>JANRMT010062796.1:34607412-34641272 GCA_026402145.1 Polypterus bichir lapradei | reverse complement strand
ATCTTATATTCCTTTCCTACTTTTTAAATAAAAAGAATCGTAGCCTTAAACAAATCCAAAACGTTTACCTTTTCGGCAATCGTTAACATCTTCTTCTTGCGCTTGGGCACGGCACCTAAAGCAGTAGCAGATTGTTTTGGAGCCATAATGAAGGGCTTGACTATGCACAAAGATAAACACTAAAGAGCACAACTCTTTACACAGCGAAGCACGTTGATGCTGAATGAGCAAGATGAGACTTCCTGGTTAACACTGCATAGCTCCTGCGTGCTCTGATTGGTTAGCTTCTCAGTCAGGAGAACTTAACTGCGTGCTCTGATTGGTTAGCTTCTCAGCCATCCGCCAATAGCGTCCCTTGTATGAAATCAACTGGGCAAACCAACTGAGGAAGCATATACAGGAAGTAAAAAGACACATTGTCCGCAGAACCCGCGAAGCAGCGAAAAATCCGCGTTATATATTTAGTTATGCTTTCATATAAAATCCGCGATACAGTGAAGCCGCGAAAGTCGAAGCGCGATATAGCGAGGGATTACTGTATATATATATATATATATATATATATATATATATATATAATATGCATGCAGGAACAGTTGATTTTGCAACCTCTGTTATCACGATAAGAATCAGTTTGCTTGCAGGAGTAATATGTTCGCGCTTATCCGAGACAGAGGCTGCGGGCCCAGGGGAGGCGGGAGTGTGACATCAGGAGTGGGGAGCTGGCCAGGACCCTCCTCACTGTCCTGTTTCACTACTACGCGGGCGGAGCTGCAGGGGTACAGCTAGTATGGTTGATAATGCAAAAGAGTTTTTGTTTATTTGACCCTCTCGTCCAGAAATCAATATACAGAATTTTTAAGGTGCAAAATAGGAGTGGCAGGCAACAAGTACCTTTCAAAACACATTAAGCGCCTGATGCTGATATGAACAGTAACACGTTTCAGAAAAAAAACTACATAAAGCTGAAACTTTAAATTGTATGCATAGCATTCAGATGGACATCAGCAGTAGAGTATCCCTTAACTGTCAAAATGATCCCATTCCTACTTTATAAAATCTTGGCTCCCATGCAAAATTAAGGAAAATCAGCCCTTTCAGCAGTAGCAGATTATCCTTTAATTGTTAAATTGAACCTATTGCTACTTCATAAAATCTTGGCATGCATGAAAATTGCAAATCAGGCCTTTCCTGGTTGCTCCTGGGGAAAATTTTGCAAGAGTTGATGCATTTCAGTGTCTGCTCAATCCTTCTTCCACTTGGCAAGCCCTTCTCCCTTCTGTTATTTCCCTTCTGACATGTTTCTCTTTTTCAATGCCCTTTTTCAATGCCCATAGGAAAGAAGACTTTCCATCAACTGTGTTAACAGATAAGTAACTTAGTGCTTAAATTAAACTTTGTCCAAAGTGGCAGTATCTACAGTGATTAAGTGGCAGTTTCTTGTGAGGCAGTTCCATTTATGCTGGGTGTAATGTCATTAGATGAGTGAAGATGATGACATCCACAGCATGGTTTCGTCCTTGTGTTTCACCTGGATAAGCTACTGGCACCTATTTCTGTGTTACAGTCTCTAAGTTTAATTCACACATACAGTAACTAAGATAGTCATCAACAGTTGACATCTAAGGTTGGTACCATATGATGCATGGATTAAATCATCCATTTCTAAATCATTTTCTAACCTGCTTAGTCCTGAACAGGGTTGTGGGGGTGCCAGAGCCAGTCTAAGCTAGCACAAGGCAGGAACAAACCCTGGACAGGGAGCCAACCAATTGCAGGGTGTGTGCACACACACACACACACAACCTGTGAGGTGCCTGTGAGTAGAAGGGTGTCCATGTCAGCACTGTAACAGACTTGCTTTGAGCCTGCAAATTATAATTTCATGCCCCGATGGCTTCAGGTGTAAGTCTGGAGCCAAACTTGGGCAGAATACCAGGCCATCAAGAGTACTGTTTTGGTCACAGAGCCACAAACCCAGACACAACTGCACTGACACAGACATGGGTTAAAGAAAAACTTTTATTCTAAGAAACAGTCAACAATTCAATTCAAATGTCTTTTCTTTCTCCTCCTCTCCTTCCCAGTAGGCTTTGTCTTTCCTCTGCACTCAACTCTGACTCCCAGATTGAGGTGAGGAGGCTTCCTTTATGTTGGACCAGGAAGTACTTTTGGGCCACAGCAATACACAGCTGAAACACTTCTGGGTCAGGCTGAAGCACCTCAAAATAAGGAACCTAATCTCAGCAGCTCCGTCTTGCAGCACCAATGGCTCCCATCAGGGCTACCCAACAGGGTAACAGTTCCCAGGTTGCCCCACAGGTGTGCTCATGGGTGATCCAGTAAAAAGATGCTACCACCTGCTATTGGGAGAGTATGTAGCCCTTGTAGACAGTTTTGCCCTGTTCTCCTTCTTTGCTGTCTTGCCCAGGAATGGGAGCATCAACCATCCCGAAATGTCGGAATATCCACTCTAAGTGGAATATCCATCCACTTAAATCCTCCAACCGCTATGCAGGCCTGCCAGCCAGGCAAGGATCCAGCCATCCCATTTGACAAGCCAGTCTATCCTTAATGTCCATTACACTGTTTATATATAGAAGTTTCTCCAAAAGTTACTGAAAAGCATTAAATATAAACAAGCTCAGAGAATCATAAAGCAGACAGACAGAACTTGCACATGTGCTTAGACAATGTCATGTCATCATCATCATCCCCTCCTAGCACTAGTGTTGCACTCATCAGGATTGGTTTGCTTATCTCTGGAAATGAATTTGTATGATTCACTGAAGAGTCATTAAAAAAAAAAAATCATAAATTGCTCATCTGTAAACGCCATTGATTCTAATAAAAAGTATTTATACTCTTGGAGTGGCTGCCACAGTATAAATACTGCTGTCTAACTAAATATTGTTGAGTGGTTGCGGCACCCATTGACTCACCATGTTGTTGCTGTGGTATTGTTTAAAGGACGGACTAATGTCCGTGGGAAACCGATGTGTTATACTATTTGAAATTGGAAAAAATCAAATACTCAGTTAGAGGATCTGTACAGACTTTTTTCAAAACATGGAAGGATCTAATCAGTAATATTTTAAAATTCTTTCTTCCTGTAATGATCTCCTTCCACAATGGAGAACAAAAAAGTAGCAGGCTTTAAAAAAAAAAAAAAAAAAAAAAAACCTACACAATGTTCGACCTGCCCTTAATTTTGATCTGAGCTTGCAGGCAAGACCTCACTCACAGGCTGCCAAATCCATTCCAGAGAATCCAAAGGTAGCCTTTGAGGACTGCGCAGGCTCTAAATGAGGCTAAGGATTTTAAAGTTTGATATCAAAAAGGGACAAACTGGAAAACTCTCTGGCCAACAAAACAAAGTTCCTTGAATATTTTTAAATACTTATTACAAAGAATGAAACGATTTTTCCGTAAAGCAAACAAATCCAAAATGTGGTAAACCAGAACCTTTTATAATCAAGAATCATAAATCAGAATCAGGAGGCACAAAGTAGCAATGCCGAAGCTACAGTTACAACTGCTATTTCTCCTTATATACAGCTGAGACAATCACCCAGTGGGTTCATCGGGTGGCCCCATCCCCTGAAACTTAATCTAAAGAGGACAGGTTGGAAGACAAATAACACTATTATAAATATTGTTAATATAATTCAAAACTGAAAAATATTTAACAATATCATATTAATACAAGTTAGAATATTATATACAGTAAATAAAAATGCAAACCAAAAACAAAATGAAAATTAAACATGATATGAAACTTATATTTAAATAACAAAATAGCTAAACAAACAAGCCAGGGCAACAGCCTTGACTGTACTAGAGTACCTCCCACAATCCAGGACATGATAGGCAATTGTGGATTGGCCCACTAGGAGCTGATGCACGTGTGTGCGTGGGAATACTCTTCAAGGACAGCTTCCACAATGCACCTAGTGCATGCTGGGATAGGGTCCAACTCCCCAGTGACTCTTTATTTCATGAAGCCAATTCACAAAATCAATAAATGATTGGATGAACTGCTGGGAGTGTCTGCAAGGTCAGATCTTTGCCCAGCTCCTTCTGGTGTCTGCCAATACTTAATTTTTCCTTCTCCTTTTACACTTGTTTTAATTGTATTCTAGCTATGAGTGGTACCAAGTCCTATTTGGATGAGATTAGTTTTATACCAGGAGGTGGGGTAAAGCAATTATTTCTATAGGATCAGTAATTTTAGGAACATTTGAATCGCTCAAATAACAGAATATCACTAACATGTAGATTTGCACGAGACTTAGTTTTTACCCTGGGATTATTTTTTTTTCTGACTTTTTATAGAAGGTAGAAGCCTTGGTATTCATTACTGAGATGTGAATGCACAGTTTGTAAAAAGTTACTTTTGGAACTATAACTTCTGAAGTCCTCTAGTCAGAGTTACTTTGCCCCACCTCCTAGAGTAACTAATCCCATCCGAAAAGAGTTTAAGAACAATAAAGTCTGTCTATGGTGATGATAATAATATTCAATGGGTTGAAGCTCCTTTTTAACTCCTGATCCTTAACTACCCATATTTCCGATTCCCATACTGACATTGGTTTCCTTGCTGGCTTTCTGATTAGCCTTATTTTCTTTATAACTGTCCAAATGTGAAACATACCGTATATACTCACCGATAAGTTCTCCCGCGGATAAGTCAGGACTTGATTTTACTGTATAATTTCTGGCATTTTATAATGTCGGTCGTATAAGTTGAATGCAGAAAATTCAAGCTATTGGTGCAAGGGAGCACACTGCCTTTTTTTTCCTATGTATTCTGCCTACGTGACCACACGGTAATACCCAAACTATTCCGAAGCAATGTTTGCACTGATTTGTGTTTTTTGTATCTCACACCCTCATACACCTTTATCATAAGAGCATCCCTTATCTAGGATGGAGTGTTCAATCAGAAGAGAATATGAAGCTGGTTTTAAATTAAATGCCGTTGAAGTAGCAAAAGAAATTGGTAACTGTGCTGCTGCAACAAAATTCGATACGTCTGAGAAACTGATGCGAGATTAGAGGAGGCAAAAAGATGTAAAAATGTAAGTTGCATTTTTGAACAGGCGTATGGTATAAGTTGGGGTCTGATTTTATGATCGATTTTTCGGGTTTCAAGACCCGACTTATACGTGAGCATATACGGTAGTTTTATATTTCGAAGTCTCCAACATGGCGTCGTGCTGTTTATCCCACACTGCTCCTCACAAATGCCCATCTCTCACTCATATTAGGCAGCACCAGCACCACTTTTTCCAAGTGTAAATTTTGCTCCTTCACTCTTTATCATCTCACATTGTGAACAAGGTGTGAAATGAAGGCTGAGTCTCAGGTAGGATTCCACTCCTTAGAATTGCGAAAGGAGTGTGTCATTCTCATCCACGTCGGGTGATTCATTGGGTTGTCTGAGCTGGGCTGGGTCTGTGATCGGTTTGTTATTCTTTTTCTTTTTTTAATTTTATGGGTCATTTGAGATTCTTGACACTGAAGGGGGAAGTCATTATTTTCCTTATTACTTGGCTTCGGAGGAGGAGACATGTTCCTCTTGGGTTAGCTACACACCACTCATTTGCAGCAAGCAAGCCGCTCTTGTTTATTGATGAGGACAACGACCCCAGAAATGGAAGTTCTGATACTAACCAGCAGCCTCACACTCAACTGCAGATTGCACCCTTAGGGAAATGAGCATTAAAGTCTGTAAATTTATTTTGAGGTTATTTATCCTCATCTACAAAAGATGATTTTTCTGGCCATGTGAGAAAGTTTGGTTTACATGCATAATTGCATTTTTAGTTGTGCTGGTCACAGCTCAGTGATACTACTGTGCCTCTCTGTGAAGTTCTCAACAGACTATTCAGATTGATGTTCCTGCTCTTGCCTGATGTTAATATTTGTAGTCAAATAATCTGGAGGTTTTCCTTGAGACTTTCCATCTTTATTCAGTATATGGGAAAGAATTTATGCTTTTGTGTACAGTTGAGCCCGATCTAAAAGACAGTCTTCTGGCCTCAAAGGCTTGTGCACTGTTGCTGTAGGGAGCAGTGTTTCCACTGCTCCGAAATGCTTCAGATAGCCCCCACTTGTCCATCTGAGCCCCTAGGATCCACCCGTCTCCTGGCCAGCTGTTGAACTGCTGTTCTATACTGTTGTTGGAAAGGCATGAAATGTTCCGTGCTGTTTAATTGATATGCACAGAATTGTTTTCACACATCTCGTTTTGGATGGTTGGTTGTTGGGTGGGGGATGTGAGAGGGGAGTGTAAGAATCACTCCAGGCAATCAGCTGCTCTCTGGGAGATGAAAGTCATGAATATCCAGGAAGGCGAATGAGACGCCACTTCATTTCTGGTGAGAGGAGTCCAGGTAACACGTTCTGACTCAGCTGAAACGCCTTTTTATGTTAGACTGTCAGCCCTGCGGGGGTCTTGGATGTGTTCTGTATGCAGTATATCTTTTTTTTTTTTTTTTTGTGTGGTGTGCGTGTTATGCAACCTTTCCAGCCATTGTTTTTAATATGATTTTCTAGCTCATGTACAGTTGTTGGTAAGTCTGCAGGATATTGCTTAATACTGTGTGGTGGGCACCACAAGCCAAATATTTACAACACCTTCTTTTACACCTGGATATAATCCACAGTGAGGAGATACCCTAACCAGAGGCCAGATTGGTTAGGGTGGCATTTTTTGCAATGACATTCATCTGTCTGTGTTATCCTTCTCATTCTTTTACAGTTTGCTTAAAAGAAGACCGCAAATAGCACATATCACACCTATAAATGTATGCTGTGCTTAATAGCTTCACTTATTACACTGAAAGGAGGCTTCAGACAAACCAAATCTGAAATTAAAGTCTTGCCGCAGGGAATAACAGATGGTATGGCGGCTTATGTTGCCACCTCACCTCGTAACCCAGGTTAGTGAGCCGGCTTGCTGTGGAGCACAAATTCTTGGCCCGGCTTACCGATGGCTTTATGCACATCCATCAGGTTTAGAATAGTCATCTATGAATAGGCGGGGGGGGCTGCAGCAGTTCATTCACAAAATGCCCACACAAAATGATTCTAAATGAATGCTAGTTTCTCTTCATATGCCGTCACATTTGACAACCCAGATTTCTGTACCCTCCAATTCCCCGTATCAAGAATGAATCCTGTAGTAGTCCTGTTTCCTTTTTTTTTTTTTTTACTGTATGAGCAGAGCAGAATTTGAACACTTTGCAAGACTGGAATGACAGGGATTGTGCTGAAGAATCTGAAAAGCAAATTAAGCCTTTAGAGGCATCTGTTCTGATAATGAGAAATCAAAAATAAACTGTGAGAAAATAGGCTCTGTGAGTAGAAAAAGTACAAAATTGTGGTAGTCGGGATTTTGCACAAGAAAACTTAGTGTAGATGTGGACTAGCTGTCTGGCTTTAGCACCATACCCTCGTAAATATGTAGCAGGCTGCTTCTCGCGAATAAACCGACATAGAGCTCTCCGCAGATGAGCACTCAGCTGTTTTTTTCCCATTAATTCATTCATTTTCAACTTATTCCCTAATAATTGTAGCACTTTTTTTTCTTTTTTGGAAAGCTTGATGCTGAGCGGTGGTCGTGCTTCATTAATATGCCTTCAAGACTGAGGCCCAGCATGTGTTTCTTTAATTTATGTGCAGTTAAACATTTGAGAAGCACAGCAAACTAATCAGCAATTTCTTTAAAAGCTACACCAAAAAGTGACAAAAGCAGTGAAGGGTGAAATGAGCCTCAATTATTCATTCTTTCATCACTGATATGTATGTAGTGGCAGTTTGTGCAGAGTATAGAATATTTGATTTATTTGTTCCTTTTTTATGTGTTTGAGTCGGCATTCTACAGTCTGTCCATATTGTAAGGGTTGCAGTGTGTAAAAGTGGCACAGGACTTGGTCATGGGCAGAAAGGGGGAGGCAATTCCATGCTAATATTTGGAGAGTACCAGTATAAGTAGGGAGGGACCATCAGCAAGCAGTATGCCATATCACTGCACGTGGTGCCCTGGAGAAAGCAGATGGAGAGGACCAAACATGACTGGCAGAAGGACAACAAAACCTTTCTAGACCCACAGGTACATTCCAAATACACTGCAAAATAGAAACATCTGTGATGCCCAATACAGAGAGCAGACACGCCACTAATCAAACTGGTGTCATGTTATGTGACTTTAGTCTTTGGGTATGTCAGAGTTGCCGAATATAGTTGCTTATCTTGTTGCTGGACCATGCCGGTTCAAATAACTAAAAATCTGTAGCCATGTCACCTTTAAGAAAAACATGCCGACCTTCTGGTTCAGTCGTGCTCTCCCCTTTATATGACAACAAATGGCGTGCTACCTGACTGAGTCGATGCTGTAGGAAGGGCTAACAAGTATGACAAATTCAGCCAAAATCTCAAGCCTTTTTTTCCCATTCTGTCATGGTACAAAAACACAAGACATCAGACAAACGGGCTGACAGACGGATGTTCCTTATTCCTTGCTGCTGCATTCTATGCTCTGTACATCCAGATGAGCATTCATTGATTGTCAGTTCTCACGCACACAAAGCCCATCACTACGATTAAAGACAAAGCCAAACCAGCTTGATTTTGTCAGGGTATGTTGTTCACTAGTTGGAATGAGTATGGGTATGTCGGGTATGTCGGACAACATAACTGGCTTTTGCAGGAACATGCCGCCAACTTACTGTGACTTGCTAACATTACGTAAATGAAGGGTTTGACTGAAAATCGCTGGAAAAGTTGTCGAATGTGTTGTGGTCTTAACCAATACAAGCTTTCCTTGTGTGAGTAAGATAACTAGGAGTTTTTCACTAGGCGCTACTTTGAACTTGGCCAGTAGGTAAACCTGGGATTTAAATGAAGGAGAGGTGAAAGGACGAAAAAATGCACAAGCTCCTCATCTTGGGGTAGCTGCACCCCACTCACCTGCAGCAACCAAGCTGCTCTTGTTTGTGGGTGAGGATAAGAACTTCCTCAGAAATGGAAGTTCTAATGCTAATGCCAGCTGCCTCACACTCAGCTGCAGATAGCACCCTTAGGGAAATGAGCATTAAAGTCTGTAAATTTTATTTTGAGGTTATTTATCCTTGGCTACGAAAGATGATTTTTCTCGCCATGTGAGAAAGTTTGGTTTACGTGCATAATTGCATTTTTAGTTGTGTTGGTCACAGCTCAGTGATACTACTGTGTCTCTCTGTGAAGTTCTCAACAGACGATTCAGATTGATCTTCCTGCTCTTGCCTGATGTTAATATTTGTAGTCAAATAATCTGGAGGTTTTCCTTGAGACTTTTCATCTTTATTCAGTATATGGGAAAGAGTTTATGCTTTTGTGTACTGTTGACCCTTTGGTCTTCACACTGGCATCACCTTTGTACTGTTCCAGTTAAAACATCATTTGTGTTCATCAGTTCAGTTTTGCCAAATGTGGCCACAACAATTGGCCATTGAGATTTCTTATTTGAGCCAAGGTAGGTAATATAAGGTAGAGAACATTTAATGCCTGACCTTCATCATGATGGGATGTTATTTGCTTAATTACCTGAAAGGTCATGTCTAGATAGATGCAACTGCTTTCAAGTCAGTTATCTTTGTACAGGTGTTTATATGCAGACATTTTGAAAGTCAACAAGTTCAGTTCCCAGGATGCACTAGCAGTTGTATCTGTACTTGTAAAGTACCTTAGGATGATGCTCACAGTAGAAATGTGCTGTATAATATATACTTGTTTCTATGATTTATGATATAAAGTTTGTGTGTGTATACCTGTATGGATTTATGCAAGAAAACCATAAAAAGGTTAGCAAAACTCTGTTTAATTGCCATGCTAGTAAGGCATCAGGTAGTACTTGTAATTGCTCTTATTATGATGGCCATGTTGCTTCTGCCACTGCCATTGATCCATTGGTCCAAATGAAGCCCACTTCCTGTGCCTTTTCAAGTCATGTTGACTGGAAGGGGTGGATCCAGGGTTGCACAGGAAGTGACATCAAGGCTCTTCTTCCATGAGTTGAGTAGAGTGGAGATGGCGTTACCTGTGCCAACTCTTGTTCCCTTCCCGATGTGCCTTCTATCCTAAAGATATGTACTAATTAGTGATTCTGAATTGGCCCCATGTGGGTGTTAATGTGAGTACCAGTATGTGTTGTGCAACAGACTGTCACACACTCCAGGGCTTGTTTCCTGCCTTGCACCATGTGGTGCCAGGAAAAGCCCTGGCTCCCCTTCTGAACTAAATTAAAGGCTTTAAGAATGTAATGTTTTGTATGTTGTCATTTTACTACAAATTGATGATTTCCTTTAAACTGCTATATCCATGTTCACTCACACCTGCACCAAATTGGGCCACTTTTTTTTTTTTTTTTTTTTTTTTTTTTACTAGTACCACAAAACAAAGGAAATCCAAGGGTCTCGTGTAGAATTCATACTAAAACACGTCGTACGGACAAAACTCGAAATGTGCATACGCACATTAAGCCAGCTATTTGTTGGCTTAAGCATTGGTATGAGTAACAAAAGGAAGTTGATCAAGTGATAAAGAGTAGTGAAGATACTCAATAGTTCTTAAGCTCAGAAAGTTGCACAGTGCCCGAAATAAAAAAAATATAACTTAAAATCTCATACAGTAGAGTACAATAGGTAGTGACAAGTCCACTATGACTCCCAGGTCCTTCTCATAAGGTGTACTTCCAGGTTTCAGATTCAAATTCAGTGTCATCATATTCAGAAACCAACAGTGCAAGAGTTGTATTTTATGTAAGTTTTTGGCAGTGTGTGTATGTGTGTATATATAGAACCTCCCGTTCTTTCCTGTTCTCTTCTTTTTCCCTTTAGCCGACTCGCACTTCTATTTATGAAGAGGCGTGGTAGTCGTGACAATCAGCAGCTCCTGGGAACAATTACGGATGTGGGATGCTTCTTACCTGTGCAGTTAGGTGAGAAACGCCCACATCACGAACTCCTCAGAAACCGCTTCAGCCACACACCACCACTCCCCCTCGCTAAGCCACGACTGCGGTGATTATTTATTAAAACTGGCCTTTTTGACAGGAGCTGTGGACCCGCTATACCACAGGAGGAAGCTGGGTTGAGAGGAGGTTACAGTTTTGAGGGAGAGTCCCTCTGCGTGATGCACTGAGAACAATGTACAGTACAGGGAGAGACTGAACACGTGCAGAAATCATCGGCGCGTACGAAGCGGAAGGGAAACGAAATAGAGCACAAAGAGTTCACAACGAATGCACAGGGAGAGGCTGAACATGTGCAGAAATCAGCGCATACGAACCGGAAGGAAAACTGGCTTGTTCGTCAACCAAGTGTGTGGTCGTGAACAGATGCAAAAGTTTGGCGAACGTTTTGGTCGTAACCCGATTTGTACGTCTTCAGAGACGTTCATGAACTGAGGTTCCACTGTGTGTGTGTGTGTGTATATGTGTATATGTGTATATATATATATATAGTGGAACTTGACCCGGACACAGACAGACGGACATCGTTTCTTCACCCAACACACTTTTATTATATACAACTATGTACAATATTTACGTGCACCCCCAGTGCCTCCAGCACCGATCCCCCAAAGTCCAGGCCTCACAGTCCGATTGCCATTTCTCCTGGCCGCCTCCAGTCCTCTCTCCAGCTCCATCCTTCTTCCACCCGACTTCCGCTACTGAATGAAGGGAGGCGGCCCCTTATATAGGAACCCGGATGGGCTCCAGCTGCTCCCCGGCATTCCTCCGCAGACACACCCCAGTGTGGCGGAAGTGCCGGCTGTGCATCCGGAAGCCCTCCGGGTGTCCCCTGTCTTCTTCCCCCCCAGCACTTCCTGGTGTGGCGGAAGTGCTGGGCTCCAGGTTTCTACAGGCACTGGGGCGCCGCCTGGCGGTGGCCACGGGTCTCTACAGGGTTGGGCTTCCAAGCCCTCTACCCGTGGCCCCCAACACAACCAGGGCGGTCGCCCCCTCACGGTCTGGAGGAGGTACAAGCCCTCGTCCGGTCGTCCTGGGCGTCCCGGCTAGGCTCCACTCCCAGCCGGATGCCACAATATATGTGTGTATGTATGTGTGTATGTAGTTAACGCGATATTATCACGTTAACACATTAATTAATTAACAACAACAATTATTTTATCGTGCATAAACACAGTTTTTGTTCTTATTATTATTGTGAAAGCCTCAGTCTCGCTAGCAATCAATAGAGATCAGTGATCTTCTTGTTACATTGCTTTTCGATACGGCTTTGCTAGAAGGAAAATCCGCTTTGTTGATTTGACCTCGATTCCCTGCGCATTCATGAGTAGCGAAGAGCAAACAGCTTCTAAAATGGCATGTTGAGAGATACCGAATTGAATGCTCAAAGCAAAATAATTCGTGGATGGCTGGATCGGACTCTGATTTGTCAGACTCCAATTTTGATGCAAGTGATCTGGAGATGTAGATCGAAAATGAAAGTGAGGTACTGGCATCAGCTGATCAGTCCCCAGCTGATCGTGGTGCTGAACACATTTGTGTAGGTGATGCACTTGTGGCAACGTTTGCCTGGGAGGACAGACACTTATGATGACAGGAGATACAAACCATATTGGGTCTCACTGCAACTGCCACCCCCGCGAGCCAGTCTCACAAAGACAGCCAGGCTGCCGCAAACTGCAAACAGGCACCGACAGCAGGCACAACAGGCAGCAACAGACGTTTTATGTTGATTTATGTGTGAAACCATTTTGGAAAAAATGTTAGTCCTCAAAGAGTTGCTACTGAACATAGACTGTTTATGCTGCTCCCTGATAAAAGAAAGTGTTTCTGCTGGTATCTGTTCAGATAAAAAAGAAAATAAATTTAGAAATGTTAACTTGCTGTTACTTGGATGGTGCCTGTTATAACGTTATGATCGTGGCTCTGGACTCTGAGGGTAACTTATTTTTCTTTAACAAACTAGATAAAACGTTAATACCCTGGCAGTGGCAAATAGCTTTGGTTTTATATTTGATTTGATTGCATTAATGTTTAAGTTGAGATTTAAAATAAATATTTTAACTGCTACTATAGAATACTATTGTTTAAAAACACCTGATTTATTTAAAGTGTTTGAAAACCAAATACATGCAATACACTACTTTTGAGTTCATTGTTGAATTTTTCGCATAACAATGTGATTATTGTGATTGTCAGACAATCATGCGATTAATCGTGATTAAAAATTTTAATTGTTGCCCAGCACTAATAGATAGATATATATGTTTGTTGTACAGTATTATTTTAATAGCTGTGCCTTGTTGTGTAAAGTTTCCACCAGGTTTTACAGAATGAGTACATGTTTTCCCTGGGGCTGACACCTTTTAATTCGAGTACCGTGATTACAGAGATACACAAATAGTAAATAAATGTGAGTTGCAAGAAGTGAAAGCCAGGAACCGGACCTTGAGGGGATGCCTTCCATTGAAACAGACACAGTATATGTGCTTCAGTTTTTGTGTTTGTTTGACAGATGTTCCCAGAGACATCCTGTATTGACTATGTGAGATTCTTTAAGATTGAATATTAAAGATCAGTAGATTACAAGCACCATGAAAGGTCTCAGTCTCCCACATAAGATACAAAAAGGTGGAAACTGCCTTCTGTCTGGACAGCAGCCCACCCTTCCCCAACGCCTGCTTAAGCATGACGACTGACAGGAAGGCTGCTGTATTGTATTAGAAGGAGCTCCTGCTGAGAAGACAGGAAATTGCATATTTGTGTAAAGAAAAAAAAAATAAGTCATTTAAATTTGGGGCTTACAATATCAAAAAGTGAAGTGTGGCAGTTACAGCCAGAAGAAAAGGATGCTGCAGATGTTAAAGAGAAAGTAAGGGCGTGTTGGAGAATAGGAGAGTGGATTGGGGTCAAAACAATGAGCAAGCAGGCGGCATTTGCAAGACACAAGCTTAAGGGCAAGCATGTGATAAACATCTAAACTTCTGACTATGAGCAGCAGAGAGGAAGGGAGGGATCCAGATGCATAACTGAGTCGCTTGCAGTGTTTATTAGAGGGACAAGGGAAACATGGGCAGCCTAAGGATGGCCTTAAATTGTCACTGAGGTGTTATTTTTCGGTAGCATTCAGAATTTCTTCTCTAATTAAATTGGAGCAACCCAAAATCCTGCCCATCCATCCAGATAAGAAAGCAAAAGGAGTAATTTGCTGCGAGCCCCGGTCACATTCAGTGTGTCTGTTAAGCACCATCGTTAAGGTGTCCCAGTTAAGTCACAACTCATAAAAACGTTGTGCCGCCATAATAACAACAAAACCAAAAAGGCTTGTTTGCAAAGCTGGGAGGACACATTACTCCAGGTTGTGTTTCTAAATCTCAGTAACATCAGTAACTTTTAAATACTTTTACATTTGAATTAGTCAAACTTAAATGAATAAAGCAAATTTCATCATTTATATTACTGCAGGGTGGGTGCTTCTTAAATTAATTTGAATTAATTCACAGCAGTGTGCCACTAGGAACTAATAGCAGGTATTGACAATGACGTCAACAAGAAAGAAGGTAGGAAGGGCAGAAAATATGTCAGACTCTATAAACACAGCAAGGAGATCGGATCTGAAGCTTCTCCTAGAATTTTCTGACCTTCTCCTTCGCAGAGTCCTCCTTTGAGCCCCTCTTTTCACATGTCAGGTCCTTCTTTAGGTGACACGTTGTTCCCTTTAAACTAAGGAAAGCCGGATAATGATGTCTCCGGTTTTATTGACAAAGACAGCGGAAGGGTCAAAACCTATTGTTTGGTATGCACTGTACTTGTTTAGGAAAGTCCCAGGAGTGTTTCGAAAATAGCACACAAAGGGCAGGTGAAAAAAATGGCAGAGTATTTTTAAACTCTGAGCTCTGCACATGTAATCTGTCTGGCTCAGGCTTCTTCTGCATTACGCCAGGGCTTGGAACCCTTTGAAGAAATTCCACTTTGAAAATGGCCTGATTGTAGTAAAGGAAGTGGAAATAGTGGTTTGTGAAAGCAATTAAATTGACACATTTGCAGCAGTATTGTAATTGTTTGTCCAAAGACGTGATGTGAGAATTTCAGGATTAGCAAACATGAAATGAGAAGAAACACATCTACAGGTGAAAGAGGAGTGTGTGGCGACTATTGATCAGCTGTGCATGGTAACAAAGGACATTAAAATTCTTGGTATGACTTTAGACCGGTTCTGATCCGGCAAGTAAGTCCAAAAGGTAAGAGATGAAACCATGAACAGACTTGTAGGGAAAGTGGTCTGCAGACATAAAATTTCCTTTTAATTCCTAATTTTTATTGGTACTGAGAGAACAAACATGAAGAGGAATTCTCATCTACTGGTTACACATGGCATATTAAAGTTGTCTCCTCTTCTTATTCCCATATACAGTACATTTGGTTGACTGATGATTCTATGTTGGCATTAGTGTGTGTGTGTGAGTGTTATGGAGTGGTTCACTCTCTGGGGTGATTTCCTGCCTTCCACCTGATGCCGTCCAAATTGGCTCCTAAACTGCAGCACTTTGAACTCTTGAATTGATTGGAGAATATTAATATTAGGGTGTTGATTGAGTTTTATTTTCTATATGTTTTTTTTCGTATGGGTTCCTGAAATCAAAATTCATTTTAGAGGTTTTTGTGGCTCCTGGTTATGATTGTGGCATTTATTTATTTATTTATTTTAAGTCAAATTTTTTGGACTGTTTCGTCCTCCATTTTATATTTCGTATTATTGCTTCTATGTTTTTTGTTTTTTTTACTGTCCTCAGAGGTCATGAACTTCAGGTAACGACATCCAGATGAACTGAGTAATCAGGCTAGATGGGCCTTGTTCAGGGAGGTCACCATGAATCCAGTGGTCACTCTAACAGAGCTTCAGATATCTTCTGCTGAGATGGGAGAAGGATAACCATCTCGGCAGCACTCCTTCAATCAGGAGTTTATGCAGAAGCCACTCCTGAGTAAGGGTATGCCAGACTGCATGTAAAGAAAAGTACAGTATGAGAAAAAAAAAAAAGATTCTCTAGTCTTATGTAACAAAAATGGAACTCTTTGGGCAGCACTTTGTCTGGTGAAGATCAGGCTCTGCTCATCACCTGCCTAATACCATCTCTATGGTGGCAGCATCATGCTATGGGGATGCTTTTCAGCAGCAGGGTAAGGGAGACTGGTCAGAATTTAGAGAAGGATGACTGCAGCCAAATACAGAGAAGTCCTTAAAGAAAACCTGCTCCAGAGTGCATGTAACCTCGAATAGGGTGACGATTCAACTTTCACCATGACAGTGACCCAAATCATACCACCAAGACAATGCTGGAGTGACTCCAAGACAAGTCTCTTACAGGCCCAGCCAAAGCCCAGACTTAAACCCCATAATTACATCTGTGGAGAGACCTGAAGAGGACAGTTTACAGATGCTTCCTATCAAATCTAACAGAGCTTGAAAGGATCTGCCAGGAAGGATGGGATAAACTGCTCAAATCCAGGTGTACAAGGCTGACGATCAGAGTTAACCAAGAAGATGCAAAGCTGTAATTACAGCTAAATGGGCTTATACTTATATGAATGAGAGACATCAGTTTTTGATGTTTTAATACTAGGAGTTTTGCCCCTTGCTCGCTTTGCTTGCCCCAGGCCTGCACTACATGGTAGCCTCTTTGTTGTTCTGCCACTTGCCTATGGGGATATGAATGTACAATTTAAACAGATTTTTATTTTCATGGGAATTGTTACATATGCATCAACGCAACATATAACTGCCCGTGATTGAATTTCGTTTCTTTCTCTCTATTAAATAAAACGACTTTTTCAAATGTTTAGCCCTGAGATTTGTTAATTGTCTTTGCAAAAGCTATTTTAATGGGAAACTGTTAGCGTTTTAATACAAATGTCATATCAAGATCTCCTTTGTTGTCTAATGTTATCTGCCGAAGATATACTACATTACCTTTCTTGGATACATCCTTCTTTCTACAGTAATTCATGCGGTGGAAGACCAGATGGTGTTAACGGTTGTAGATATTCTTCGGGATATTCTAAGTTGTTTTCATCTTCCACACAATCACCACCAACTGTTTCAGCATAGTCTATTGATACGCATTCAACCAATTTTCCGTGTATCCTATCAACATTTTTGGCCTTAATTCATTTCACTTTCTCGTTTCTTGGTGCCTGTGTATTCATTTCTTCTGTTGATTACCCTTCGTGGTGAAATTCTTCAATGAGATTTGGACATAATACGTCGTCTTTAATTGGGAACTTAAAGTGAGGAAAACGTTAAAATGTATTAGAGCTGAGAGCGCAGGAGGTGTGTCTGACAAAAGGATTCACATGAATGAGAGGTGAGAGGACCATGTACATGGTTGAAAATGTTTGAGAAGAGGGAATGACTTGAAAAAATCTCAAGGCAAAAGTCTCATCTTGCGGGACTTGAAAAAATCTCTCTTCCAAAAAGTCTCGTCTCTTCGAAGGTTTTTTTTCTTTAATAGACATTTGCAAATCTTTCTGAAACCTTGTTCACTTTGTAGTTATGGATTTTTCAGTGTAAATTGATGGGCATCAGTTTACAATTAAATCTATAATATAAGTGTGTTGAAAATGAAGGGGTTTGAATACTTTCTAAGTTCATCGTGTCATTTGCTCAGTAATGTATGTGTAAGTAACTTCCAGTACTGAACACCATGATCCATCTACCTGCCATAACATATCTCAACCTTTCGGAACAGTTTTGAACATTAATATTTGGCATATCATTCTGGTTGTCTGGGTACTGTTTAGATAGATTGATGTGATTTTTAATTGTTTCCGAGGGAAATTTGGCCTTTTACAGGAGGTTTTTAAACAAATAAATCCATATATACTATATATATATATATATATATTTATGCTATAGTCTGAATACCTTATTTGCTTTGATTGGACTGTTACATCAGCACTCTCATTTAGGACAGTGTTAAGCATCTCTGTGAATTTCATGCCATCATTAACATTACTTTTAGTTTAGGAGACTGCAGGCACACAGTTGGGACAAATTTCCTGAAATTAAAATAACACCAAAGATTGATCACAATTTAAGAAACTGGTTGAATGCAATTTTTATGTCCATACTTTGGATACATTTGGAAAGAAAGCAGGCTAACCAGAGGCAGACCTGTTTACACACCTTATTGACAGAAGACAAAAGAACCCAATTTTGTGGACTTCTACATTTAGTTTTACTTTTGTGCCATTAAGTTCTTACAGCATTTGATCCATTGTTGAAGTTCCTGCTGTATTGTCCACAGTGGACATGATGTTTCTCAAGCTTTAGCTTACCCTGAGTGCATTGATAGCAGCCACCTCTCCCCTCTCTGCTATCCCCTAAAAGCATAGTGTCTGTTTTCTCATCTCCTTGATATGTAACAACAGCCATGTCACCAAAGCCTGGTCGTAATCCTCTCCTGCAGTATATTATTAACTCCCAGAGATTAGCGGATCATGGCAGCACACAGATGTGCTTACCAGCGTGTGACCGCCACAGTGCTCTAGCAGGCCTCCAGAATGTGCTTACGAAGGCCAGCCGTACACTGCCACAGGCGAGGAAGCCAAGTTCTGCAATGTCATTTAATGTGGGACACATGACTTCAAACCCTGCTGGCATGTCTACGCACAATTTCAAAGAAAAAAAAAAAGGTCAATATAGTCATGGCTGAAAAATGACTGCAAGAGAAAACGCCCTTTAATTTAACTCCGCTTTCTATTGTGGGAATCACTGTGGTTTGCATAACGCATTATTTTAAAGCCTTAAGGGCTTGTTATACTTATTTCATATTTATAAGATAAATGTTTTCAGGCTTTTTAGCTCAACTTCTCGTTTACCTGCCAGCTGAACTAGCTCACATTTACCATGCTGTGTTTCTACTGGTCATTTTGCTAAACTGGAGAGATCAGGGCAGAATTTGTGAAATCCCACCATGCAGTCCCTCAACACTACATTCTGGTAATTGACATTTAGGTGGAGCTTTTTTAAAGCATGACTATGTTATCACATCTGGTTTATTTCTTTTCCTTTTCCAGCAGTACATAAAATTTTATTTTATTAATGAATAATAATTAAGAGTTGTGTTGTGTCTCCCCTTCCTTGTTTTGCCATTTTATATTTTTAGATGTTAACATCATTGCCCTAAGCCTTCTCTTTCTGTATTCACTGCCTTCAGTGCAGGTGGACCCCTGTGTGCAGGTTGTCTAATATAAAGCTGTGAAGCATCTGATTTCTGACAAGATGTTTTACTTACAAACACCTGTATTTCTTATGCTAATAGCTGTAATTATTTACTCTTGGTTTGTGTTCACTGTTTAGCCTTTTAGCTGTTGTTCACGCACCATACGTTCATTCCACTGGTCACGGTTGAAAGAAGATGAAGCCTTGCCTGGCAGCAGGCAGTGGCAAGCAACCATGAATGAAGAATCGGTTTAGCAGGTTCATTTTTACTTATATTGGTTTAATATGTGTCCGCTTAAAAAAGAAGTGTAAAACTGAAATATGATTAAATAAAAAAGGGCATTACTCAAATGCCGTATATACAACATGAATGGCAACAATACAACTTAAAGCACAAAATACAATAATGAGTAAAATGTAGACCACCCACCAGTGTTTACTGATAGTTAGACATTTTGAGCCCAGACTACTGGAGATCTGAAAGTCAGGGAGCATAAATCAGCCAGTCATGTCCATTAAACATCCAGCGTGACTCTCAGGAATTTAAAGATGTCTGCTGATTAGGGCACATCTCTTTCTCTATCTCTGTGTCTCTTCCCAAATTTGTGTCTCTGGTGTTTCAAGGAAGGGCTGATGCAGGAAATCAGCGATGGCATTTCAACATGGCATGGTCTCTGTCAAATCACACAACACGTCTGCCTTTGCCCGTCTCAAACTCTCCAGTTAAATGCACTTCAGAGATGGCCAGCAGCCTCTTATCGCCCCCGAAGACCACAGGACGCGTTCTCTTTATAAGGCAACATCTTGGACTTTCTTCAGGACTGGCTGATGACACCTTCTATTTTTTTATATTTTGCAGCTAAGATAAAACACAAAACAAATAGTAATAATAGTACGTGAGATTCTCCCCTTGACATCCCAAAGATGTGTGTGTTAGGTTGGTTGGTGATTCTAAATTAGCCCTGTGTGAATACATGCATGAGCCAGCCAATAGATCGCACTCCACTCCTGCCTTAGCCAATTCTGCCAGGACAGGCTGTTGGTCAGCACAGTGCGGAATTGAATTACATGGGTTTGAGAATATTATTTATGGTAGTGTTTTAGTTTAAACTGACAATTTCCTTAATGTGATTACAGCCATCTTCACTCTTTGTCAATATATATTGCTTTTTCTTTAGTCTCATAAAGCAGAACCAATCCAAGTAATGAAAAACATTTTTTTAAAATACCACAGAGAGCAATAACTCTTCAGGTGTTGGCTTCTGATCTGCACGACGACACAGACTGTTAGCCAATCATTGACCTCCACAACAGATTACATACACAAAGCGGGAGTCAACAGTGCCAGGACATTTCAATTCTTAGTCCATCTGATACCAGAAAGCAAGGCAGGAATTGACCCTGTAATGTTCTAGGAACTCTGGGTTTGGTAATACTAACAAAACAGCCTAGTTACTAATTAAAAAGTGATGCATAAAAGCCAATGATGTACGTTTAGACTATTTAAAAAATAAATAAATAGATAAACCTGAGGTGATGGAGCCTGGATATTCTCAGGACCAGAGCCTCACCCCACTCAATGGATGCATTAGGCCATTTTAGGTCCATTTCTAGGAGTTTCCATTCCTCCAGCACATGCGTAGGTCCCTGGTTGGTCTGTACACATTATCTTCCACTTGGGAATACTAAAGTACTCATGTTTTTAATTGGTTTTGTTTTTCTCTTGCCTGAAGAAGGGGCCTGAGTTGCCTCGAAAGCTTACATATTGTAATCTTTTTAGTTAGCCAATAAAAGGTGTCATTTTGCTTGGCTCTTCTCTACATTAAAATATCATGTATTACTAAGACATTTTAGCATTTGGCTTCACAGTGCAAAGTTAGCATCCACTGTATTGGCAGCTTCAGAAACTTTGAGGAACGACAGCCTTTAGTATTACAGTGGCCAGTAACGTGACAAATATAAATTGCTTGATCCACCTGTTTTATGTTATATATAACATATGTCAAAAATGTTGCAAATATGTGGTGCCTTTCATAGTAATTACTATGACAAAAATTACTATGAAAAATCTCAAAAATATGAATACCTATACCTAATACCTACATATTATAGAAATGTATACATTTAAGGGTGTGCCTTCACTCAGCTTCCCTATAATATTTGTGTATTGTATGTTGTATTTATAAATATAAATATTAATACATTTGTCATATATAATATTTGCAAAATAAATCAGACAGGTCACTAAACAAAGAGTTGGAAGTTCCAAGCCTATGCATTGCCCATTACAACACTGTTGGCTTTACTCCACACTGTAATGTTTAATTCCAGCAAACATTTTAATACTACAGCAGTAGTACACAACCAAACTGGTGTACATTTGTGTCCAGTCTTCAGAGAGATCCTTCAGATGGCTATTCATTGCTTTTATTGTATAGAATATAAGAACAGATTCCAACATATCCCAAATGATCAGAAAGTAAGGATTATAATGGATGCTGTTCATTCCAGGTTGGGTAAGATGAGAAGTTATATTGTGTCTAAATTGAGATTTTGTTTGTTTAAATGAATTGAATGTGAGTGGCATTTACTTGTAAAAGGAAAAGAAGAAGCACTCCAATTAATTTTTACCAGTTGCAAACCAGCCCCGGCAGCTTTATGTGTGTTAATGTATTTTTTCGGCTAGTCGCCTGCTTTCTCACCTTCAGGTGTGATGTTGGCCCCGTTTTGGGGCCGAGTGCCAGGCACAACTGTGTTCCTATGGAAACCCTGTTTGTGTTCGTCTAGGATTCCCCACTGAGGGCTTGCTGTCTGCTCAATGGGTGAGGTGACGACTCCGCTGTTACCCTAACAAAATAATACAGAATCCCCCAAGTTAAAAATGATGGGGACTGAATTAGAAGAAAATATTAAGCCTGATATGCAAGATGAACTCACCAAGGTACTCTCCCTGTTTCAAACTCAAACCTTTAAAGGCTGAGGCTTTGCTTTTAAGGCAAGCAGATAGATTTGCTGCCTGCCTGAAACAAAATGTCATAAATGAAGACACATCCTTAAAGAGCTTAATCAATCAACTATCTCTAGTATCTCATAAGCAGACTTTAAAGATCTTTCTGCTTTCTTTTCATACAGACATGCTGACATTTAAGGAGACATGCTGTAAGTTATACTCTGAAAACATTGGCCTTTATTTTCAATTCCCCTCTTTTCTATTTGTTTTCCTATCTATTTTACTAACTAGCAAATTACCCGCGCTTCGCAGCGGCGAAGTACTGCATTAAAATTTTTATTAAGAAGAAAATTTAACCTTTTTAAAGTGAGGGAAAATATGGCAATAATTATTTGTTAAGGATCTCTTTGTATACCACGTTGTCAGTTCGGCCCTCCGGTTGTAACATGACCAAGCTGTGCGCTGAGCTTACTCTTGAGCATGTAACGTACAGTTGGCCATGTGAACAGTAATCTTGTTTCAAATCTCACAGCTTGGATTGCTGCTGTCATAATCGATTTCAGTTTCATGGTTTGTTTCAATTACGACAGTATTTGCAGGACTTGTGTTGAAGTGACATTCGGCATCTGTCAAGCGTTGTAAGCTTACAACCGGTTTCATCGATAACTTCACATCCAGCTTTTGAGAGTTTAAACATTCATAAACATCAAAGTGTCCACTACTGAAATTGTCACCTATGAATGTAAGATGTTTAAGAGGCATTGGCGGTTGTCGAAAGGTGTAAAATATTTGGCCATTTCGGTACACTTGAAAGCACCAACCGAACAATTCAGCGGCAGCCATCAACTCACATGCAGAACCATAGGTGAAGGGCTTAAGCATTTCACTCTTCTAGTGCTCCTGTGTAGTATAATTATCTCCTGTACCGTCATCAGTCCACACCTTGAACCTGTCCCAGTCATTCAATACATAAGACACAATGTTCTTCCAGATATCAAGAGTGAGCCTGATATGGCCGTGCAATATGTAACACAGAGAATGGAAAAGGTAGGTGCCATCTCCGGGCATGGAACCCACTCGGTAAGTGGCAGTTCTTTGATCGATGGTGATCACCTCGATAGACATGTTAATGGGGGTTGGAATGATGAAGGAAATGGGTACCTGAGTAATGTAAAGTAAGTGTAAAATACCTATACAATAACTATAATTGTAATAAACAAACAATAAAACAGCGGAGAAGCCGTGGATTAAACAAAAAGGCTGTAGTTATCAGCAGGGAGACGTGAATCCCGTGGCGAAGCAAAGAAGGGAATGTAGAGACTGGAGCGACGGACGGCCTTATATAGGCAGGCAGCCAACAACGTGGGAGGTGATGGGATGGGAGACCCAACGCCGCCTCACACGGTGACCAAGCTGCAGGCTATGGACGTATATATGTACGTAAATAGGATTCAGTTAGCGTTGGGAACCCGTGTACCAAATTTCTTGAAGATGGGCCCATAAGTAACAAAGACTGTTGAAAAATTCAATATGGTGGCCAACAGTGGCATCATACCACCGAAATAAGTACGTACATTGGTTTCAGTTAGTGCAGGGAAGCCGCCTACCAAATTTCGAGAAGATGAGGCCATAAATAAGAAAGTTCAACATGGCGGAGGTTGTTGATCGTTACGCGTAGAATTTCGAAATGAAAACTGCTTAACTTTTGTAAGTAAGCTGTAAGGAATGAGCCTGCCAAATTTCAGCCTTCTACCTATACGGGAAGTTGGAGAATTAGTGATGTTGGAAAATTCAATATGGCGGCTGACAGTGGCGTCATACCACCGAATAAGTACGTACATTGGTTTTGGTTAGCTCAGGGAAGTCACCTACCAAATTTCGTGAAGATGGGGCCGTAAATAAGAAAGTTCAACATGGCGGACGTTGTTGACCGTTATGACCGTTATGCGTAGAATTTCGAAATGAAACCTGCTTAACTTTTGTAAGTAAGCTGTAAGGAATGGGCCTTCCAAATTTCAGCCTTCTACCTACACGGGTAGTTTGAGAATTAGTGACGTTGGAAAGTTCAATATGGCGGCTGACAGTGGCGTCATACCACCGAAATAAGTATGCACATTGGTTTCGGTTAGCGCAGGGAAGCTGCCTACCAAATTTTGTGAAGATGAGGCCATAAATAAGAAAGTTCAATATGGCGGACGTTGTTGATCGTTATGACCGTTACGCGTAGAATTTCGAAATGAAACCTGCTTAACTTTTGTAAGTAAGCTGTAAGTAATGGGCCTACCAAATTTCAGCCTTCTACCTACACGGGAAGTTGGAGAATTAGTGACGTTTGGAAAATTCAATATGGCGGCCGACAGTGGCGTCATACCATCGAAATAAGTACGTACATCGGTTTTGGTTAGCGCAGGGAAGTCACCTACCAAATTTCGTGAAGATGGGGTCAGCCTTCTACCTACACGGGAAGTTTGAAAATTGGTGACGTTGGAAAGTTCAATATGGCGGCCGACAGTGGCGTCATACCATCAAAATAAGTACATACATCAGTTTCGGTTAGCGCAGGGAAGCCGCCTACCAAATTTCGTGAAGATGGGGCCATAAATAAGAAAGTTCAACATGGCGGACGTTGTCGACCGTTGTCGACCGTTATGACCGTTACGTGTAGAATTTCGAAATGAAACCTGCTTAACTTTTGTAAGTAAGCTGTAAGGAATGAGCCTGCCAAATTTCAGCTTTCTACCTACATGGGAAGTTGGAGAATTAGTGATGAGTCAGTCAGTCAGTCAGTCAGTCAGTCAGTCAGTCAGTCAGTCAGTCAGTGAGTGAGTGAGGGCTTTGCCTTTTATTATTATAGATTATGTGGTACATTTCAGTTAAACACAAGTACTGTGGTTTGTTGAACAGCTGTGCATGCTCTTACGTTCCCTGCTGATTTATCCATCCATCCATTTCCTAACCTGTTTGTCCAGTCCACGATAGCAGTCAGTTTCTATTCTGGCTACTAAGGAACTAAGCCTGGAGGGGGTAGCCAGTCCATTGCAGGGCACCATTCAAGAACCTCCCACCCTTACTCATACTGGGAGAATTCTGAGTTGCCAACTAACCTACCGCACACGTTTAGGATGCAGGAAGAAACTGGAGTTCCCAGGAATCTCCCATAAAGACATGGAGAGAATGTGCAAATTTCACACAAACAATATAAGTCAGTTTGAGTTGCATATTCCCCTAACTTGCATATCTATGAGACATGACGGTGAAGTGCAGTCCATGGAGAGATCATGGCGAGGGCATGCAGCCTTCTATAAGGAAATAACAGTAGTAAAAAATCAAAGAGATCATATGATATTATTTATCTTGGTTTTTAGAAGGCTTTTGCTAAGGCCCCACATTAGAGGTATAGATGTGTTTGTCCCAAATTACCAAAATTCTGCAGCTTTTAGTTTGTTTCATAGCACAGTTCTGGCACCAGTGTGGCACGTTTTCGAATAATTCCAGAGACCAAGTATCTTCATTTTAAAAGTTATAATAAAGATTCAAAGAAAAACAATTCGCACAAATGTATAGAAAAAATTGTTATTAAAGAAAAGTTCTTGTTTAAAGAAAGTTCTGTTTAAGGCTTACTTATCTCATTTCATGTTTGGTCATACAGTTGTACTTTCAAAAGTTCATACCAAAACAGTCAGACAACTGTATGCCAATCTGCTGTTTGCAAACTTATCTAACAGTACATGTTAGCAATAAGACCATTTCCTAATCCATGCTAGCAATAAGACTATTTCCTATCTTAAGTAACACACAGTTTTACAGATATAGCAAGGAAAGTTCTATTTTATGTTATCTTACGGGAAGTAAAAAACTATACCATATTCTAAGAATGAGAAACTGATATCCATTTATTGAAATTAGATGTGAATTTACCATTAACATTACTTTCTTAGATTGGCTCTTACAAGAGGTTAGAAATCAAACTAAAAGAAGTGGAATTTCAGGGCACAGGCCATAGGTGGGCACAAAATTAGACCAGACACTGAAAGCAAAGGCTTGTGGTAAAGGGAAAAGTTTCAGAATTCAGTGATACTAAAAGTGGTGTCCCTCAAGGATCAGTGCAGTTTGCAGATGAAAGCAAACCAGGTGGAAGGGCAGATCATGTAAAATCGGCTAAATTGTTACAGAGGAGCTTGGACAGGCTACAGGCTTGGGCAGAAGAAATGCAATGTAAGCAAATGTAAAGTATAACATGTAGGAAGTAAAAATGTGAGACATGAATAGACAATTAGGGGTCTGAAACTTGAAAGTACTTCTTATGAGGATAGTTATCATGGATTCAACACTGACGGTGAATAGAAGTGATCAAGTGGGCTAATGGGATGTTTGGTTATAGATTACAATGTGAGGAGTACAAAACAAGGGAGGTTATACTTAAGTTCTGTAACATATTAGTGAGGCCTCACCTCTATATAAAAAAAGACATAGAAGTGCTAGAAAAAGTCCAGAGTAGAGCAACTAGGCTGATTCTAGGACTAAGAAGTATGGATTATAAAGAGAGATTGAGCTTTTTTCAGTTTAAGCAAATGGAGATGAAGACGAGATATGACTGAAGTGTTTAAAATTATGGAAGGAATTAGTACAATGAAATCCAGTGTTTACTTTAAAGCAATTTCTTCAGCGATGACACAGAGACGCAGTTTAGTACTTAAGGGCAGATTTTGCACAAATGTTACAATGTTTTTCATCACACAAAGAACCGTAGACACATGGAATAAATTACTTAATAGTGTGGTTGGAGAGTAGAAGGATTTTAGAGACCTTCAAAAATCAACTTGATGTTATTTTGAAGAGTATGAATAGGATGGACTAGCTTGTTGGGCTGAATGCCCTGTTCTTATGACAATTTTTCAAATGTTCTAATGGTCAGACAAATTGATCCATGAATTCCAATAGTGAGGAGCTAAGGAGTCACCAGTGCATGTAAAAGGATCCCCACTGAGCAGTTGCACTAATGATTAAACATGACAACAAACCAATGATGCAAATCATATGGTGAATATTAACAAAAGAACATTCAGGGATTCAAAGAGGTTGCTGTAAATTCTGGTCTCGAGGATGATTAGGGCCATTCTGAAATTTTGGTCACCATTGTCTGCATTCAGGGTTGCACCATAACTCTGGATGTAAAACAAGGGGTCCAGGAAGACCACGGCATGACTGCTGATTTATAGCTTAAAGTCAGTAGCTACTTTATTCCTGTAAAGGAAAGTTACAAATCATGATAAAAGATTAAAAGATAGCTTCACTGGGAGAAAACTGTAAAATATCCGTAGAAGCAGCAATTTATTTTTCTGCACCTCCCTTCATAGAGGACCACACAGGAGAAGATTTACATTACAAGGCAGCATGTTGGTACTTGAATCAGCCAAAGGAAATGAAAGTGTTAGATAAAATAGGAATATAGTGACATTTATCAACCTCAGGATCACGAAACAAAATCCTGCAAATGTATCATATAAAAAGTAAGAAGAATCAGATCAACATAAACAGTACACAGGCAGTAATTCATCAACATAATCCTAAAAAATGTAACTTGCCAGCCCATGACTTTGTCTACATAAAACAGTCATTTTAGCCGCAGAATATTGCACCCCAATATTTTATTACATGGAATGGAGTAGAAAATATATAGTTTGTAACTCTTTCCACAATTGTGATCCTGTTAGAGCTGTAGAATAATATTTATGGAAGTGATCTACCACAATATCAAAAGGCTTCCACCATATTGCAATGCTGAAAACGTTTAATTTTGATTAAGTGATTTATTTTTGAGGCATCATGTTCCTTACACAGAGAGCGTCACTCCGAAAGGGTCCAAATGCACTTTGGGTTACAGAAAATGTGCAAAGTTAAACTTTTGACTCTGTCACTATTATTTTCCCTTACATAGATGTTGCATATGGTTTTATTTTGCTCACAATCAAAATGTTTTTAGCATTTTACAATGGTTATGATTGTGCCAGGTTTTATTCCAGTTGACTGGTTTGTTTCTTGAGTCATTGGGCCCCCTGGCTCACATATCGGCAGGAACAGACGTCCGTTGGAAAGTGGTCAAATTGCAACCAATGATGCCTGAAATGTGTAAATCTGTCACAATGCATTTTGTATCTATCTGTAAATCACCATCTCTATTTGTTGGTTTGTTTTTTTTTTATTTTAATGTACAACAGGTTTTTGAAATGGGACTGTTGGCCCCATCCAGGGATGGCAGAGGCTGCTTGATGCCTCAACAAGTGTCAAGAAGTACTTCAACATGACCCACAGAAACACAGTGGCATGCAAGTTATGATAGTGGTGGGATGGTTAGCATGCTTGTCTTTCAAGCAAAAAGCCAAGGTTCAGTTCCCACCTATTACAGTTAACCAATATTTGTGTTATGCACCAAGCCAAGCCACCCTGATCGGGGCCTTATAATCGCAGGAATTAGTTTTTGCAATTTGGGGTTCTTTCCACTAGAAGGAAAAAAAAAACTAGAATAATGAATACAAATAAGCTTTCCCATACTGACAACAGTTATGAACTGAAAGTAACAAATTTCAGGGTAATAAAGTTAGGTAATATACAAACTCAGAACTACTTTTCCTTTTCAATCCTCCAGTTTCTGACTTGAGCAGCACCTGCTAGTGCAGCTGTATGCCTATGGCATATATAGGGAAAGTAACAATAAAGACTGCGTGTAAATGTATATGCAGTTGGTCAACCAGTTTCTCAGCCCACAACATATGCAAGAAACATTTTTAAAACTGCTTTTCCTGAAAGTCTGTAGATATGCAGATATCTCAACAAATTCGTTTTGACTTTTGGAATTATTAGTTTTATGCTGGTCAGATGGACAAACATCATGTTTTCCATTCCATACTCTATAGATTTATGGATGACAAGAGTTGTATGCTAAATCACAAATGTCTCTCATGTGAATGTTGAACAAATGAAATATTTATACTTTTATTTTCAAACATTAAGTGAATTTGTGAATTGTGAATTTCCCTTTGGGATTAATAAAGTATCTATCTATCTATCTATCTATCTATCTATCTATCTATCTATCTATCTATCTATCTATCTAAGTGTGGACAGCTTAGTGGTGGAGTGATTAGCACTTCTGACTCTCGGCTTCAAGCGCATGCTTGGTTGATGTCTGCCCTTTCCCCTAGTGTTCTTCTTTCGGTACCCCAGTTTCTTCACCCAAACCAAAAGTTCAGGGTGGGTTAATGAATGTCACTAAATTGTGTGTAAGAGTATTCTTGTTTTGTACTGCACATAGTGTTGTCAAGATAGACTCTGCCAGCTCACCATTCTTCATTGCGAAAATCTGGGCCTGAGGTATTGATGATTAAAAACATGCCAGGATGTTTCTCTCTGGGCTGGTCTTGTTTGGGTCATTCACTGAGCATCTTCTCTCCAACAGCACATATGGTTTTATATTTTGTGGCTGAAGCACGACATTTTATTAGGAAGTATTCTGCTACCTCATCTCAAGCAATACAATATACCACTAATTCCACAGTAACCTCTTTCTCTGTTCATTACCCTTAAGTTGGATTGGTTATTGTTGACTTTTTCTCTCAACTTGGGTGTCTCCATATATTTTCACAATCATTCAAAGACCCAGTTTTCCTCCTCCTCTTTTTCGTACCTTATATCAAACAGAAGACAATGTCCATATCCGTTAACTAGAGTGAAATAAAGCAGACTACAGTTCCAAGCAGAGCATGTGTTAAAAAGAACAGCAGTTATTCATCCTCACCCCACTCTCCAATATTGCCTAAATTATTTTCTGCAATCAGTCTGCTTAGAATGAGAACTGCTGCTTTATAGCCAATGAGAGTCCTGTTTCACTGTTGCTGGTTGGTTGTATTGCAAATAGGACAATATACAACTCTGTAATTGAGCAGATAAACAAGAATAATACATTTTAAAAAGCAAGGTAAGAAGGACTTTAAGACACAGAGGTTGCATTTTTAGTGCATTAGATGTTTACTGTACGAAATGACAAATTTAGGTATGAATAATTGGACATTGTTAAAGCACAGATGTAACAAGGATGTATAGCTTTTGCACAAATCAGCACATTTTTCAGTGCTATGCATAACAGAAAACTGGGGCGTTAAAAAAAAAAAAAAAAAAGAAAGAAAGAAGACAAAATCTGTCTGTCTGATGAAATATTATCTAAGCACAGGGATGTAATGACAGTTTAATATTTATCAGTAATTTTCTCAACTCAGTGGAGGTTAATGGTGGCCAGAGCCTACCCTAGCAGTATCAAGAGCAAGATAGGAACTAACCCTGAATGGGAGATTGCTAAAATGGATGGAAAAGAAAAGCAATATTTACCTCAGTTGCAACACTTTTTGTCAGCAACATCACTGCAACATTTTATTTTAAAGTCACGTAAAGGTAAGGTTTTTAAGGTAGTGATAAGACCAGCAGTGATGTATGGAGCTGAGACATGGGCAGTAAAGGGAGTGCAGGAGAAGAAGTTAGATGTGGCGGAAATGAGAATGTTTAGATGGAATTGTGGAGTTACAAAAAAGGACAGAATAAGAAATGAGACAATCAGAGGTACAACAAAAGTGGGAGAGATATCTAAGAAAGTACAGGAAAGCAGGTTTAAGTGGTATGGACATGTACTGAGGAGAGACCATCAACATGTGGGCAAGAGAGAAGGTAAGGGAAACACAGGTGAAAAGAAAGCAAGGGAGGCCAAAGCAGAGGTGGATAGATAAAGTAAAATAAGATTTGAAGGACCCTTTATAAATATCATGGAGCCACACCCCTTTATAAATGTCATAGAGCCTCGCCCCTTTCCAAATCCAAAATGGAACCCTTGTGCCTCCAGAGGTAATACATTCATTGACCAACCACCTGAAATTTCCTTTAAAGATAAGAATGGCCCTTACTTAATACAGTTTGATGAATTTTGACCTCATGCTTGTTTAAAAAATGTAGCAAGTGAGTACAATGCTTATTTATAATTTTCCAGAAATGAGAAAGAGCTTAGGGGCTTGTAAACACTCAATGTTTACAATGTAGAAAGCGTAATGCAGCATTGAGGCTGTTCCCTTATTTGAGTTTGGTAGGTTCAGTTTAGAAATGGTGCCAGCTGAAGGTTTTGTGTGAAGGCCAGGTATATGAAGATTTCCTCAAATCTTCCAGTTGCTCAAATAGCTCCATGTGCCACTTCATTAAAAAAGAATGGCACAGTGCCTAGCCAATACAATGAGACTCTTGACTCATTTCCAGAATCAAAGCAATGCTACAGTCTGACTGAACCATCTGGCCATCCATTTTCTATATGGGCATTGCGGTCCTGATCCGGAGTGTATGTTTTGTATGGTGTCTATCTGCTTTTTTTATTATGGCAGCGAGCAGAGATCTGACTTGTGATGTTTATTTTATTTAAAATGTGAATATGATTTTTACTCCATAATAATATTTTACAATTTAAGCCTAAATCTGCATACTATACTTGAAAATCATGGCACTCACCACCTAAGTTTGACAAGAGAGTAGGATGTTCTTTGAATGTTTTGCAATGGGGAAAGGGTACTTTCAGTCTCAAAATGCACATGAAAGTGATGTAAGCAGTCAACAAATAGTGGCAAGGAAAGAAAATTATTTGAATCTCAAATGAAATATCTAAGATTATGGAGTATGCTGCTATGACATATCTCTCTGTTTCACCAAGCAGCATTGTAAGTGACCAGGTCTTTCGTCCTGCAAGAAAAGTTTGTCTCTCTGTCCTAGAATACAAACTGGGGCTGGATGCTAATAACAGGTACCGACTTTACAGGCCTCATACCAACACTATCAGGATAGTGGATATTTTTTTTGATGCTTCTCTAATCCTAGAGCCGTGTTCTTTTCTAAATCTGCATCTTTGCCCACGGCAGGCGAGAGGAGAGAAATAACTTAAGATTAAGACTTTTTCTGCACTCCCTCATGGGCTAAATTTACAGGACCTGAAACAAGAATTCACACTCAATTACATAGTAGTGTTTCTGAAGTAAAACAGGACAGTAAGTAGGAGTAGAATAAAATTCCTGATCATGAATTATTATATGCGCAAAAGGGTGGGAAAGCCACGGGAACATACAACTCTCCAAACCCAGACACAGACAGACACAGAGACACACAAGTGCAAAATACCACACTGTTTATTTCCTCGTGGGGCAGCTCTATTCTTCACTCCCCACTTCAGAGCACAGTACACAATTATCAAGCACAAGACTACTGCGCAGTCCTTTTTTCTCTCTTTCTTTCTTCTTTCTTTCTCTTCTGCTGCTTCCACTCCTCTCCCAGCAAGCTTTGTCTTCCACCTCCCGACTCTGGCTCCTAGAAACGGAGTGAGGCAGCCTTCTTTTATAGTGCACCCGGAAGTGCTCCAGGTGCACCCAGATCCTCTTCTGGCAGCACTTCTGGGTGAGGCAGAAGTGCTGCAGTCCTGGGCTCTGGGACTGTCCAGTCACCCACTAGCAGTGATGCAATCCAGAGGGGTTGCCCTCTCGTGTTCTGGGGGAGGTGCCCCCAGTCTTTCCATTACTGGGGCATCCCAGCTGGGCAAGGGCCCAAGCCGTCCACCACAGGGGAAAAGAGACTGTGAAATATCCTCTACCAAGGCAAATTTGAAACTGTAAATAAATCAGTAATTTAGGTAGCATAGACAGTTTCTTCATTTTAAAACTGATTTTAACAATTTGCCAGTGCTTTTCAAATGGGAGTTTTTCATATTTAAAAAATGTGTACAGTGCACTCTATTTTAGGTTTTCCCAACAAAAGTTTTTTCAATGAATTTCCATGGAGAATAACTTCACCAAACTTCAATAAAAATGTTCCACTGGAGCTGCGAACAGACAAGGTGATGGCAGGAGCTGTTTTTAAAATTTTATGCAAACACACCTAACAAAAGGTAGCTTTGATGGTAAAGTGATCTTAAAGGCAATTGAATACAATTGAAGACAGTAAAGTATTCAACATAAGATAAGTAGATCTGATGAATGATTGTATTTTTTAAAGCTCCATACTGTGCTATAAATTACTGGTACTTTGGCCCTGTTGGGACCTCGATTATGACAAACTTTTGAAACATCTAGGTTGTAAAATGCCAACACTATACGAGCCATTGAAAATGGGGTCCATCATTTAGTGTGGAGTCATTTAATGATACTGTATATTAAATTGGTAAACCAATGTTGAATGTGCTCAAACACTCCAAAGTTTTTGTCCTCTCCTCTACCGAGCAGGAACAGTTCAGCAAAATACTCTCCTTTGACGAAGCTCAAAGTTGCACATAAATAATATCAGGCTCCACTGAACCACATTTTTTCCTGCAAGAGACTAAAAGAGGATGAGCAGCTCTGCTCTAAGATATCACACGCACAAAGAATTAGCCATGGAGTGAAAGCCATACAGAAGCATATAATGCAGTATGTGCTTGATTAGCAGTAAATACTGAAAAAATGAAAACTTGTATGGCTGTATTCTTAGTACTTTTGCTGTATTTTTAAAAATGTAATATTTACAGTAAATAAGTAGAACATGCCAACATATGTGTGCTGGGGAGGCAGCATAAAGATCTATCTATCTATCTATCTATCTATCTATCTATCTATCTATCTATC
>JANRMT010062796.1:34542186-34607402 GCA_026402145.1 Polypterus bichir lapradei | reverse complement strand
ATCTATCTATCTATCTATCTATCTATCTATCTATCTATCTATCTATCTATCTATCGAAATATTAGTACTGGTAGTACCACTTTGTCAGTTGCCAGATTAGAGGGGACATTTGCTGTTTATGAAAGAGCTGGCAGAAAGCAGTCAAAACGAACCATTTTTTGATCCAATAGGAACCAGTGACCATATAACAGTGGTTTCCAATCCCAGTCCTGTAGGTCACAATCAGTTGTTTATTTTACCTCAGGTTGATTAACTAGTCTTTCGTAATTTTGCATTTAGAGCATTGCATTATCTTGCATTAAAGAGCTGTAGTGTGAGATGCACATTTCTAAATAATTTAGAAATATTTATACATTTGCCACAGTTTTAAGGTCTTGACTGTCTTTTGTCATTTTTCAGTTCATTCACCTTTTTTGTTGCGCTTTCCATTAATGGTATTCTAATGATGAATGGAGTAGACACCAGAGCAAACAGTACAGAATGATGAAAGGCTGCAGTGGCAGACCGGCTAGATAGCTCACCTGGAAATTATGGCCTAAAATACCTAGAACACCTACTAAAGAGCAATGAAAACAATCAAGATGATATTGCAGATCTTAAAAACAAAGACCAAAGAAACACAAATTATCTCCATGTCACACTGCTTGCTAGAATTTAGCAAGCCTTGTCTTGAAATTTGTGGCGTCAAACCTTTGATCATTCTGTGTCGTGTTGCACTGCGTGGCTGTCAAGGGCGTATGCTGCAACTGCTCAAGACTTGCTAAGACTGTGTAGATGGCCACAACTGAAAATAGCTGGAAAAGTCATGGAAGTGCATTGTGGGCATGTGAAAATTAGCTTGGTGTGAGGAAGGGCATTTGAATGCATGAGTGTGCCCTGGGTGTACTGGCATATTTGCCAAGGAGTGGTTTGTGCAGTGCACTTCTAGGATTGACAGTGATGGTTCAGTAAATGGATGAGTGCTTTGATGGAGTACATTTTTTTCATTTAAGTAAACAAGTGCATCTGGAAGTAGGCTGGGATGAACTTCTTAATGTAGGGAAAATCAGGATCAGTGAAGTAACTAAAGGTTTGTCACCAGTCACTTCCATTCAGTTTCTGTGAACAGAGAGGCTCTGTCTTCTTTTTCTAGATTGTAGACCCGTTTCAGAGAGCAGGTGAATTAGTCTGCAGACGCCGTTTTGAATTTTCCTTTAAACTGTTTTTTTTTTTTGGCCTGTAAAGCCTAGCATTAATAAAGGCCTCCTGTCCATTTGTCGAATGTGGTGGTCGGGTCTTCTGACTGGCCGCTCATCCTTAGCAGAGGCTCATCAAGAGGAGCAGTGTGTGCAGGGAGAGTCTGGGAGGCCACAGCAGCTGTCATCTTGGGCAGATGGATTTTTAAACAGGTGTCCAAACAACTGTGTGTTTGTGCGCTTGCTGCTGCGCAATGCCCATTTGGAGGGGCTTCCTGGCTGCATGAGCCTGACACTGTAAAAGGAGCCCATGGCAGCTGACTTTGCCCCCAAACATTTTTCTAAGACGACTGGGCAAACTGTTATGTGAGAAGGCAGCTGTAATGTTCTTGGGGTCAGCAGAGGTGGAACAACAGTTTGTGGGTTTAAGAGACACATAGCCACACCTTAACGGGACCTCCAAATGCAAGGGAAAGTATTGCAGTCTTGTGCAGATTACGTTTACAGAAGTTAGAGGAGGTCATTCAGCCTCGACCTGTAGAAGTGCAAGTAGCACAAGAATTCATCAGTCAGTCAGACCTTATTTTAGACTGATTTTAAGGGTTGGGATATCACTGCGAAGAATTGAAGGAGCAGTAAGGGAAGCGGTTAACAAATTATTCTTGGATGGAATTCAAGAAGAATGCATGGCACTCTTGCACTTACACTGTGCAAATTTAGAGCAGCCAATGCAAATAAAACATACACACACCATTGGGATCCCAGATAAGCCACAATACCTAGAGAAGACCCACATGGATGCAGACTGGATTTGAAACCAAGGCTTTGGAGCTATGTGATTGCAACTCCAATATGACTCCTATAATAAATTGTTGTTTCTTACAACATAAGAACATAACAAATGTGACAAACGAGAGAAGACCATTCAGTCCATCAAGCCTGTTTGTTTAGCAAATAGTTAAACCAGCCTAATATCTCATCCAGATACCTCTTAAGGGTTCTTAAAACTTAATTATGCCTTTAGTATGGCTGCAACAACAAACTTGGATTAAGCAGAAATGGAAGGATGGATATACACAGGGCTTCAGAGTGCACTTTCAATGGCTACAAGTCTGATTTTGTCTGCTGATATCTTAATTTGTCTGCAGTGGACTGGCGCCCTGCCCGGGGTTTGTTTCCTGCCTTGCGCCCTGTGTTGGCTGGGATTGGCTCCGGCAGAACCCCGTGACCCTGTAGTTAGGATATAGCGGGTTGGATAATGGATGGATGGGTATCTTAATTTATGCAGCATTGGAGCATAGAGGTTTGCACCATGCCAACATTACCTCACAGCTCCAGAGTCGGGTTCAAAGTCCGGCACAGGGAGCTAACTGTGGAGTTGCACGCTCTTCCTCTGTTTTTTTTTTTCTTTTCTTTCTTTTGCATCATAAATACAAATTATTAGGTGAACTGCCGTATATCTCTAAACAGATCATGGCAGGACAGGCTTCTACCTTGCATCTTGAGATCATCATTATGGGCAACACGAGTTTCTAGATAAATTAAATGGACTGTTAGACCAGAGGCTTGGTTGCTGTCACAGGTATGTAGTGGGTAACCCATGTGTCCGTTGTTTGAATCTGCCATTTGTTTCTACCATTTGGATGGCATGAAAACTACATGTGAAACACGTTTTATTTAAGCCAAAATGTTTTTTTCATTTTTTATATCAAAACCAGAGCTTTACTGAGAGCAGTTGGCTTGGTGAAGGATGATGTATTTCCTCAAAATTATAATTTTGATTCTTTTTGTAGCTGGTCTGTGAATTGAGGGCAGGAGAGTGAATTTTTTTTACTCACATTCTATTAGAAATAGTTGGGTAGATAGATGGACGGATAGACAGGCAAGTACTATATGATAGAGAGTTATACAGAATGATCAAACAAACTTTTATTTGTCCCAAGGGAATGTGTAGCTTTTACAGAAGCTCAAGGAATATTATAATTAACAATAACCACTGCCCACAAACACACACACAAATTACAAAAAAGAAAAAAAACTTTGACTTGGCTAATAGGAGGGCAGTCGCACTGAGGCATTATTCATGGGCATTGCCATAGCTATGATGGAGGCCCAGTAGCAGTTAGTGACACTTCTGCTGAATAATTTGCTGTCAGAAAGTCCTCAGTGTGTCAGAGAGGATGTGTAGCATTGCTCATAAGGGCACTCAGTTTTGTCTTCGTTCAGTGCTCTGCCGCTACCTCCAGCGGATCGAGAATGCGTTCCCTAATTAACCCTGCCTTTGGGAACAACGTTTTGATTTGGTGGGCCTCATTTCAAGAGATGGTACCAACCCAGCACAGTACAGCATAGAAAATCACACTGGACATCACAGAGTTGTAGAAAAAGTAAAAGATGGCACATTAAAGAAGCACAGACTCCTAAGAATAAATAGTCTGCTCGGCCCTTTCTTTTTCCTGGTAGATCCTCAGTGTTATGACACCAGTCCAGCTTGGCATTGATATGGACCCCCAAGTATCACCTCCGCATCCACTCCTTGATTAGTAAACGGACACAGAGGCTCTTTGGCGGGGTCAAAGTTAACACCCACTTCCTTGACTTTGCTGATGTTGAGTTGCAGACAGTTCTTTCTGCACCAAGAAACAAAGTTCTCCAACTGACTCCTATACTCCACCCCCTTACTCAATATAACCCATAAGTGCAGAATCGTCAGAGACTTTCTGCTAGTGACATGACTTGGTGTTATATTTACTGTATAATCTGAGGTGTACAGGGTGACAGGACTGTTCTTTGTGGTGCTCCAGTGTTGCTCACATCCACATCAGGGACAAAGTCCTTGAGTCACACAAACTGCAGTCTGTCCAACAGGTAGATTGATCCGACGCAATCGAATAAAACAGATGAGAAAATGGGGAGGAAAACGGAACATGAATGAAACTCCTTTGAGACAGGGGTGCAGATCACCATTCATTCTGAGAATGGCTTAAAATGTAATGCCGGCAATCAGCTTGTTATTTGTGCAGATGTGCTCAATGCACAGTTTCTACTCACATTTGGCTGCTGGTCCTAAATATCTTGTTCCTGACCATGCTATAGTGTCCCAGTATAATAATTATCTACCTGCCAACAACCTAATGCTGATTTGGGTCATGCAGATTCGTGATTCACAATAGCAGTAAATGAGAAAGGGCTGCGTACGTCTTGAGATGGGTCACTGTGGGCTTTTAAAGTAAATGCCATTGCTTTGTTAGGATGTGTGTCAACGATTCTGTAAGGGGAAGGGATGATGGTCAGTGGGGATTCTCCAAGGAGGACTCCCACCACCACTCCCCAGTATGCACTGTTGTTAACCTGTTGTACAGTTCTATTGATTGTTATGGCAGCAGATTCTGGTCTGTGCTTTAAATATGCTAGAGCTCAGAACAGCATTTTAAGCAGGTTTACTGTGAAGAAAGTAAAGCTTCCTGGGTATCTGTGGCACTGTTCACCAGTTCTTTAAGTCCTACTACTAGCTTAGTGCCAGTCACATAAGGAGCTTCTTAAGGCTCTGACTTTATCTGCATCTATGTGCATAGTTTTACTTGGCCATACTATTCACAGCTTTGAGGTGGGTTATGCAGAATGATACTCAGTTAAAAGTAGATGTTGAACAGAGATCTCCTTTCTTATAACTTGTCTTGAAGAAATTAAGTGCTGGATGAAGCACAACTCTTTAAACCTAAACTGTAGCAAAACAGAACTCTAGCTAATTGGCACTTGGACCCTGTTTAAAAAACAAACTTGCATTGCCAACTCTCTTGGTGATCACATAGTTTGTGGGGAGGAACTGTGGCGTCACTTTTTATTTTTCCTTTTCTTATTCAAGTTGCACATACTGTGTTGCATAAGGAATGTTTCTTCCATCTCTGTAATATCTCTTTAAACCATGTATTTCTCTAAATTACTTTTGACATACACAGTATGCCCCTTATCATCATTTTTTCTCATCTTCAGGTACTGTAGTCCACTGTTTACTGCCTCCCTTAGTCTTTTAGGACTGTATACAAAATCCCTTTACTAAGCTCTAAAGCTTTATGTGGAATTACATTGCAGCCCACCCGCTCTGGTTCACTGATGCTGGCAGTCTTGTGCCCTGGACTAATTTATACCACATGCACTTCAGAAGAGGCCATCCACCTGAAGCTAAGCTTGTTCTGGCATGGCTAGTATTTTATTGGGAGACCATCTAGTTAAAGCGTGGCCTGCTGCTGGTATGGGTGTTTGTGTGGCCAGAAGGGGGCATCTATGCTGTGGTCTGAATGTGGATCCCAGTGCCCCAGTGCTGTGATGGGGACACTGTGCTGTAAAAATGGTAACATACTTTGAGACATAAAACCAAGGTCCTGACTCCCTGTGGTCATGAAAGATCCCTGGGCATCCTTTGTAAAGAGCAGGGTGTTCCCCGATCTCCAAGCTATATTGCCCTCCATGGCTTAGTCATTGTGGGCCCCTAATCATCCCCTGTCTGTAGTTGGCTATCTCTCTCACTACTTCACCGATTTAATAGCTCATGTATCTATAAAAACGTTTGCTGTCGCATCATCCAGGTAGATTCTACACCTTAGTAGTGGTTGAAGTGGCTCCCAACTTGCACTTTTGAGGAGTGAGAAAAGCACTATATAAATGTAAAGGATTATTAATTATAATTGTTATTATGAGTGACGGGTGGCATGGTGAACCCAGGTCTCCTCACTGCGAGGCAGCAGCGCTACCCACTGCGCCACCATGCCGCCCCTTCAGCTAACTAAATCCCCTAAATACAAACATTGGTGTTATGAATAGATCATTTTTTTTAATAGTTTGTTCCTGTGAAAGAAAGTTTACTTGATGAAAAATAAAAACCACAACTTTCTTGATGTTAAAAACCATGTCTTTCTTGATATTTTAGTTTATAATTTAAAAACGGAACAAGAATCTGAAAATCTAACAACGACGCATTAAAGTTTGATATGTAGGTTTTAAAATAAGCCCAATTTAAAGCGTGACAAAAAACATGATATAAAAACATCACATAAAATCGTTGCACTTTTACGCTTAGAATTTTATATATATAGAGTAGATTAGCTTCTAACCAGTACTGTCTGTTGGACTTTGTTTTTCCATATTCTGTACATCTTCTTCTATTCTTTCACTTGAATATTTGTGAAGCACTTTTTTGCATGTAGAAGGTCACTCCATAATTAAATACAGTAATCCCTCCTCGATCGCGGGGGTTGCGTTCCAGACCCCCCCGCGATAGGTGAAAATCCGCGAAGTAGAAACGAAATGTTTGTATGGTTATTTTTATATATTTTAAGCCCTTATAAACTCTCCCACACTGTTTATAAATATTCCCCACAGAGTTATACAGCATAATCCCTTTGTATTCTCTTAGATATTAGGTAAGATTCATTGAAATTATGTATATAAACACACTGTTTATATACAGTAAAACCTAAATATTATTTTAAAGATATTGAGTGTCTCCGATATCACATATGTTATAGCCATTACGATAGACAGGACACCAGCAATAAATACGTACAATGCAAGAAAAATAGTATACAGTAAATGTGTGTACAGTGACACTAAGCGTACGTACATGTACTAAGCACTGTTAGAAGAAAATTAATTATGGTTACTCACCAACAATGACACGATGACTTGTCCGATAACAATGAGTTTAATTTTACTGCACAACAAAGGAGAGCGTTACAGCCCTTGTAAAGGAGCCACTTCAGGCGATTGTGTAGCACTGCCGTTGTTCTTCTTCTGGCAGTCTTCGATCCAAATCCCTAAAGCAGATTCCATCCAGACTACTGCCTTATTACATCCACTTACAACTCGTTTTGCACCCTGGTTAAAAGGACACTGCGGCCGTAGATCTTATATTCCTTTCCTACTTTTTAAATAAAAAGAATCGTAGCCTTCAACAAATCCAAAACGTTTACCTTTTCGGCAATCGTTAATCTTCTTCTTGCGCTTGGGCACGGCCCCTGAAGCAGTAGCAGATTGTTTTGGAGCCATAATGAAGGGCTTGACTATGCACAAAGATAAACACAAAAGAGCACAACTCTTTACACAGCGGAACACGTTGATGCTGAATGAGCGAGACAAGACTTCCTGGTTAACACTGCATTCAGCATGCAGGATCTTAACTGCGTGCTCTGATTGGTTAGCTTCTCAGTCAGGAGAACTTAACTGCGTGCTCTGATTGGTTAGCTTCTCAGTCATCCGCCAATAGCGTCCCTTGTATGAAATCAACTGGGCAAACCAACTGAGGAAGCATATACAGGAAGTAAAAAGACACATTGTCCGCAGAACCCGCGAAGCAGCGAAAAATCCGCGTTATATATTTAGTTATGCTTTCATATAAAATCCGCGATAGAGTGAAGCCGTGAAAGTCGAAGCGCGATATAGCGAGGGATTACTGTATAACAAAACTATTGTTAAATTGGCCCTGCGGTGGACTTGGAGCCCTTTACAGGGCTGCTTCCTGACTTGCACCCAGTGCTGCCAGTATAGGCCCAGGTCCACAAAACCCTGAACTGGATTTAAGCATTTTTAAAGCCTGTTTACAGTGTGCACGTTCACATACTGTAGCTGCTATTTTTTGTGTGATGTAAATTTTATCAGCAGTTAGGTCTTGCAGACATACGTATGTATACACCTCTAGATTTTTGTGTCTGCTCGGCTCTGTGCTTGCACCTGACAACACAACATGAACATGTTCAGAAAGAAGCTGCACACACATGAATGCTTAACAGAGCAGGTTGTGCATCCTCTGTCCACATCTGCAGCTGTTTGTGTCCATTCAGTTTTTGAACGTACATTTTCATTAAGTTATGATTCTTTTTTTTTGCCTGCTTGATTGTGTTTGCCCTGTAAAACATTGAGAAAAGCACAAGATTGTGCATTCTCCCCTCTGTGTCCAGAAATGGCTCTCCATATGAGATAAGCTCTTTGTGAAACCAATTGATGAGTTTTCCATGTTTTGCCAAATTACAAGCCAACTCCACCCTATAGAAGTTGTGGTAAAGCTGGTGTCCCAGTAATACTGTACTGAAGCAGGTCACAATCGTGCAATTGTTACCATGTGACAGAAGCATAGATTGGCATGAGGGCTCAAGCATTTCTGTTCAAATTCACTAAGCCATGGTTTGCTTTAGTTAGTGGTGGTTTTGTCTCCGTTCCATTTTTACCACCAGTGCCATGCTGTCTTGTCTCTGAGGTTTGTGTCAGGCGAGCTCAGACCTCAGCCCCCCGCCTCTAAACTTGATGGAATCCAGAAATGACTGAAGACACACTTCAGACCATCCAGTTGTTCAAAGGCTCCGGTTTCAGCTTCAGCTTTCAGATGAGAGCAAATTGCGCCTGACTAAACTGGCGGGGTGCTTTCATCACTGGTATGAACACTCCATCATGAAATAAGTGGTTAGATTTGTCTGATGAGGGACTACAATAGTACAGACTATCTTATGAAATAGGATCCCCTTGTGAAAGCACAACTAAAACGGTCCCACCCAGGCAATTTTGAAGCAATCATGCTAATCAGTTTATTTTTATTTTCTCTTGGCTTCATATGTCAGTTTCTGGTTGGACGGATGGCCTGACTTTTGATGTCTTCCTTGCTCTTTTATGCCGTGGCTGAAGTTGTGAAGTGGCACCATCTGCTGGAAACTCTATGCCACAGGGGCCATTCGATCTGGATCAGACAGTAAGCCAGAGAGAGGGGTTGCATGACAATGGAATTTTAAACTGCCTTTTCCCTTCTCACAGTGCTGTTTTAATACGAGTTGTAGCTCAACATTTAATGAGTAGCGTGACGAAGGGAAACAATCAGAAACAAGAAGTAAGTAATCCTGACAGTGCATTCAGTTGATGCCTGTCACATTGCCTCAAGCTTTAATTTTGTCTGAATCCCATGAGGACTCAATGACCCTCATTATTCTAAGTAATTTTGATTTACTTAATAACTGACTACCATGACCTGTTTGAACGGCAGGCCAGTTGGGTAAATGTGGATGATAAACTTTGATGCTCAATAAATTCTCCATCCATTTTTGTCCCATTATCCATCTCTCCATCTTCTAAATCTCCTTTATCCTGAGCAAGTTACATAGAAACAGCAGAAAGAGATGGAGATTGCAGATACATTGATACTGATGGCATTCCTATTCCTTTATATTCTATATAGGGTGCTTTGGCACTAGTCAGTCACAGGATGGCACTTCAGCAATTATTTCACAGCAAATACTGTATATGCTCACGTATAAGTCAAAAATCAATCATAAAATCAGACCCCGACATATACGCCCGTTCAAAAATAAGACATTTAATTTTTATTTTTTTAACATCTTTCTGACTCCTCCGATCTCACATCAGTTTCTCAGACACATCGAATTTTGTTGCAGCAGTGAAGTTACCAATTTCTTTCACTACTTCAACGACATTTAATTTAAAACCAGCTTCATATTTTCTTCTGATCGAATGCTCCATCATAGATAAGGGATGCTCTTACAATAAAGGTGTATGAGGGTGTGAGATACAAAAAACACAAATCAGTGCGAACGTTGCTTCGGAATAGTTTGGGTATTTCCGTGTGGTCACGTAGGCACAATAGAGAGCGCGAGAGAGAGAGGTTAGGAGCACGCGCTGTTACAGCACATTGCCACACCCATATAGAAAATAAGGCAGTGTGCTCCGTGGTTACTCTCTCAGGTGGGCATTAGGATATCATAATCCCTTGTACCAATAGCGTGAGTTTTCCGCATTTGACTTATATGACCGACATTATAAAATACCAGAAATTATACAGTAAAATCAAGTTCTGACTTATCATTGGGAGAACTTATCTGCGGTATACGGTAAGTACCTTAATCTACATGATCAAATTGTACCTCCCATGTGCATATGGATGAAACAAATGATAGTGCTGCATGATATTCGTAATACTGATAGCATTCTAACTGATAGCAGTATCCGTGGCTAATATATTGTGTATTCCGTAGTACCAGATTAAGATTTATGCTTCAGCCATCACTGGGACTCAAACAGGACCCCCAATTACAACAGGGTATTTTGCACACTGACACTTGCCTAAACCCGACATTTAAAATCATCAGTAAAACTGAGCCCAACACTGTCAGATGCAATCTGTAACAGGAATAGCTTAACAAAGCTCAGATGGACACCTGGGAGAAAATGGAAATTCCACAGTGGCTGGGAATGCCAGGCAGTAATGCCAGCTATTAAACCACAGTCGCCCATCTGTAAATCTGATCTGTTTCGGTGTTTACTTATTTTATGTATACACAGAGAATATTAATGGTGATGAGCAACATCCATGGAGGTTGGGACCCTATTGCTCATAGTGGCATGTCAGAAGTACAAGCTCATTTGGGACCAGATGGCCCATAGTGGTCTGGTGTATATGGGGTCCTGAAGACCCAAAATGTGACAGCTGTGTGCACTAGAGTGAAGAAATGGGAGGGAAACATTTTGTCTGTACGATTTTTAATTTTGACCAAGAGTGGTCTGTATAGCCAAAATTTGACATCATGGTAAAAATTCTGACAGTTTTAGTGTTTACGGTTATAATGTATTTGTCTGCAGTGGGCTGGTGCCCTGCCTGGGGTTTGTTTCCTGCCTTGCGCCCTGTGTTGGCTGGGATTGGCTCCAGCAGACCCCCGTGGCCATGTATTTAGGATATAGCGGGTTGGATAATGGATGGATGAATGTATTTGTGTATTCTTTTCAGATCTAAACACATTTTTAACAGCAAATTTAGTACTGATTATTTTTTTACATTCTGCTAATCAAATAAATTCGATAGTGGATATCCACCTTCCCCAAACCGTACAGGTTCTTTAACGCTTGTTTATGCTGTTGCTGCCTCCACCAGGCAAACGTAGCTGCCTCCTGTCCTACCTTCCTGTTTGCATTGACTCACCAATCGAGTTGAACCACACAGCACTCTGGGTAATTCTCTTAAAGTGGAAGTCTTACTTATTACACACAGTTCATTTACTCTTGACAGTGATCATTAAAATGGTATTTGGTACACTATATTAATCCCAGAAGGGAAATTGTCTTTTCACGTGACCTTTGAGCAATTTTCAGGTTAAGGGCCTTGCTCAAAAGCCCAACGGAATAGAATCTTTTCTGGCAGTAACAGGATTTGAACCAGCAACCTTATTTAATTACAGGATCCTGGGCTCGAATCACTGTTGATGCATCTCCACATTCTCTTCATATCCATGGTTTGTGTCCTGTCAATCCCATGCAGGAAACAACTAGCAACTCTATATGAAACAGTTTGCGGTATGCCATGAGACAGATTGGCATCCCATTAGGTGATAGTTTGTGCCATGCAGCTAATGTTTTTCAGATTAGTTTCAGGACTTTGTGAGACAGCACTTAAATAAGTGGGTTCAAAATATGGAACCATGGATATTTTTTTTGTTGGTTAACGAAATGTTTAATATTGAATGGCATCATGGTATAACGGGTAGCACTGCCACCTCACAGATCTTGAACACAGTTTCATTTTTGGTTGGAATGTTTCTGCTTGCAGTTTGCACGTTCTCCATGTGTTTTCCTCTGAATGCCCCCCATGCTTTAAAACATTGGTGTGATATAATTGAATTTGGGGTTCTGTGGTTGTGACTATGGACGGTTTTCATTACCAGTTTTTGCCCTGTGATAAATATGTGAGCTTAGAATGTGGATGAATCAGGCTGAATATATATATTAAGAATTTTTAATCCGGAGGAGGTGGGGTTGGTAGTTTATACAGTGAAGTATTGCAGCATTCTTTATTGCAATATATCGGTACAAGTAGAACTGGGTATTGGCACTGATGTCATGGTTCGATTCGATTTCAATGTCCCAATTCGATTTGATTATCGGTTTTATCTTGACTGAATTAGTGTGCGCTGATATATTGGAAGTGCTGGCTTTTTTACAGATTACTTAACCATGCATAGAGATCATGAATATAATGTGACAAATTTCAGTAACACTTTATTTGAAGAGTGTCTACACAGTGACTTCATAACATATGCATAAGCATGGAATGACATTTAAGAAGAAACACTTGATTAGTAATGAACATTTAATGTCAGTATTTGGAAGATGTGAAACAAAATATCATTGCTCTTTCAAAAAAAAAAAAAAAAAAACTTTTTCATTGCACTGCACTCATTCAAAATTCACCATAATTTAACTAACATATGTATCTTCACATTAGAGTCCACACATATTATGGGGGGCTTCTTGTTTTAATACAATGTAATGACATCTGCTTTGTAAAACATCTGTATCGTCTTGCAAATATTATTATTATAAAATAATCAAGTATTGCTTCTTAAATAATAAGTATGTTATTCAATAACCTATTCATATGAATCTCCACGTAGACACCATTCAACTAATCTGTTAGCCAAATTTATTCCTGTATTGGACATTTAAAATAATCTTGAATTAGTCGAAATTTAAAGATACAGCTGGAAGACTTGTGTCTTTGTGTAATTCTACAATTTACACGTATCTTCAGTTGTTCACGTGTAACAGTCACGTTAATCGGTTTTCGAAAGTTATGTCTACACTTTCCCCTCAGACAAAAGGAAGCGTTATAAAATTAGGATCTGGATCTAATACTTGTTGACAGTAGCAATGGATGAATGGAACAGAGAAGTAAAAGAACCGGCCCTCATGACAGAGATTGCCACTAATATGATCCGTACAGTGTAGCTTATGGAGATACTCCACACTGGCTTCTTTGTGCACATGCTCACCTTGGTATCACAGGCTGCTCTGAAATTTCCAACAATTGGCTGCTTACTTGGTCAGGTGAGGTGCATTGAGAAGCAATGTTTTAATGGACCTTCTAATGCACAAACTTGTGATTGATGCAGTCATGTGATGAAACGTTCATTGGAAATGCTAGAAAGGTTTTTGGAACAACAACCAGTCATCTGAGTAGCTCTGCATACTGTATAGACAGAGAGGTTGCTCTCTGTAACACATCCTCCACAGATGTCCCATCGTTTGTTATGTAGTGACATTCGATTGTCACGTAGGAATCTGCTTCCCTGGATGGTCAGCTATCACAATTTAGGCCTGCTCTCTCTGCTGACCTGAAAGACGTGGCAATGCTTTGCTTAAGATCTTCATAAAGCCAAGGAACAATAACTTTACTCATTTGCTTTTTGGTTGGCATGTAGTTCAAAAACCTGTATAATTTGCGGAAAGCCCTCATTTTCTACAATGGTGTAGGGTCTCATATCTTTATAGATTCTGTTGTTTTTTGGGTACGACGTAAATCACACAGAAGGTTGGAGCTACCCGCCACCTCCAGTGTGCACTGTTTAGGGTCTACTCATTCGAATGTCGACTGAGATTTTGTTTATGGGTGATGTCAGGATAAGTTATTTCTCAAGTTTGTTGTATTGTAACAAATAGTTAACTTCTGAGCTTCATAGCTTACATATGGCTTTGCTTTTATTCAGTTGTTCTTGTTTGAATCCTCAGGAAGTCCACACATCTGATTTGTGTCGAAGGCCCCAATTAGATAGTAAAGTACTTTTTCCATAGAAAGCCTTAGCAGGTGCATTAGTACCATCTAGTGGATCGGATGCCAAAAACAAACATAAGAAAAATCTTCATATAGTAATTAAGCAGGATAGAGATTCACAAGATCGATGTTGAGACATTGAGAATCAATATTGAATTGTTTAAATGAAAAATAATGATTAATCAGAAAATCAGTATTTTTACCCGGCATATATACAATTATCCATTTTTTTTGTAATGTTCACCACATATATGTATTGGGATATCTGCAGCAATGCTAACATATGTGGTGTGCCATCTGTTAGAATGCCTAACAGAATGCATTCCAATAACAACAGAAGTTGGAGCTTGGAGAGATATTTCTGTATCAAATGCTCTGTCCACTAAGTCAGTGTTTCTTTGAAGGGCTAACTATTAATTCCAAAAAAAATAAAATAAAGCTGTTTATTTCTCTTATTTATTTTCCTCACTTAACCTCTTCTCTGTAGTCTTTTTCTTTTAACCATCTTAGATCTTTGATCCGGATGGAACTCTCCATTTTATATGTCAGTGGACAGACCATCAGGTGCTACACTGCTATCGGCAAAAACAAACATAGCAGCAACCATTAAAAGACAGTAGAAGGAATAAACAATAAAATACTGAATGAATGAAAAATGAATCCCCTATATGTTCAGCAATGAATAGTGCACAAAAGGGTAACAGAAATAAGTTACACAGTGGAAAAAGATTTAAGACTTAAGATAATAAAACAGAATTGTGACATTTACGTAACAATTGTCTTTTTTTTTTTTTTTTTTTTAAATCCTAACAGGAGGAGGCCATTCCTGAACTGGAAATTGATGTGGATGAGCTACTTGACCTGCCAAGTGAAAATGACCGGGCAGCAAGAGTGAAGGTGAGTGGTGGAAATGGCAGAGAATAAAACTTAATGGGCCTTTTACTCCATAGGGAAAAGGGTGTGCGGTGATTGCTTTAATTTCTACATTTTTAAATAGTTGATGGGTAGCCTAGTGGTAGCCAAATCTACAAGTTTGTTGAGTCTAATAAAATAAATTTCTGACAAGCAACTGATGATTGCCTCTTTTAGCTTTGGTTTCCTTTATTGATGCTGTCTATGTGAAGGATTACAAGCAGTAATAAGATACACAGCGTCAACATTTCCGATGCAGCTTCTCTTTTGTAGTTGTGCTTTGCTCCATTTCCTTGTTTAGTTTTAGTATGTTGTTTTAGATGTCAGCTTCACAGTAAAGACTACCATTACAATTGCACAGCATTCTTTTAATTTGAATTATTACACTCCTTGTCTTAACTAACCAATATTCCAAAAGTAAAATACAATACAACCATGTAATATTAAAGGTGGGCCATCTGCTGTAGTGGCTCAGGCATTGGGCATAAGGTTTTTCAATTCGTTGCCATAAAGTCACTTAATCTGCCATTGCTCCAACTGTTAAAAATATATCAAATCTATAGTCATATGTCTTGATTTTGTAGAGATGCCTAGGGTAAATAATCCTCACAAGAAGCAAACTCAGCATGATACACAGACAGAGAAAAGCACTTAGCCACAATTCCAGCGGTTGTCAAGTACAGTTTTGTGCTTATGGGTTTTTATTCCACCCATTTCTTAGGCTATTGATCCTTCCTTACTTGTCATTGATCTTATATTATTATGTTATTTTTTGTTCAAGCACAGTAATGTGATTTTTGTAAGAAATTGAAATATTTCTATTTTTTGGCCATAGCTTTAATTACTTTTGTTTGGTGTATGGATGTAATACTATGAGAAATACCTTGTTTAGTATGTTGTCTGGCAATAAAGTTCAAATTCCAATGTTTTAACTCTTTTGCCAGTTACTTTCTCACTTACGTTTTTCTGTGTTGTTTGCTCACTTTTATCCAAATACTGACAATTATCAATACGGACTGCAGAACCAGGTGCCTGATACTTCACAGACCATTCTTGGTTTGAATCCCACACCCAGTAGTCCATGTGGAGTTTGTATGTTCTGCCAGAATCTGCATAGGATTTCTCCCACATCCCCAAAGATGTGCATGTTAGCTTAATTTACCATTCCAAATTGTCCCAGGGTCAGGTGTGTTGGTGTGTACACTACCGGTCATAATGTTTAGAACACCACCGTTTTTTTTCCATTTTTTCTTCCAACTTTAATCAGCTGAAATGCAATGAATGACCTAAAATGGTGAAATGGTTTAAATTTAAAGTTCAAGTTAGCAAAAACAGAAAAAATGGAAATTTCAGGATATTACAAATGGGTCGTTTTCAGGGAACAACTAATAGGTTACAACCTACAGATGTTCTGCAGCAATTAAAGTAAATTAAGCCTGGCAAATTAAAGCAAACAATTTGCACAGGTGTCCTAACTTGTGCTGATTACTTAAAAATCCTCTGTCTGTCTTAAAGAAGAGTTTGTAGTACTAGGGTGTTGTACCGTGTTAGCCATTATGAATGTAGAGAAAAGCCAATCAAAATGACACCTTTTATTGGCTAACTAAAAAGATTACAATATGCAAGCTTTCGAGGCAACTCAGGCCCCTTCTTCAGTCAAGATGTTCTGGAACAGACTGTGTTATTACCTCCTCTGAAGTACTACTTGGACAATATTACACTTAGAAAGTTGTAAATTCCAGTGGTAATGGCAAGAAAACAATTAACAAATGAAATGAGACAGAACATTATTATTACCCTTAGCCGTATAGGCCTTTCAGTTAGAGAAATTACAAAAAGAATCAGAGTGCCAGTGACTGCTGTGCCCTACGCAATCCACGAAGGTAACTGGAAGTAACTCTGATCGAAAGAGAACTGAGGGTCACCAGCATGCATGATAGACGCCTCACAGCACAACAGTTTCAAGCACAGCTTAACAGTGGATGAAAAAAGCAAGTCTCACTTTCTACTGTAACAAGGAGAGTTTTGTGCTGCAGGTTTGACAAGGAGACTGGCAGTAAGAAAGCCATTCCTTAAACAACAAAATAGGGCCTTGAAATACTGGCTGTGGACCTCTGCAGACTGAAAGAAAATCTTATGGACCAATAAATCAAAATTTGAAATCTTTAGTTCAGTACGCAGGGTGTTTGTACACCGTCAAGTTGATGTAAGCATAGTTCCCTCAGTGTGTGACACCAACTGTCAAACATGGAGGAGGAAGTGTGATGGTCTGGGGTTCTTTTGCTGGAGGCAGAGTTGGTGACTTGCACAGAGTGAGTGGCATTCTGAATCAGAAAGGTTACCACAGTTTGGCTGTTATATCAATAAAAGGTGGCTACTTTGATGAGTCCAAAATCTGAATAATTTGGGTAATTTGGTACACTTAATAATTTCTTGACTTATTTTTTTATTTTTATATGCCATGATTTCATGATATATTAAAACATTAAACTGCGTGCATTTCCTTAAAAACTGAAGAAACTGAGGTGTTCTAAAACTTTTGACTGGTAGTGTATATGTGAGTGAAGTGTGTGGTAGACTGGCGCCCTCTCCAGGGCTGGTCCCTGCCTTGCACCCAATGCTGCCTTGATAGAGTCTGGCTCACTGTGTCCCTCAATTGAACTAACTGCTTCTGAGAAAGTTATGTTCAAAGCTTTTATCTTAAGGTAATTTGTATTGTTGTCATTGGATGTACTGTACCTCTGTGACAATAGTAAAATTTACTGCAGTACTAGTGACCATTTTTCTTCCCAGGACCATAAATAACTATAAAAGTCAGTCTTAATTACAGTAGTGTACTTTAGCTTGCATCAAGATGTTTACTGCCATACAGAAATGAACCTTTTTTTTTTCATCTGAACTGAAAAGCACCCATAAGGCATTGCTGCTGATCCATTACATTACAAGGAAACGCCTGATTTTAAACCAGTTTGAAAGGTGTGCTGAAGGTCATTATCCTTCAGTGCTATCAGTTACAATGACATTATTTCTCTGGTCTTTATTTTCTGCAGGGGTAACAGTGTCATTGATGTGTCACTTCTCTCCTCCTTTGTATTCTATGTTTGGAGTGTTTATGGCTATGTGGAGTGTGATCCCATTGGGATTTTTGCTTGTCAGATTTTGTGCAGTTGAGAACTTCAAGTTCCGCTTTGCTGTTTCTCAGAAATACAAATGTACAAGCACTCCATTGCATGGCTACACCTAAAGTCATCCACAAGATGTTTTTTTTATGGGTCAACAGTTCAAAACTTGCTTACATTAGCAATCGTGAGGCTTGTGTTAGTTGTCTTGGGGGCTTGTTGATGGGGCCACATTTCAGTATTTCTGTGGAAGCATAGCATGCATATTAGGCCTTAATAGAAGTGATCCACTGATTGGAAGAAAATCAATTTACACAAGCAGCATATAAGCTGAGTGGTTGTGACAAGCTTTAAATATAGTGGAGGGCATTTGGGCTCCTTTGACCCAGTAATTGAAAACAATGTGGTGTAGTGCTTAAGGCCTTGGACTTCAAACCCCGAGTGTTCAAATCCCACTACGGAAACTGTGCGACCGGGAGCAAGTCACTTCACCTGCTTCTGCTCCAATTGTGGAAAAAAGAAAAGGAAATCTAATTAACTGTTTCTTTCAAATGTTTTAAGTTGCCTTGGATAAGGCGTTGCAAAATAATAAATAAGAATAATTTGAGTATTAACAGTAGATACTCTGAATGTTGCTTATTTTATTCTATTAAGCATTAGTGTTAAAAATTATTTTAGACAAGGAAACAAAAAGATATGGCTAGAGTTCCAGTCTAGTCAAAATATTTTTGCGTCTTTCAAGATGTCTGTCTCCCCTGTGATTTAATTTTGCAAAGTCCTGCCTCCTAGTATAGCTTGTTCATATGAGCCCTCTGGAAAGTTGAAAATTATTCATTATTCATTTTCTCTGCTTTCTAACACATGCAGCATTTGTAACTTGGTACTTCAATATTATTATTATTTTTTTCTCTTTTAGGATCTCCTGGTTGACTGTTATAAACCCACGGACGTAAGTTTTTTTTACGATTATTTTATGATTATTTTTATTGTATCTATTTTTTTTGGTAATGTTAATATTATAGCTGCGTGAACACAGGGCAGTCCTCACGTCTTGGAGTCCAAATCATTTCCACTCTCTGAATGCTTAGGCTGAGTGTCTCTAAGCACACCTTTGGCAGCCTCAAGTAAGGGAAGTCAGCTTTTTTGTTCTTCTCTTTGTAATCACATATGTTTTATTATCCATCATGAGGAATTTCACAAAAAAGGAAGCATAAGAACAACAGGCCTTCATCACAGTGTGTGATTCTAACTTGCATAACAGTCATTCCAGGGTGATAAACTCCTGGGCCGCTGTTATTAGAGTGTCACCCACCTTTCAACTATAGCGTATGTGGCCATAACTGGGACTTATCCTTATAAAGACCCCAACCAGTACCAAAGTTTCAGATCATTGCACCTGTGAACTCGGAAGCTAAACTTTTGGCTTAAATTTAGCTCACCAGCTTCAATTGATCATCTATCAACTGTTCCCAGGTCACACTTAGTTTATCACTTACATAGATGTCTCTTTCTTCTTATTTTTTGCGACCAGTTTTTTGTTATTAGAAGTATATTTGAAAAATATAAAGGAGCTGGTAGTTCAGTTAAATAGGATCAATATATTAAAAAGACCTCCCAGTCCTATCCATATGAGTCAGAGTGATAATGAAAGGATATGGAATAATGGTAATATTTGGTTTTCTGCAGTAGTTGGCAGTAAGCTGAAAAGTAATTTGAATAACAGTAAAATAACCGTGGTCGCCAAATAACATCTTCTTTATGTCATTGATGCAGCCCCCTCATTTCTACTCCCTGCAGCACTGCTATTGCTGAGTGACATTGGTCTTTCAGAGTTTGTGGGCATGATTGAAACATTATACTCCACTATTGTGGAAACATTAAGATGTCCCCCTTGGATTTTATTAATGAATCCAAGCAGGGGTGTTTCTTTCCCCCTGTTCTCTGTGTTGGTAGACCACCTGGCAGCTCTACGTACAGCAATGCATCAAAGCTTCTCATATCCCCGTATCAATGTATATTACAAATCCCAGAATCCCTTTCTAATCTGTTGGTGATATTCTCTATCTAAGTGATGCTCCTAAATATACCTAACATGTTTTATTTGTTTTGAAATCTTCAAAAGCATGTCAGGCTATAAAATGTAACTGGTTGAAATGTTCAGTAGTACTTCTAAATCTCTCTACCCAGCTTGCCACTTTCCCCAAGTACCATCTTTGCTGCTGACAGGTTGAAGTGCATCCAGAAAGTACTCACAGCACATCACTTTTTCCACATTTTGTTATGTTACAGCCTTATTCCAAAATGGATTAAATTCATTTTTTTTCCTCAGAATTCTACACACAACACCCCATAATGACAATGTTAAAAAAGTTTACTTGAGGTTTTTGCAAATGTATTAAAAATAAAAAAACTGAGAAATCACATGTACATAAGTATTCACAGCCTTTGCTCAATACTTTGTCGATGCTCCTTTGGCAGCAATTACAGCCTCAAGTCTTTTTGAATATGATGCCACAAGCTTGGCACGCCTATCTTTGGCCAGTTTCGCCCATTCCTCTTTGCAGCTCCTCTCAAGCTCCATCATGTTGGATGGGAAGCGTCGGTGCACAGCCATTTTAAGATCTCTCCAGAGATGTTCAATCGGATTCAAGTCTGGGCTCTGGCTGAGAAACTCAAGGACATTCACAGAGTTGTCCTGAAGCCACTCCTTTGATATCTTGGCTGTGTGCTTAGGGTCGTTGTCCTGCTGAAAGATGAACCGTCACCCCAGTCTGAGGTCAAGAGCGCTCTGGAGCAGGTTTTCATCCAGGATGTCTCTGTACATTGCTGCAGTCAACTTTCCCTTTATCCTGACTAGTCTCCCAGTACCTGCCACTGAAAAAAATTCCCACAGCGTGATGCTGCCACCACCATGCTTCACTGTAGGGATGGTATTGTCCTGGTGATGAGCGGTGCCTGGTTTCCTCCAAACGTGATGCCTGGCATTCACACCAAAGAGTTCATCTTTGTCTCATCAGACCAGAGAATTTTGTTTCTCATGGTCTGATAGTCCTTCAGGTGCCTTTTGGCAAACTCCAGGTGGGCTGCCATGTGCCTTTTATTAAGGAGTGGCTTCCGTCTGGCCACTCTACCATACAGGCCTGATTGGTGGATTGCTGCAGAGATGGTTGTCCTTCTGGAAGGTTCTCCTCTCTCAACAGAGGACCTCTGGAGCTCTGACAGAGTGACCATCGGGTTCTTGGTCACCTCCCTGACTAAGGCCCTCCTTTAGATGGCTGGCCAGCTCTAGGAAGAGTCCTGGTGGTTTTCAACTTCTTCCACTTACGGATGATGGAGGCCACTGTGCTCATTGGGACCTTCAAAGCAGCAGAAATGTTTCTGTAACCTTTCCCAGATTTGTGCCTCGTGACAATCCTGTCTCAGAGGTCTACAGACGATTCCTTTGACTTCATGCTTGGTTTGTGCTCTGACATGAACTTTCAACTGTGGGACTTTATATAGACAGGTGTGTGCCTTTCCAATTCATGTCCAATCAACTGAATTTACCACAGGTGGACTCCAATTAAGCTGCAGAAAAATCTCAAGGATGATCAGGGGAAACACCTGAGCTCAGTTTTGAGCTTCATGGCAAAGGCTGTGAATACTTATGTACATGTGCTTTCTCAATTTTTTTTATTTTTAATAAATTTGCAAAAATTTCAAGTAAACGTTTTTCGTGTTGTCATTATGGGGTGTTGTGTGTAGAATTCTGAGGAAAAAAATGAATTTAATCCATTTTGGAATAAGGCTGTAACATAACAAAATGTGGAAAAAGTGATGCGTTGCAAATACTTTCCGGATGCACTGTATATAGGTATTGACTTCTCTGTACAAGAGACCTCCACTACGTATTTCCATTGTGCAGGTGCAGATGTCAGAATGTCAGTCCTATTGTAGTCGGCTATTTCTTTAATTTTTTTAGTACAACTCAGACATTGTCAAGATGCAATTTGGTCCCAGACTCCATTTTATAAGTTTTATGATTCCCCTATCCCCATACTGGACAGAGGTTCAGAGGGCAGGAGAATCATGTTGAAATATTCACTTCTAATCTGTGACTGGTGTCTTGCTTCCAGATTTAGAATTGTACGAGGGGGAGTTAAGCTAAAATTAGAAAATGGAATGAACCTTAACAAAGCTGATAATGTAATTTCTTAATGTAGTCTCCACCCTTTTTAATGTGCTTGCACCACACCTGCCTGGAAGTGCCTGGATTCCAGCAGAAAAAAAGGTTTTGTCTTATCCTTGCAACCACTCATGCACCTGAGTTATTGTCAAGCACTGCATGCCAAGGAGTACTACAGTCACTAGTGAAAGTTACGGTGACTTGCTGGAGACCAATGTGAATCCTGCTATTCGATCCAAGCGCCGGAGACTGCTGTCTTAAGGAGCCCTTTTGCTGCAAGACCATGCCCGCTCGCCTGCCCACACACTACTAAGAACACCAAGGCTTGTCTGGAGAAACTGAAGTTTGAGGTATTACCACATCCTCCTTATTCGCCAGATTTGACACCGTGTGATTCTCGACCTTTTTGGACCACTAAAAAAAACTTCTGGGTGGTTGTCGATTCAAGACAGATGACGACGTGAAGAAAGCAGTGCACAAGTGATTGCGAGGATGAGACAAAACCTTTTATTCTTGGAATTCAGGCACTTCCAGGCAGTTGGCACAAGTGCATTGAGAAGGGTGAATACTACATTGAGAAATGACATTATCAGTTTTGTTAAGATTCATTCCATTTTCTGATAAATCCAATTTTCTAACTTTAGCTTGACTCCCCCTCATATGTCTAGGCCAATGTGAGACTGAGTGACTCCTTCTGTCTCTCTAACTTGATTTCCTATCAAGTCTGCAGTTGCCCTCCCAAATTAATTAAATCCAACTCTACGTGCCATTATGAATGTTAGGGTCAGAAAGCTTCCCCTAGGGCCCACTATAGCATATGCTGTACAAATCTGGTCCAAAATATAAAGGCAGTTAGGCCCTACCCCGATGATACAAATTGCTGTCTGTAATTCAGTTTCTGCATATATTCCCTGGCCTCCATTATATTCTTAGCCATTTGGCATGTCTTCAGACTGAATCAGGTCCCTCCTTTCATCTCAGGCACTCAGTAACAGTTTGATATCACACATCGAACATAACTTAACCAACCTCCCTCTCCCATAAAAATCCTTCTTCGCAAAACAATGCAGCACTTTAATCCCAGGTACAAGCAGCAGAGTTCAAAATGCAGAAATTATTAAGATGCAATTGTTATTTTCCACAGTGCGGACTGTTATAGTCCCTGTACAGACTGTTTTTCCTTTCTTCTTGTTTCCACAACAACAACAACATTTATTTATATAGCACGTTTTCATACAAATAATGTATTTCCAATGCGTATCTGCTTTTGAACTGTCCCACTAGTAGGTATTTCCGATCTCGTCTGTTTTGCTGAGCAGATGAATTTAAATAGGGACCAGAAGAAGAAACATGTGGATGAATACAAGTCTAGTTCATAGCTGAGAAATCAATTTCAAGTTCAAGTCAAAGTTTATTTTTACCAGGAACAAAACACTGGCTAAACTCTGTCTTTATACAATCAGTGTGACCACTTGGGGGAGACCAGAACCCAAACACCAGACACACACAAGTTCAAGATCAAATAGAAATATGATTTATTTGGTAAAACCACCTTGTCACAGTAACAAACAACCAATAAAGCACCTGCTTCTCTCTTTGTGTCTCCTCTGTAAACGTCGTCCAGCTGCCTCCCAACTCTGACTCCATGAGTGAGGCAATATGCCTCCTTTTATGGTGGACCCAAGTGCAGTTTTGGTTTTATGCCATTGCATGCCAGAAGCATTTCAGGGTCGTATAGAAGCTTCCCAAGATAGTGAGGTCTGTTCTTCACAGCACCACTACTTCAATTGTCCCAGGCAACCATACAAGTGTCCAGGGTGAACTGTTCAAAATATCCATTCCCCTTCATCCATCCATTATCTGGGCATTCCAGCTAGGACAGAAACAGAGGACAATCCCTGCTGTGTTACACCTCCATTCTTGTGCTCCATCCATTACAGCCTGCTGGCTGGGCAGGACATCATCCTCCACCTTAGTCAGGATGCCCATTAGGATGCCGGTCTGGCATTTTCACAGATAAACCAGAAACATTCAAGCCTGACCTTTTAAGCTGTCTGTACAATACCATCATGCATCACACATTTCCATGCAAACTCATGGTGACTACTACACCACAAAATGGCGGCACTCGCAAAAATCAAGATGGCATCGGAAAAAACATGTAGAAATGGATTTATTGGCCCAAAAACCATAGCAATCATAAATTAATTGGCAGAAGCCAATTTCAGTAATGAGGAAAAAATTAAAAAACATAACATAATCACAATATAGTCCTGCTCTTTTCGCATAATTCTTTCTCATAAATTATTACAAGAAATATTCAAATTTTTGAAATAAAAAAACATGTAAAATCAAGTTGACTATATGGCTACATTGCTACAATTCAGCGTGGATGGAAAGAGGCTCAGAATGATCTCCTGCAAAGAGCAGTTTAGATGTTTTTGAGGAACATATTTTCTTTTGTAAAACTATTCTCATCTTGATGCCTTTCACATTTGTTTCTTGTAATTTGTGCTTGTGTATACCTTAAATATGGACCATGATATTCTCTTACACAGCCATATCACACCATGTGCTTTTAAACATCATACATATTGAATCTGCCTTGGAATGCATATGTTGTCTTCAGTGATGGACCGCCTGTCAGGTCTCCAAGCCATTTTACTGTAGTTGTCATAGTCTGTTGGCACCATCTTATTATTGGTGACTGTAGCTGACTTAGGGTAGTTGACATAAGGGAATAAAAACTTTTTGAGACATTAAGAAATTATCCAATTACTTCTTCCACTCCTGGAAACATTTCTTTTGTTTCCATGTCTAGAGACCCCTACATTCCAGCGAGTGCTATCTGGTGATTATGTGGCTGCAAAGGAACAACCACACTGTTACTGTGCAAGAACTTTTTTGACTGACAGCGCAGTGTGTGAAGGTGTGTTGTCATGGTTGAATGATCAGTTTTGGGTGCGCCACTGCTCTGAACAGTTTTTCCTGATTCTTTCCCATAGACACATCCGCAGTTCAGTGTAATGTTATTAATTAACTGTCTGTTCATGGGAAGCAAACTGTTTAAGTCAGTAAATGTTAAAAAACGTGATCATCATTGTCTCTTAAAAATTTGCCATGGTGACACATGGTGTTTTCTTTATAGTTTTTCACCAGATCTTATAAATGGGTGTGCACTTTGTAAGAAGAAATTTAATTGTGTTCACTTTGTGTTTTTTAATCTTCTTCTCCTAGACTTTTTCCCGACAGGAGTTTATTTTCTCACCCCGCCTCAAGAACATAAAAATATCTTTATGGTGGAACTGAACAGTTGGTTCAAAGCATTTTAGTTATTCCTTATTAAATATTCAATAACTTTTATGCATTATTAAAGACCTATTAGAATTACTAAACTATATACTTAGTGATTCTAAAGGAGCATTGATTTAATTTGAGATGGGATTTTCTTCTCAGGAATTGTCTGCCAATATTTAGGGATTGGTGGCGATGGGAGCCGATGGTGCTGTTTCTAGGCCATAACCATTGAAAAATCCTCTTGTGTACTGCCACCTTGTTCTGCATGGAGGAGCTTTGGTAATGGAGAAGGTGGGTGGATTAGCATTCTGGCAGGAACCATTTAGAGTGCTGAGCATGAGAGGCCCTCTCCAAATTTTCATTGATTGTCCTCCGGTGTAAGGAACACTCATACTTCAATATGTTTTGTAAATTTAACATCAAAGCGTTTTTTGTTGGTTTCTTTTAGCAAACAATTTGAATAAATTAAAATGTTAATGAAAATCCATTTTCTTTTTGTTAAGTGAGGTTTTCTACACTGGCATAAACGAGAAGCTGACTTTCCAGCGGATACCAAATTAGCTGCTATTGACGCCATTTAATTTGTTCCAGACGTTTGTATTTGAATAACAAAGTCGGTGTAGTGCTAATTGCAGCATTATGTATTCAATTTAAACGGTAAAGAGAGCGAGCAGTGTTTCTAAAGAGGTGGCCAGGTGCTTTTCAGCTTAACAAAAGGCACGGGGCCTTTGAGCTCCTTGTCGAAGTAAAGAGCCCTGTCTTCTCAATGATGACTGGTAATAGTTCCAAATATCCTGACTGTATTTTAATTCTTTGTGCTGCACAAATATGTCCTCGACGTCCCTTCCAATCTGTACAGACCCCCATACTGCAGGGGTCTCCTTAGTGGTCTTGGCCATACAAAGGATCAGCAGATTATGGGCTCTTTACTGCTGCCAGAACCTAAGGAAATGACCAAATTATCTCTTTCTGAATAGAAAACCTACTTTTAACACCCCTGACTTACAAACCTATAAATTAACAACACTCAGGACCATCTGCAGTCACTTAATAACACACTAAACATGCTAGACACCTGACATCTTCTGGCACCACCAGCCTTCTCGATATCCCATTAGACTAATTGATATTCACTTTTAGCGCTGTTACCTTGTGGAGTTCTCTCCGTGGGTCTGTCTGTGATATTCTTTTGATCACAATATTTCAAGCTTCATCAGAAATCCCGTGTTTCACTGAGCTCCTTCTTTGCTGTATTTGCTGCGTCATTGCTGAATTTTATGAATTTTAATAAAATTGTATGTTTATTGTCAGATTCTTATGAACTGATTTCCACTTGTTATGAATAAAATCGGTCTTGACACCAAAATATTTGCATTCTTTTTCCCTCGTCTCCACATATACTGTATCTTTGTAATTTATTAGAGCGCTTATTGTAATTACATAGGTGGTCCCTGTCCGACAAAGAAAGCGACATTTTGTTCATGCAAATTATCTACTTGAATTCGTTGCACTTTCTAGTTATGAGGATGTGTAAAAGTGAACACTGTAGCCACCGCATTGCAGTTTGATTTATCTAAAGTATTTAAAGTCATCTGCAACTTTCCACTTTCATCCTGCAAAAAGTAGAACATATTTCTTTTTTCCATTACCACCAGCTAAATGTATGCAGTTCATTTGAACTCCGTTTTTGCATTAATATAGAAAATCATTAAATGAGGCATCATTTTCAGATGACTGCCTAATCAGATACAGTAAGTCATTCAGATTTGTCACTTGAAATGTTATTCACATTTAGGTAGGAGAGAAACAAAAGTCTTCACTGCCAGCACAATTTTTTTGTCACACCTGCCAATAATCATTGGATCACGACTCTGTTATATCCTCACTTATCACCCTGACCACACTGTGTATTTAATGACCGTGTGTGTAAACGAGATTCTGTAAATCTCGAATTTTCATGTTGCTTCCCGGAAAAGATTTGGATCTACATACATCTCTCTTTCCAAGCAGAGAAACATAATCTCATTTATGATGTGACTGTGGACACGAGTGTAAATCTAATCAATTTCCTAAAGCATATTTATTAAATTGGAAGTTGCGTATATTAAAAAGTATACTTTAGAAATATTATTATCATTGTATGCAGAAAAAGCATTTGATATAGTTGAATGGAACTACCTTTTCACTAAATTGGAGAAATCTGAGTTTTGCCCAAACATTTGTGCATGGATCAAACTACTGTATACCAATCCAGAAGCTTCAGTTTGCATTAACAACATTAATTCAGTCTACTTTAAACTAGAACGTTGTACTAGACAAGAGTGCCCCTTGTCACCACTGCTTTTTGCAATCACCATTGAGCCACTGGCAGTTCACTGTCGAAATGCTATTGAGATAAAGGGGATTATCAAAGAAGGGCTTGAACAGAAAATTTCTCTATATGCAGATGATATGGTACTGTATGTATCAGACTCACAAAATTCTGTGCCTGCAGTCTTACAGAATTTCAAAGGATCTCTGGTCTCAGAATCAATTTGAATAAAATGTACACTTTGGCACCATTTGCATCTGACATTTATATTCACGTTTTATATTTTGGATTGCATTTGAATATAATTTATCCAAATAACATATCAAGTTCAAGTTCAAAGTATATTGTCATGTGCACAGTAAGGAAACACGTTTCCCTGTACAATGAAATTCTTTCTTTGCTATCCACACCAAATGCCAAAACCAACATATAAAGATAAATGTAAATAATAAGTAGCAGATAGATAATAAGTAACAGAGGCCGCATAAAGTATAAAAACAGAACAGAAATATAAAGTGTAATATACAGGTAGGTGTGTGATGGACAAGTCAAATAAAGTTGTGTGAGGTAGATAGAAGGTAGTTCTTTAGCCTGGAAGTCCTGCATTTCATACTTCTATACCTCCTACCTGAGGGTAGAAGTGTGAACAGTTCGTGTTGGGGGTGGGGGGGGTCCCTGAGGATCGACGCAGTTCTCCTTCGGACTCTGCAGCTGTAGATGCTCTGCAGAGAGGGCAGTGGGGTCCTGGTGATCTTCTCAGCAGTCTTTACCACTCTCTGCAGGCGTTTGCGGTCCATAGCAGTAGTATGTACATATAAACTTGGCTTTAAAATGTTTCTCCAGTATCTGCATCATGCTTCGATAGAAATCTGATGTTGCCTTCCCCATGAAAATTTCATATTAGCTTCTGATTATGTGGTTGTTGTATGCGGATAGAAAACACAGTTACATTTACACTTGTTTCAAATATGGCTGCTATCCATTTGTGACTACCTGCAAAAATGAGATTTGATCACAAGCACATTTTCCCTTTTTTTTATGTTGTCGGGTGCTGCTTGATTGTGATCAGATCACCAAAAACGTACATTAATTCTAGGGAGTTAATGTGTGTGAGGTGTACGTGCACAATTCAAGATAACCAGAAAAGTACAGCCAATTAGGCAGGACACACTCCGTCAGAAGAGATTTCAGAGAAGGTGATGGAGGGTAAAGACAACTCCAATTGTAAGTTTTGTGAAGCACATTTTATTTGGCAGCATTATTAGTGAAGTGCTATTAAGAATTAAAATGCTGAGTTGGAAAATACTGCTGTTGCAACTGTTGCTTCTTGCAGTTGAACTATTGTTGAGGAATATGTTAACTTGCTTAATAATCAAACATGTTCACTCCTTATCTCTGTTTACATTTACGGTCAAATCTCAGCTAAATGCATTATAGAAAACAGTTCTATGGACTGAACGTTGCTGTTTACACAAGTAGTGAACAGAATAAAAGTGCAATTTCAGTGTTGTAACATTCTGGTTGAACTTCCTGGATTGTTTAGCCACACTATCCATGCTTCCCAAATGTTTTGCACTGTTTGTTGCAGTCTGTTACTTTTTGTCTAACATCAGTCTAATGTTGTTTTTATTATGTAAAGTCCTATGGTGACCCTGTTTTCCCCTTTGTGAGACTTGCCCAGACAGCACCAGTCGGAAACCACATCTTTATAAAATGCACACGTTTATTTTGCATCAATAAACTCAGGTTTACAGTCCTGAACACCACACACAATGCACACAGCAAATAATCACCATAATAAGTCTTCTCTTTCTCAGTCCTTGGCCGCCTGTCCCCTCCTGGGAACTTCGTCCTGCTCCCACTCCCGACTCAAGCTCGTCGACTGTAAGAAGCCGGCCCCTTTTATTCCCGGCCGGATGTGCTCCAGGTGGCTGATGACATCCTTCCGGCAGCACTTCCTGGTGTGGTGGAAGTGCTGCCCTTTGCACCAGAAGCACTCTGGGCGTCCCTGGCAGGGTCCGCCACCATCTTGCCGAATGTGGCTGAAGTTACTATTCCCGGGTTCCACTAGGCTTAAGGCGCCCCCTGGCGGTGGCCACGGGTCCCAATGGGTTAATCGTTTTTCCCTCTTCTCCCATGGTCCTCTCTTAATCCAGGGCGGTTGCCCTCTCGTGGCCCGGAAGCTATACATGTCCCTTTCCGTTCCTTCCAGGCATCCCGGCCATGTAAGGACCCCAGCAATCTGCCACACCTTTAATATTCTTTATTGTGTAAACCTTAATAATATGTCTAAAATCCCATACACTTACTACTCTGTGATCAGGTACTTTAGCACTACTAGAATTCAATGTGGATATTGGCTAACCATACCCTTACAGCCTAAGTAGCAGTGCGTCTTGTGTACATAGGTGGCTCTCGACTTATCTTCAGCCAGTTTGTTTTGCTACCACATGGCCTTGAATGGAGTTTTGAAAATTGGCCACACACCTGTCTCAATATGACTGCCAAGGTAGAGCTGTCTTCATCATTTTCTTCTCTTCATGGCCAGATGGTGAGAGAGAGAGAGAGGTAAATGCAAGGCCAATGTTATACCATTCTTAAACCCATCGTAGTACAGAATGACCTCCATTTCAAAATCAATAATAAACAGGAATACTTTAGACCAGGAGTGTCGAAACTCTGGGCCTGGAGGGCCACACTGGCTGCAGGTTTTCATTCCAACCATCTTCTTAATTAGATTTTTGCTGCCAATTCATTTTTTGCCTTAGTTTTAATTAACTTGACTCAGACCCCTTAGTTGTTTCTTTTTCCTTAATTAGGAGCCAAACAATAATGAGACACAAAACAAGCCGCCACATGACCAGCTCACTCACCTGTGCCCACCGCACAATATCTGAAAATAAAGAAAGGTAAAGGCCTCAGTAAGGTTGATGTCGCAGGTAGCCAAAACATTTTGACGATGTCCTTAGAAAAAACAGAAAATCCACAGTTTTGGAAATGTTTGCTGTGGCAGAATGAGAACAGCAACAAGCCAAGGAATTGAATAACAGATTTAATTAACAGCAATAATCGGCTTTTCACTTAGAAACTGATTGGTGTTTGAGCTGGTCATCTGTTGGCTCGTTTGACATTTCATTCCTGTTTCGCTTCAATTTAATGAAGAAAAGAATCAATTTAGAGGACTGAATCCTTAAAAACAGGACTATTAAAATGATGGGGAAAGAAGTGAATTAGGAAAAGGGTTAGAATGAAGACCTGCAGCCACTGTGGCCCTCCAGGCCCAGACTTCAACACCCCTGCTTTAGACCATTAGAATTAATTTCCAATTCCTTTCTGACCAGTTACCAATAAAAGCGCTCAGGTACAACTCATCCTCCAGTTGCTTTTGCTTAGTCAGTTTATATCCTTCCTACAGTGGATGGTTGGTAGTCTCTTAAGTCCAAACACAGTCACCCTTTAAAAAGCTGGTCTAATGCTCCATCCCCCTTGCTATAAGGTTCACATCCAGAGTCCATCCTAAAGATTCAGGGTGCTTGGTTAGGTAAACATCAAAGAACTGCTGTTCTTATCAAAGAATCCTGAATTTGTCAAGCTTGCAAGTAAAAACATGCAAAATATCAGCTTATATGCTAGAAATTACTCCACTACAAATGTCCTGTCTGGAGTGATGTTATTGAGTCTTTTAGTCATGACTTGAGATGTGTGCTATGAAAACAACCAGTAGTGCTTCAGTCTTGCCTTTGTGTGATTTCTGCATGTTTTGTGTTTGCTAATGAAAGATGGTCTGTATACTTAACCTATGATAGCCCCTAGTCCACTGCAAACCTGTGTGTGAGTAATAGCTGGATTGATATCATGATTTTGCATTTGGTTATTTTTTTTATTTTTGCAAAAAAAAAAGTAAATTTTAGTTATTTGGGAGTTTCAGCATTTCTTTTCTTGTTTTTGATCACTAAAAATATGTTAAACATAATTAAAATTATTTTTTTTAACCATTTTGTGGCTCCATTTCCATGATGCAGTTGTGCGTGCGGTTTCCTGAAGTTGCTCTTCATAATGATGTCATTAACATGATGCTTTATAAACCAACTACCACGTTCAAATTCAAAGTTTGTCATGTGCCCAGTAAAGAAACACGTTTCTCTGTGCAATGAAATTCTTTCTTTGCTGTCCACACCAAATGACAAAACCAACGTACGTATAAAGATAAACATAAATAATAAGTAGCACGTGGTGAACGAAGTTGAAGTTTGAGGATATTCAAAAAGAAAAATTCTTTGCATGGTCTCTGCTTTGATTTTTGACTTTATAATTAGCCAGTATGCAAAGTCAAGGAAAATTATGTATTCGGGTCACATGGTTCATCGTTTTTTTTTTTTTTTCGTAATGATCCCGCTAGTCTGTTGTTTTTTGTTTTCAACTACCAGCCCTTTTTTACTTCCTGCAATGGTCTGCCAATTTCTACCTTATGCCAGGGCAATGGATAAGTTTAACAAAGATGAGTTTGTTCTTCGCACTTGGGATCAAAACCAGTTCTCTCCACTGACCAGACTCATAAGTGATCTAACCAAGTGAGCTGCAGAACATTATCGGAAGGGACAGTAAAATGCTGTAGAGTATTTAAGGTCAAGTTGTTCTTGCAGGTACCTACACGCTCCATCATGGTGTCATGTTGTGTTCCTGCAGTTGCTAACTTTCTGAATTGTCTTTACCCAACAGGACTTTGTAAAGGAACTTCTGGACCGAATACGAGGGATGCAGAAGCTCAGCACACCCCAAAAGAAATGACCGCAACCGTAGCACCAGCTGTTCCTGCCTTGTGACACAGGCGACATGCAGGCTGTGTTTGTCAGCTTTGGCAACAGTAATGGACTTTTTGGGGCCGGGGGATGGATGGGAGGAGGGAGTAACAGCTTCTTTAAAGGATTTTGTATTTTTTTTAAACTACTTTGAGATGAGTTGTCAAGCGCATGTGGGATTTTTTTTTTTTTTTTTAGTGGGTCTGGGTATCAAATGGTTGTGTGGAATTTTTTTAAAATCCATTTTGTAATTAGATCAATTTTTAAAATCTATATATATTAAAATTGTGTTTTTTTATATGGACAAAAAATGCAAGCACACACACAGTTCTGTAAAATTAGCCAGCTGTGGTTGGTGGAAATCTTAGTTTATTGATTATTAAGATGTAAAATATGGTCAATGATGGGAGTCCTAGGCAGCTTTTTAAATGATCTTCCAAGCCTCCATTGCTCACAGTTTATTTGTCCAGTTTGCTGATGGGGGTTTCCTTTAGACCACATGGCACTGGTAAAGCTCTGAGCAAGGGTTGCATCCATTTGTAAGAACTCGCTTGTTATGGTTTTATTTTAGATTGATTTACAAGATTGCAAGATTTTATCATCATTGTCAGGTTGCAAGATTTTATGATCATTGCTAGTGGCTACAAATGTATCAGGTCTGAGATTTAACCAAAGGCTACCGTGCCACTAGTGGCATGAATATGAATGCCATTCCCAGAGTTGAACTGCTTGGCCTGCAACTTCTGAGCTACGATCAGCTGTATTCATCAGTATCTTTGAGCATAGGAGCTGCTACAGTGTACATTGCAGTTCACACCTGAAGAAGAGGAAACCGTCTGCCTTGAGGAACCTCTCCAGGGAAATTTTACAAACATTGCCTGTAATATTAGAAGAGGCTTCTGTGGATTCCATTTTGGAGTCGCTGCTTCCTCCTCCTTATTCCAACTGAATAATTTTTTTTTCCAAGACGGAAAGTGAAAATAGACCTTCAAGAAGGTTTCTCAGTAGATAAACAATCATATGGACTCCCTCAGCACATACCAATTGAGCCTGTAATAAAGCAATCCCCAACGAAGCAGGAGGTACTTGTTGAAATTGAGTTACAGAAAGAGCATAAGGCCATGGTCAGTGCCTGCCTGGGTTTGGGTGTGTGGACGTTTATGTTCCTTTTTTCTTCCTTTCTTAGTTTTATTCAGCTCTCATGTAGCATCAATAGCAGTTAAATGGAAGTGAAGTACTAGGAGAGATGAGACAAATTTTTGAATGGTGGCACGTATTGCACAGGGAAGCTGTGGTTCATGATCATCCAGCAAGTTTTCAAATATGCTGTACCTGATCCAACAGCTTACACCTTATCAGGTAATTCCATGAAGTAGCATGCTTCCATTTCCACTTGTGGAGTCATTTAGTGTTTTTTGTTTCCAACGTAGCAAAACTGATGCCTTACATTATAGGATAAAACTGAACACCAAAAAACAAGTGGGAGAGAGAAGTTCTTGCACTCATGTCATTAGTCTTCCCAGTCCCACCCCGCCTTCCCCAACCACGGTCAAATTAAGCGACTGCTGGCCAACATGTTCCTGGATGACACAACAAGGGGCTGCACTTGACATTCAGCTAAGTATAGTGCAAGTCCAGCAGATAAATGTGTTCATCGTCTAAAGCAGGTTGGGAAAAACCAGCTTTTATTTATTTTTTTTTCATTTAACCTCATCCAAGTTATCCAGATTCCTAGCATATACTGTCACTCTATTAAGAAACCATTTTGAAGAAATTAAAAACAGCAGGCGGTGACAGCGACTGACCAGATAAGTGGCCATGTTTTAATTTATTATTTTCTCCTCTTGCTTCATGATATTCAGGTGCTATTACAGATGAACTGTGGATACTGTTGGGGGCTGTGAACTGATGCATTTTTTCTGTGGCTCGCTGTTTGTAATTTACTGTAAATTGTCAAACTAGTCGGAGGAGAGGAGCTCAAACTGGTATATTTAGCAATATCTTACTGTTTTTTTTTCCAGTTTGTTATACTTTTACCAAATGTTCTTAATAAAGCATTTGAATTTCAGCAAATTGCCTGCTTCCCATCTTTGTGTCTCTTTTAGTTCTTAGTATTGCTATGTTCTACCCCATTTATTATATAGGGTGATCCAGATCTAATTATGCAGTTTTCATTATGCTATAACTTATTAAGTGTATTACATAGAAAATCACCTGAAAAATCCCAGACCATCGAGAAGTGGTGGTGGATTTTAGGAGGCCCAGGCCTCTCATGGACCCCATAATCATCAGAGGCGACTGTGTGCAGAGGGTGCAGACCTATAAATACCTGGGAGTGCAGCTGGATGACAAATTGGACTGGACTACAAATATTGATGCTCTGTGTAAGAAAGGTCAGAGCCGACTATACTTCCTTAGAAGGCTGGCGTCCTTCAACATCTGCAATAAGATGCTCAGATGTTCTATCAGACAGTTGTGGCGAGCGCCCTCTTCTACGCGGTGGTGTGCTGGGGAGGCAGCATAAAGGACGCCTCACGCCTGGACAAACTGGTGAGGAAGGCAGACTCTATTGTAGGCACAGAGCTGGACAGTTTGACACCGTGGCAGAGCAACGGGCGCTGAGCAGGCTCCTGTCAATCATGGAGAATCTATTGCATCCACTGAACAGTATCCTCTCCAGACAGAGGAGCAGCTTCAGTGACAGACTGCTCTTACTGTCCTGCTCCACTGACAGAATGAGGAGATTGTTCCTCCCCCACATTATGTGACTGTTCAATTCCACCCGGGGGGGTAAACGTTAATATTATACAGAATTATTGTCTGTCTGTTATACCTTCATTGTTATCACTCTTTAATTTAATATTATTCTTTATCAGTATGCTGCTGCTGGAGTATGTGAATTTCCCCTTGGGATTAATAAAGTATCTATCTATTTATCTTGTGTGCGAACTGACGACATGAAGAATTGTCTTCGCACTGAACTGGAATCGTCCCCACATAAATCAAAGTCATCCAGACGATCTGGACCTTCATAATTAGTTCTGGACCACCTTGTAGATGAAGCCTTTGAGATTAGGCCTAGCCACACACTCGTCACGAATACTGCTACCAAGATGAGAGAAAAGCAGATGACGTGAGAAATCTCCACAGATGACGGAGGAACTTCAGCATAGCCCTGTTGAGCAATGACTCGGGCTGGGACAGTGTCATAGAAAAGAGGTGACTACAATACCGCTCATTCTTTTAATTTCACAGAGAAGGAGGATGTCACCGTGCCCCTTGGACCTCAATGCTGAGTTTGCATGACAACCTTACATTCACATGATTTTACTCTAGCAGTCCAGGGGCTTCTTGGCAGTTCTCAATTAGCATCACTGTGTGTCTGTCAATCCAAAACTTGCACCAAGGTGTTCCCAGAAATAGCCAATGTTGTAAAAGAGTTAATCATCAATGCCTGTTTGTATGTCCATCTTTCATAGATATATAATTAAATTATAGGAACAGCTAACTAATGAACAGAAGGCACGTTCATTAAAATCAGGTGCCTTAGGGCTACGAAAACTATGAAATGATAGCCATGTAAGCTTTAACTGAGCATATGGCTAATGATTAAGCTCACAGTTAAAATGTGTTAGCTGGTATAAAATAGCAGACATTGTCCAGTATTAATTTGTGTACAGATAGTCTGGAATAAAGATAAGTCAGAAATGAGTTTGGATATTAAATAAATGCGATGGAGAAATGTGATTTTTATACTGCAGATTATAAGAGAACAGAGTAGGAGGCTTAGGTCATTGTGAAGCACTAAATAAGATTCTGTAGTCTATATACTGTTGAAACCAAATGAAAAGATAATTATTGTTTGTTTGAAGTGCTGTTGTACTAAACCAGATGATTTCAACCTGTAGTGCCAGAGCTACTGGGTGGTACAGGAAGGAGCACCCCAAAAAAAGTCTTGAGCAACGCAGAGAGAGAAGCTGTCTTGCTTTCTGTTACACATCAAGAAACACTTTCAGGGCCTGAATTTCAACATGGACCCAGTTACTTGAAATCCTGCATACAGGATTTAATTTAATAAAATGGATGATTATCGCTGTGCTTTCAAGGCAAGGAAGGCTTTCATTATTAATAGAAGATTCGTGCGAGCATGATGTAACCAATCAACAGTCAGTTGAGCAAGTGGTGAGATTATTCGCATTATCCCTGGATTGTTGTGATAATGACTACAGCAGCCATACCACATGCACTTCACGATAGGTAATCCACCTGAAACTATGCATGTTCAGGCCCATCCAGTTCTTGGATGGGAGGTCATCTAGGAGAGAGTGGAATTGTTGCTGGAAGAGGTTTGGTGAGGCCATCAGGGCTGCTTACACTGTGGTCTGTGTGTGGATCCCAATGCTCGTGTGCAGCAACGGGGACACTGTTCTGTAAAAATTGGCACCGTCCTTCAGATGAGATGTAAAACTGAGGGCCTGACTCTCTGTGGCCATAAAAGATCGCAGGTTACCCGATACCTATGATGGCCTAGTCATTCTGACCCCCTAATTTAGCCCCTGCCTCTAATTGGCTATCTCTCTCACCCCTTCACCACCTAATAGCTAATGTGTGGTGAGCGTACTGACACAAAAATTGCTGCCATTACTCTATCAAGATGGATGCCACACATTGGTGGTGGTTGAAGTGACCCCCCACCTTGTAAAGTGCTTTGAGTGTCTTCAGAGATGCTAAGCAAATTTAATGTCTTCTACTGTTCCTCTCCAACTATCCATTTTCTGTTTTCTAGGTTTTGATTTATGGTTTAGTGGACGTTGGAATTGTCTTTTGTTTGCTTGCACTTGTGTTGATCTTCTGTAGTTTTTGGAATTCTTTTCAAATGCTTTTGTGTTTAATTTTGGTATTTCTTTTATAATTTTTAAACTCTTTTTCAGATTTTGAAGTTTAATTTTTTTGTAATTTCTTTTAGAGTTCTTTTCGTGTTTGGATATTTAATTTTTGATAAGAGACATGGACAGTAAAGGGTGCACCGGAGAAGAACTTAGATATGTCAGAAATGAGAATGATGAGATGAATATGTAGAGGTACAAAAGAGGACAGAATAAGAAAAAGTGACAATCAGTGGTGTAACAAAACTGGGAGAGATATCTAAGAAAGTACAGGAAAGTTGAAGTGGTATGGACATGTAATAAGGAGGGACAATAGATATGTGGGCAAAAAAGGTGAGGGCAATGGATCTAAAGGGGAAGAGAAAGCGAGAGAGGCCAAAACAAAGGTAGATAGATAAATTAAAAGAAGATTTGAAGGAAGAGGGCTTGACTGGCATGGAGGTGTTCAGAGAAGTTTGATCAAGCACATTTGACCCCACAAAGAAGTGGGAAAAGATGAGGAAGAAGAAGAAATGTAATATTAGGACAGGCTCCAGGTTCCCTGCAATCCTGCCCGCTTAGGATAAGCAGGTTTGGGAATAATGGATGGATGAATGGGAATTAAGTATTAAGTTTTTTTTTGTTGGGCAAGTTGGGTTAGGGGCAGTTTTACATTCCACATTAATATCTGGGTTGTAAGTACTAGAATGGCATGTGTCAGTTTCAGCAGGGCTGCATTTCTTACTAAACACATTCACACAGAGAGGGATTGCCTCTTGCCGAATATCTGGATAGACTTTAGTACAACGACTAGGAATAATGAGGAGAGAACTAAATTGGTGGAAGATAACCGAGTTGGTGACCAGACTCTTTAGACACCAAGTTCCTTCTTATCTGTCTGGAATTCTCTTTATCAAGCTGCCAGAGGCCAAAGTTCTAATACATGAGTATGCCTCTGTTCTTCTTCTTCTTCTTCTTTTGGCTGCTCCCGTTCGGGGTTGCCACAGCGGATCATCTATGGAGATGCCTCTGTTAAGAATTAGTATTCCTCACCACTTCTGTGCTGTGCATATGTCTTTTTTTAAGTTAGTATTATTTAAGTTATGGTTCTTATTAATTTACCATTATGATGATTACTGCCACTTTGTGATAGTCTTTCCATGGCCACAACCATGTTGTTTATAGAAATGACGCTATTGCTTAGTCTGTGTCCAGATGTCAATGATACATTTAATGTCATCATATAATTATTACTTAAAATGATAGCCCGGTTAAATAAATGTCAGAGTTTTGGAAGCCAATCAATAATACATCTCCTGTTAATGATAGTCAGGGGTTCGAATTTTGAGTTTGCCTTTCTTGCCACATTCTTTTGACTTTGATTTTGGCTTACTATTTCTGAATTTTTTTAATTAATTTTTGATCATACTTTTATTAAAAGGCACAAAAAACAAACATCTTAGAGAAACAAAAAGCAAAATTTACATATAATAAATTCTTAAAGCCCAGCAAAACCAATAACACAATGTAAATTTTATTTAGTGTCTTTCCAAGGCCAGTAAGATTAAAATGGCAGGGAAAAAGTACCTGACTGTTTAATGGTCTTAGCTTTTGCAGGCCTTTTATCTTTAGCGGACTACTGATATCCAAAAATGCCCAACAGAAGGAGCAAAAGCTTTTAACTGTGACACTCAGCAGTGTTTACATTGTTGTCAAATTTACAACCGAAATGACTAACAATCAGCACTGAAAGATCTGCAACTTCTAACAACTCAAACTGATTCTGTCATATGGGTTTGATGGGTCACCTCTCTATGCCATGCTAACTTGAAAAAAGAACTGCAAATATTTGAAAAAACAAAAGTTAAATTACATAATATGGGGCAGAGATTCGAGGGACAATCAGTATTAAATAATGAAAAAGACATCTTACCACTAAATTGTATCCTTATGAGTTAGAATATGGCACAGAGTATTCTAGCTTGCCAGTGGGGCACTTTTCCTAAGTTTTCCCAATTCTCTGCCAACCTTTCTTCCTTGTGGCCTATAGATCCCTTGCTGAAAATCCATTAGTAGTAGTGAAACTAGTGGCATCCTAGTGTTCATTCTGGGAAATTATTCGAGAAATCGTTCAGGTTTCCAGGCTTAGAGACATGCCTTACAAATTCCTGGGGTCATCTTAACACACTGCTTTCTGTGTTTGCACCCCAGTTTTCTTCATCTCTTTCCCTATGCCACCTAAAAAGTGAAGGGGATGTATATAATGCCTTGATGTCTTGCCTCTCCCTCATCAGCTCTCTCACTTTAGTGCCGCAAGAGAATTGTCCTCTTAAAACACCCTCCACATGTCGACATTTTATTGCTCTTTATTTATCCTAGGAGGCCTCTTCCATCACCATTGTAGGTTAGCTCCTACTTGGCCTTTCCTTTGTACTGTGCAATTTTAAAGTCCCCTCTTTCCATTATTCACTTTAAGTGATTGTGCTGAGGATATCACTATACTGTAAGTGGGCGTCTGCCAGGCTTCTAGGGAGGCCAAATCTAAACAGAAAAGAGTAGCAGCCATGGCCTTTTATCTGTCTTACAGTATGCCAAGTGATTAGTGCCCTGTGAATTCTTAGACTCAATTCATGCTGGGAAAAGCAACATTTAACAAACTGAGTGTGTCTGGAGCAAATTATAATTGTAATTTTCACAAAAAGAACTGGATTGAAATCAGGGCACTTTTGGAGGGGCAGCCACAACACTGACGTTGATCAATTTTGCATCCAGTAAACCAACCTGCAAAAGGAGTTTAATGAGTGTAAGGCACTGGCACATTTTGTGCAGACAAAGACGCAGGTGTTGGTGTTGGACGTGTGCCGCCCCTTTTTCACTTCTTTTGTCCTCCCCTATTCTGGGTTTCCTTGTATCCCTGGGTGATGAAAGCGATTCTAGTTTTGGTGGGGATTTAGAAGTGTTGGCAGGTAGCCATTTCAGCAGCTGGTAGCAGGAAGTACTTTCATAAAAGACGTGGCAGGGATTTCAGACCCCCACCCTTCAGCGTGAAGTCATCCACCCTCCATGCCCTGATCAGATACAGTATTGCGTTCTGAACAAAAGAAAAAGGGCCATCCATATTAAACGGATCGTTAACCCAGTTAAACAGTTGCTAAAAGCAGGCGGCATTTTCCATGAATACAGTTGGCAAAAGTTGTGCCTAAAACGGTAGAAAGAAAAAAATTCCAGTTTTTATTGCACAGTGCTTTGCTCCTGTGTATAAACACATAGGGTGGAGCAGAAAGAGTTAACATGTTCATTCTAATCCACTTATCATCCTCTCCTTTCCCCAGACATCCTGGGCTTGTGCTCAGCAAAGTGCACAATGAGCCAAGCCAGACATCCACATTGTCCTGACATCAGTTGGCAGACTGCTCACTGACATCATAATTGGTTACACACACACGCCTGCCTGCTGCGATTACGTGCTACTAAACCGCATGGTTATTTCTGTCGTGTAATGTGATGGTTCTGAGGAGCAATTAAAACCCTTCATGGATTATAGAGGATCCACCAGATACATCCCAAGAGGAATCTGTTGGATGAAAAATAGAGTTACAAAGGCGAAAAGGGTCATCTCACCCCAAAACATCACAAAGTTTCAGAAAGAACATTTAAATTAACAAACTGGATTCAAGGCTTACAGCTCCTTGGCAGTTTAAGAACTTTAAACCTCTTTGGTTTCAGGTGGAGAAGACCGTGTGGGAACCTAATCTAGGTTTCAAAATTCTCAAAGGCATGGATAGCATGGATCCAGCAGAATTCTTTCAAATAAATAGTGAACCACATACTCGAGGACACCAGTGGAAAGTACATTTAAGAATGAAGCCATCGAGAGTACGTCGTGGCCACGAGGGGGTACACCAGCCACCCAAACATGACACAGACAGATGCGAGGCACAAGTCCAGCAAAACACACATTTTTTATTTAACTGTGGGAAATGCTTTCACTCGTTTCCCACTTGCACAGAACAGTATGCACCAAGCACAATAAATAAACACAGCACTTGTCTTTGTCGTCCTTCTCTCTTTCTCTCTTCTACCACCTCCACTCCTCCTCCAGAAAGCTCTTTATCCCGACTCAGGCTCTCGGAGCAATGGTAGTGGGCTTCCTTTATCCTGCACCTGGGAGTACTTCCAGTGATCAGTTAGCGTGGTCCGTGGTGAAGCGGACGCCCAACAAAGTAGGGCTCTGCAGTCATTGCAGCACCCCCTGGCGGTACTCATGGAACCCAACAGGGCTGAGCCGAACTCCAACTCCCATGGAGCCCTGTGCGAATCTGAGGCACTATGATCACACACACACACTATAATCTGATAACACACCAGAATGACTAAAGGGAAGAAAAGTAAAAATAAAACACTTCTGACATGGCAGTCCCAGTCCCTAAAAAGTTATGAGCCGCTCTTTTGAAAGCTGAACCTGACAAATTTTCTCTTTGTGAGCCTGAGAGCTGAGATCCAGTTTGCCAAGCTAAGTGGTAATCCAGTCTGAAGGCTGAGAAGCAGCCATCATTTCATGAAGGAAGTATCTAAACTCTTGTGCCAGAAAGAGTAATGCTTTTTCCCTAAGATGGACAAGGCATAGCAAAGGGCCTAGCAGCAGAAGGCAAGCTGCTGACAACGATCACACAGCAAAGAGAACGAGTGCGCTCAAACGCATGAAGAATCTTCTACTTGAACACGGAGCAACAACAAAGCAACAACTCCACCATAACATCAAACATCATCCATAAGGACTTGGTATCATAAATCTTGTGCCAAGATAAAGAAGAATTCTAAATATCAGTAAACAGCCAGCCTATATGCTATATGTTTGTCTGTCTAGTCTGTTTGCATCTAGTCTTATATGTCAAAAAAAAAACACACATATATATATATATGTGTGAGATGTTCAGCCCGGACATGCTTGCTGATGATCTTCCGGCGGCACTTCCTGGTGTAGCGGAAGTGCCACACTAGCACCCAGAAGCACGCTGGGCATCCCTGTAAGGTCCTCCTCCACCTTCCCAGGTGTGGCGGAAGTGTCGATCTCCTGGGCTCCACGACGCTCGGGGTGCCCCCTGGCATTGGCCACGGGCCCCAGTAGGTTTGAGCCTCCTTGCTCTATCCCCGTGGTCCCCTCATCATCCAGGGCGGTTGCCCCCTCATGGCCCGGGGGACGTACAGACCACCTCCCGGTCCTTCCAGGCATCCCGGCTGGGTCTGGCCCCCAGCCTCCTGCCACAGTATATATATATATATATAAGCCCCACCGGGAGGCCTGGAAAAGCAGGGGACCAGGAGCGGGGCAATTTCCCCGCCAGGACGTAAGAGGGCAGCCATCCTGGATTGTGTGGGAGCCACGGAACTGGAGGGCTCAACCCTGTGAGGATCCGTGGCCACCGCCAGGGGGCACCCGAAGGACTAAGGGGCCTTGGAAGTGCTACAGGGAGATCATAAGGGAGCACCTGGAGCACATCCAGGTGCATTATAAAAGTGGCCGCCTCACTCCATTCAAGGAGCCGGAGTCGGGTGGCAGTAGACGGAGCTTGCAAGAGAGGAATGGAGGTGACTGAAGGAAGGAGGAAGAAAGGACAGAGCTGTATTGTGGTGATTTGTGCACTGTGTGTGTTGTTGGAAAAATAAACTGTGCGTGTTTCGGACATTTGGAGTCCGTGTCTGTCTGTGTTGAGGCTGATCTTTTACAATTATACATATATACAGTCATCATATTTCTATACTCCTTATGTTTATCAATAAATTGTATATTTTGAGTGTGCCTCAGTTACCTCTCTACATTTTTAAAGATAGCTGGAGATCTTTTATGACCACAGAATGTCAGGACCTTGACTTTAGATCTCATCCAAAGGACTTCACTTACTCATGTCATATTCCAGACTGTTTGGCCAAGTTACCGAGCAGGTCTCTACAAGTGGAACCCTACAAGGTTTTAGAGTACTTATTCAAAAATGTTGCAATTTGTGTTCCATTTGCACTGAATGGCCTGTTTATTGGGTATAACCTCCCCACCAATTTAAATGACAGCTCAGGTAGCAAAAGTGTTAGATGTACAAATAATAACATTAAAATTTGCTCTGACTTTTAAGTCATATTGTTTTTGATGGCAAATATGCTGGAACAAACATATTGGGAACAGCAACCTCTCTGGGATTTACACAACAGTGCCACGTATACCATTACTCAAAAGATATCCATCCAGCTAACTGTGGTTGGTAACTGAATATTGAACATGCCATGCCATTTTCATCTAGAAACATTAAGGTTATCAATGTATTGAGAATGATCCACCACTCTAAAATCCTACCAAAGGCAGCAGCCCCTTGCTCCGGAAGCAGACTGCACAACTCATTGTGTCTCATCACAGATGGGCTCTGGTACAAAAATACAGACTTTCATTCCTATTACTGCAAAACAAAACCACTTGGAACAAAATACTGTAGGTTATATTTCAGCGCATTGAGTACCCAGACATCACTGTTGATCAGAACTGAATTCCCCTTCACACAGCAGGTGTACCCATCTGGCCTTTTCAGCAGTATAATACTTCATGACATTAGCCTGGAATGGTTTTACCATGACCATGAATTCAGATTTATACACTAGCCTCTCTAGTCACTAGATTTGACATTCGATTGACCGACTGCAAAATGTAAATGAAAAGCTGTTGGGTCCAGAGATCTTCAACCAGCTAATCTGCAATGACTAGGATGCACACTGAGGATGATGTGGGCCAGTGTTTCTGTGCCACACTTATGACACTTTGTTCAGTCCATGCTCTGTCTCATTTGGGGTTTCCCATGTGGGACCAAACATATTATTTAAAATCACCACTTATTCTCTGTTTTACCATTAAACAATTCAAATTTTTCAAACTTTTACTAGTTTCAAAAGCAGCAGCTGTTTGTGAAGAAGTAAAATCCTTTAACAATTAAAAATAAACACATACTAAGGACACTTCAATAGCAGGCAGTTTGTCTCCTGATGCTGGCTATCGTTGTTGAAATCAGACTTCAAATGATTTTAATTTATATATAAGATCCTACCAAAAACAGTCTCTTCTTCAGCAAAGAGGAATAAAATAGAACCCTGATTTTCTGCACCCCAATTAACCAAGATTCTGTATTATCTGAGGTGAACCCGTAAGTGTGAAGCAGTTATTGTCTTATAATTCATAAAAAAGTCTTGACACTAATACTGTACTGAGCATGTAAATACTATACTTTAAACCTCAGCTGTACCAAGGAACATGGACGTGACTTGCTCTCCCCTCTGCAGCTGCACCCCTTGGCGAGAGTGAGTGTGTCACCAGCAGGAAGCGTGTTGTGGTATCCTTACAAGTGAAACTAGAAACTATCAAACAGTTGGACTAAGGAGAAATGCTGTGATTCATTTTATACTACTTTTCAGTTTTATCTGAGATTGCATTGATCCACATTGCCTTGAATAATCGGGGCTCTACTGTGTTAAAGAGAAACTTTACAAAGCACAGGTTGGTACTCTCCTGTGGCATGATACTCAAGAGCTTCATTTTTTTTTTTTTTTTACTTATAGCTATAATGTACGTAAGGAAACCCGAGGATGTAATTTTTGTGTTTGTTTTCTTCGTAACTTCAGTTGAACTCAATGAACTCTACTTAAGTTTAATGATTTTGGACTCAACTCATGCCAGAGGCAGGTTTCACAGGGAGAAATTACCAAAGGAATAATCTGGCTTCTCCCCAGTTAAAAGTCTAAAATACCTTCATGATTTGATGCACATAAATTCAAATCATTTTTAAATAGTTTCATGGAAAAAAAATATTTGAGAAATTCTTGACTATTGTCACACACATGCGCATGGGAGGCAGTCTTACGGCTCATTTATACTTCACGCTCAGAATGCATACGTGCACGCATCATGGCTGCCATGCGTTCCCAGCGTTTATTTGACATGTCCTCTGAGCAGGTCCTCAGAAATTAACACAATGCATGCGCAAGTTGCAGTACCAGCAAAAAGTCGGGGGGTGCAGTGTGATAAAAGTTGGAATGTGACGTCAAGAGTCTCTGTTTACTATCTACATGTGACAGAAAGCCACTCTGAGGATCCCCGGGATCGATGTGCATGCTTTGATGTTTGATGAATGGATAGATGTGGTGAAGCAAAATGGCAACATACAAATGCATTCGTGGTGCTTTTATATTCAATCGTCACACATTCCTGATCGTAATGACATTTTAAAGGTCTCACTTACCATCTTCTGTGCCATCTTTTTTTTTTGCAGCACCTTAACAACAGTATCAGAATGTATGGTAGCATATTTGCGCTACAGTGAAAAAAATTAAGGACATGGTGAAAAGGTGTATTTTATGAGCAAAGGGGATGTTTCGGCTTTAATCTCGAAATGTCCACTTTAACCTCGTAGTTTACTTTATCATTAAAGTAGACTGTCATAAACGTCATCTTAAGACTGACCCAGTTGTTAATCACTGTGTGCTTCTAGGGCTTCCTCCTGGCCTGACAGCAGCAATTGCCACACAGAACATTTATGATATTATATCATTTATGATACATTTATGATATTCCAACTCTCTGCACATTTAGAATCCTTAGATTTCTACTTGATATCACTTTCAAGATGAAATGCATTAAAGTATGTATTTTACACTTTACAGATAAGTCGTTAACTTCATTTAAATAATGAATACTGATAATAATTACACATGTTGTGACGACACGGTTTGCTTCGCATAGAGTCACGTCCCTTGTGTTCCCTGCCTGGATTTTGCATGTTTTCCTGGTGGGTTTCCACAGTGTGCTCCAGTTTCCTCCTAAAGACATGCTGATGCTAGTGTATGTGTATGTTTGTGTTCACCTTGCGATGAGCTGATGCCCCATCCAGGGATTGTTTCTGTCTCATGCCCGATGCTTGCGGGAATGGGCACATCCCAGGGTTTAATCATTAAATATCCTTTTCAGAGATATTGCGGCAAGGTGTCCTTGCAATTTAATGGGTGTTTTAGGCAATTCACAACACAGCAAAGCTGAACCTGTTTTCACCGTGATATCTCGCTCTGCCACCTGGTGGAAGCTTCCAGATATACATAAAGTACGTACGCAAGTATGAACAGTACAACACTGGCGTAGCAGTAGCGTCCGCTGGAGCATGTGTCACATCGTGTGAAGTATAAATTTGGCCTTAGGGTGTAAGTGGGAGTAAGATGCAGGGCCATGGGTTGTCAAACGGTACTAATGCCTTTTTTCCCTCTTCCACAGATCACTAGAAGTAAAACCTAGCTAAGACTCTGGCCACTTCTGCTGGTACATCACATGCTCCTGCAGACCTCATTTTTGCCTGAGATCCCACCCTTTCCTGTCCTTTATCTATAAACACTTAAGCCTTCACTCTATTAGTCAGTCGATGCTTGACTCAGTCCTTTGTGACTACACACTTGAAGTTTGATGCTTTTTTTTTTTTTGCTACTACTACTACATTATACAGGGTGCACTCCCCAAATCTTTTTGTCCCTTTGCTTTCTTCACACTGTAGAGTTAGCAAGGCAGCCACATGGAGCATGGGTGGTATTTGCATGTTCTCCCCCCATCTACATGAAATTTTCTTCCTCAGCCCCCAGTGTTCCCAAGTTAAGTGGAAATTCCAAACTGCAGGTGAGTGTGCCCAACAATGGCCTTGTGGCCACTACCCAGTATTGCTCTGACGCTGAACTAGATTAAGCTGAGTTAAAGTTCTTAAACCTGTGTCACAAACCCCACATGACAATTCCGCTCAGTCTGTATACGTACCTTAATACCCGATTGACTCCCAGAAATAGACTGCTAAAATTCATTTTCTTGATTGAAAGATTTGTTTACAAGATGCCTTTATTTAAAGTGAAAATCATCATAAATGTATTGAATAATTTTATACAGCTCTACAACTGAAGCATTGGATGCTAAGTTACTGAAGGTCACATGCGGAGTCACCTTGAGGAATTAAATCAGGAATCCTGAAGTCTCTTTTGTTACTTAATTCTTCCTGGATTTAAGATTTTTCCCCCCCCACCCTGTAAGCTCCATGTGACACATAACTGATACAAAGCATTCTGATGAGTGATTGAGCATAGTCATATGAGAATGTACTAGCTGCTGAGTCTGATTTTCCATATTTTTCTAAACTTCTTTGATGTATTTTCAGGTGTGGGAAATATATTTTGCTACACCCCACCCAATCTAAACCAGTTAAACAGATCATTACTACCAGCTATTGGGATACCTTGGTTAACATTCAGTGCTGATTTAGACAAATTGCAATGGAGTTTTTGGGGTAGCATGATTGATCTATTATCAATACACATTTGACACTATCACAGACGAAAAAGCCAACAAGGTTGCTGTTGAAAGCATACAAATGCAGGTGCGTTTCACATCAAATGGCATAGTCAAAGCAAATACATTTTCTGTTTGACTGGTTCCCTGACGCAAGTTAAATCTTGCCATTAGTATAACAGTTAGGTTATCACCACACAAGCTCTAAAAGTGTATCCTGACAATCAACAGAAATTTCTAACACTACAAGAAGTTTTTGTTTGTTTTTTGTTTTGTTTAAAAAGGCTTTTAAAGCTCATCTTATGCATAGTTGGAGTAGTCCTATTATCCAAACAAATAAAGGTTAGCCTAGCTGTCAATCTTCACAGGAATGGACAACTTGTCAAATATTACCAAAAAGGAACTTAAGGAATCAACAGGCTTCTCAAATTTTAGGTATAATCAGAGGGAAGATTATACTCCCAAAAAAATAAAATGAACAACAAAAGAAAAGGATGCTTGTGCCAGTTGCAGTATGGAAAGGGCTAATCACCAATAAACACAAGAGCTTTCCTGAAGTATCATTCAGGTGTATATGACTAACTTAAGAGCTCTTAAAAAATCCATAATGGAAAAAGAACAGCATTCCAGAGCAAGATCTTCAGTCCCTGTAATATCTGAATCTATTTGAAAATAAATATTGACTTTAAAAAATACTGCAATAATGCAGATAAATTTGTGGGGCACAATGTTTGCTTATAACTTACAGTACATTATTAATATTATTATTATATTCACAAAGTTTGTATTAACAATTAGAAAGCACTTAAATAATTTCACAATAAAAATGTTTTACTTGTATATTTTGCAGATATGGGATATAACTGTGCTTATATCAATAATTAACAAAAAGTTAAACCAGAGAATATAAACATGTATTCAATAAGGAAACAAAAAGGCCTGAATATTACTCAAGAAAGGGAGAAATTAAGCCGAGGTCCTCAGTCACGGTCCTGGAGGGCTGCAGTGGCTACAGCTTTTCATTTCAGCCACTTTCCTAATTAGAAGTTAGTCCTTGCTGGTAATGAAATTTGGTACTTAACTATACACCTTGCTAACGCCTTTATTCATTAATGACAAATTTTAGTTACATTGTAGACCAGAGGTCCTCAATTACAGTCCTGGAGGTTCACAGTGGCTGCAGGTTTTCACATCAGCCAATTTCTTAATAAGAACCCATTTATTTACTACTAAAGCAGTATGTTTCTTGGGCTTAAGTTTAGATATTTTGCCTGTCACATTTCAGAACCCTTATTTGACTCTTAGTTTTTAGCAGCTGCATTTATGTATTAATTGTTATGTTTTCTTAACCCAACATTATTTAATAATGAAATGCCAATAATTAACCAATAAACCAGCAGCTCTCCAGCTAACATGCTTCCTTTTAAACCTATGGATATGCACAATGAAGTACGTCTACTAAAAAAAAAAAAAAAATGGTGGAAACAAGACACACAGATAATGTTCTTGGAAAAGGAAACAGTTAAATTAAAATTTCTCTTGGATGAATGAAAGCACTAACAAGCCAAATTGTTAAAATACCAAGTTATTATCAGTAAGGACTGTCTAATTGGGAAACTAGCTGAAAGGAAAACCTGCAGCTACTGTGGCCCTTCAGGACCGTGATTGAGGACCCCTGAATTAAACTGACAGCTTCTGCATCAGTTGAAAAATTAGGCCAATGGCAACACAGCAGTGCATACTGGCAGCACAGTCACCTACAAACAAAAGACTTTTGGTTTTCTATTTTGTCATAATTTGTCAAATTTGTCACTTTTCTTGTGATCTGCACGTCACGCAGTGCTTCGAACATTTAAAAGTCTATACAGCAGCTGTCCTCCTTGTCTCACAGGACATTAAAGTGTCTCCGAGAAAATTATGTCTCGACACAGGATTTTTTAAATACATACATACAAATAAAATAACAGCTTAGATCAACTTGTGTATTTTCCTTCATACAGTCTGAACACTTCAAGCATGTCACCTCTTAATCTTTACTCGCTTAAAAGTAAAAAGGTTCAGCACCTCCAATCTTATCTTATAGCTCATACTTTGCAGTTCCTGCACCAGCCTAGTGCATTTTGATGTCTGTAGGTCAATAAACAGTATACAGAATTTGTTTGAATGTGAAGCATTACTGTCAAAACTAAAGAGAAAAAAATACATCTTCTATTTCAATATCTGCCTGCCCAAATTTAGAAAACCGAAAGCACACTCCATTGAACAAGTAGTTTTAAAGGAAACAGTGTTATATAAAATTAACCACCATGTTCTATTTTTCAAAGCATTTCTTAAAAATATGTTTGTGATGACATCCTACAACATATAGAAAGAAGCAAAAAAATTGTTAGATAAACATCAGACTACATATTCAAGCTATGAACACCTACTAAATGGAAAAATAAATGCTGCCTAGACATGTAGCAAAAAAAAAAAAAAAAATTGAAAAACAGCTGATTTTGCCATCCAGTGGCCAATCAGGGTACAACATACAAAAAAATGAAAATTGACAGTGAAAAGAAATACAGCTCACCATGTTTTTAATCCCATTTTTTTTTTTAATAAAACAAAAAAGTTTGGGCATAATTACATTGTTAAAAATGTTTTTTTTCCCCCACCATGATCAACAAGTGGCAACGTTTAATCTTTTTCACATTATATTTGCGTATAAGTGCATTAATGCTATAAATAAGCACATACAAAACTTCCATGTCCGTTGAAACATACACCACATTACCAAACCATGGTGATAAATCAGCTCAGACTCAGCTGTGCCCCAGTTTTCCAACCCCAAATTCACTGTACAATATGGAGCCCACATTGCAGCCAAAATTACCATTCCAGTGACAAGCAAAATGGCAAAACTTTAAAGTTCTGATCGACGTTCAATCTTCAACAGTTCGACTTCAAAAATCAGAGTTGCACCACCTTCAAGGAAAGAAATGACAAGCTTGTAACACTGTTGGTCTTTTAAAAACAATACAATAAGAAATACAGTATCAAAAATATTTATCCCATACTAAAAATATATTGACTTAAGAGAATGGATATTTAAGGCAGATATGGAGTCATTTTGATAAGTTTACTACCATAAACTTAAAGATATTTAATACAAAGCAAAGTATAATGAATACCAAATGTGTTTTAAAGTGCTAAGGTCTTTATGTAATGTTGTTGGGAAACCCAATTGATTGGCATCCAAGTGATTGAGTATACAATTTGTCAAAAGTATATCAACAAACCTTTACTACAGTGCTTATATAATGGAGTAGCCACTTCTTAAGCACAAAAAAAAACAAAAAAAACAAAAAAAACACACTAGAATCTAGCTACTTCCCAATTTGACCTCAGGACAATTCCAAATTTGTAAGGATACTGATTCAATGAGGTGCTGAAAGTGTGACACATGCATGCAGACTCATGTTAGCTCCAGTGTGTTCCACAATTTTTGCACGCTAGCTCGTTTTAATCTCATCACACAGATTCTCAACAGGACTCAAACCTGGATTCAATTCACTTTCAAGTACTTGAAAACATTCCAAGATTCTCCTGGAGCATTGTAGTATGAAATATTATTCTGCTGAACAAAAGCAATTATAGAATGAAGGCACATAGCTGTTATAAATGGATGCACTTGATCATAGGTGTGGTGAGATGCTGCAGATGTTCTACCAGACGGTTGTGGCGAGTGCCCTCTTCTACGCGGTGGTGTGCTGGGGTGGCAGCATAAAGATGAAAGACGCCTCACGCCTGGACAAACTGGTGAGGAAGGCAGGCTCTATTGTAGGAGTAAAGTTGGACAGTTTAACATCTGTGGCAGAGCAACGGGCACTAAGCAAACTCCTGTCAATCATGAATAATCCACTGCATCCACTGAACAGTGTCATCTCCAGGCAGAGGAGTAGCTTCAGTGACAGACTTTTGTCACTATCCTGCTCCACTGACAGACTGAGGAGATCGTTCCTCCCCCACACTATGCGACTCTTCAATTCCACCCGGGGGAGTAAATGCTAACTTTTTTCATTTTTATTACTATTTAATTTAATATTGTTTCTTTGTATCAGTATACTGCTGCTGGATTATGTGAATTTCCCCTTGGGATTAATAAAGTATCTATCTATCTATCTATCTATCTAGGTTCATTGGGTCAATATTGGATCAACGATGATGTTGTTATTCTGTGTCTTTCAGACATTGTTATACTGAAATCAAGAGACCCAACCCAGAAGATGCACCCATACTATTATGTTATACACCAATAACAACGGAGGACTCAAACTGGGCCATCCACTGATGTATGTGTTCTTTGACAATGACTGGACATACTTCAAATGTTTTGTTCTATACCACTTTTGTACTTGCAGATTAATTGACTGACTGTCACTCTGTATTAGTCAAGTCAGAACCCTTGGGCCACCTATTTCAATACACTTTCCAACTACATGACAAGAACAGACTGGATCTTTTGGGGTAGCATGATTGATCTATTGTCAATACACATTTGACACTTCTTCCGGCTGCTCCAGTTAGGGGTTGCCATGCGGATCATCTTCTCCCAAATCTTTCTGTCCTCTGCATCTTGTTCTGTTACACCCATTACCTGCATGTCCTCTCTCACCACATCCATAAACCTTCACTTAGGCCTTCCTCTTTTCCTCTTCCCTGGCAGCTCTATCCTTAGCATCCTTCTCCCAATATACCCAGCATCTCTCCTCTGCACATGTCCAAACCAACGTAATCTCGCCTCTCTGACTTTGTCTCCCAACTGTCCAACTTAAGCTGACCCTCTAATGTACTCATTTCTAATCCTGTTCATCATCACGCCCAATGCAAATCTTAGCATCTTTAACTCTGCCAACTCCAGCTCTGTCTCCTGTTTTCTGGTCAGTGCCACCGTCTCCAACCCATATAACATAGCTAGTCTCACTACCGTCCTGTAGACCTTCCCTTTCACTCCTGCCGACACCCATCTGTCACAAATTACTCCCGACACTCTTCTCCACCCATTCCACCCTGCCTGCACTCTCTTTTTCACCTCTCTTCCACAATCCCCATTATTCTGTACTGTTGATCCCAAGTATTTAAACTCCTCCACCTTCGCCAAGTCTACTCCCTGCATCCTCACCATTCCACTGACCTCCCTCTCATTTACACACATGTATTCTGTCTTGTTCCTACTGATCTTCATCCCTCTCCTCTCTAGAGCATATCTCCACCTGTTCTGGGTCTCCTCAACCTGCTCCCTACTATAGCTACTGATTACAATGTCATCAGCAAACATCATAGTCCACGGGGACTCCTGTCTAATCTCGTCTGTCAACCTGTCCATTACCATTGCAAATAAGAAAGGGCTCAGAGCCACTCCCTGATGTAATTCCACCTCCAACTTGAATGTATTTGTCACTCCTACCACAGACCTCACCACAGTCACACTTCCCTCGTACATATCCTGTACAACTGTTACGTACTTCTCTGCCACTCCCGACTTCCTCATACAATACCACAGCTCCTCTCGAGGCATCCTGTCATATGCTTTCTCCAGGTCCACAAAGATGCAATGCAACTCCTTTTGGTTTTCTCTAAACTTCTCCATCAACATCCTCAGAGCAAACATTGCATCTGTGGTGCTCTTTCTTGGCATGAAACCATACTGTTGCTCACTAATCATCACCTCACTTCTTAACCTAGCTTCCACTACTCTTTCCCATAACTTCATGCTGTGGCTCATCAATTTTATTCCCCTGTAGTTACTGCAGTCCTGTACATCCTCCTTATTCTTAAATATAATCGGCACCAGTACACTTCTCCATTTGACATGGAAACCTGTCACTTTCCAAGATTCCATTAAACAATCTGGTTAAAAACACCACTGCCATCTCTCCTAAACACCTCCATGCTTGCATAGGTGATACTATCACAGATGAAAAAGACAAAAAGGTTGCTGTAGAAAGTATACAAATGCAGGTGTGTTTTGCATTCAAAGCAAATACATTTTCTGTTTGACTGGTTCCCATGAATTGAATGCACATACTGTATATCTGGAGGATAGTACACTAGCTGCTATAAATAGCATAATCATGACTGAGTAGTCAATTATACAAGTATGAGTAGGCGTACTGTACATTAAAAGTGGTCACATGATATGTTTATCACAATTTTTGAAGACTCATGGAATTTATTTAACATGACTTAGACATTTACTATAGCTACAGTATTTACTGCCCAATTAAAAAAATCTCAGAAAAAAACAGAATTAAGTGAGATGGCCATTTCTTCATTAGTAGGATGTTACACACACCATCTCTGCATACTTAAAACACTAGAAATAGCTATGCTCTTCGAAGAAGAAGCTATCACCAAACACAGCACCCTGGATAACTCCTCTGTGGTTGCTGTAATGTTCTTTGCTGCAAGAACATTGTGTATAACAGTCTGTTGTGATTGTAGTGCATGACTTGTGTCTAAGATGCTTGTGTCTTTTGGTTGGCCTCTCGCTTTGGTATGCCTTTGTTTTGTCATGGGGATGTACCACTTTTAAATTACCAGTCGGCCAGTGCAATGTACTCGATTGTCAGTGATGCATGCAGGTATAGCAGTTGTTGCAGTGCAAATAATCAATTCGCCTCTGCAATAAGTGACACTTTAAGTGCAGCGTGCATGTGCAGCCATAGTCTTCCTATCACCTAGGTCACACACCAGCACCACTGCAGTCGTTTCCCCGTTACGCACACCATGCTTGCGGCCTGCAATAAGAAGGACCCCGCAAGACCGATTTATGGGTTGTGTTATACGTATTAGAGTCTAACCTCTTCATTCAGACCAAGACCAAGCTGCAAGGCTCAGTGGTTCGCAAGTTTCTGCATGAGAGACAGACAACTCTTACCTTTTTATATAGGCAATATTTAATTAGAAAAGAAAAAAAAAATTGCACTTGTGTAACTTGGTCATGACTAAATTGGAAGCACACAACTTTGATCAAGGACTAGTATTTAGCATTTGTAGTTATTTTTACTTACATTAAGTTCGTCCCATTTCACTCCAAAAGCAGAGTACAATAAAACACAAAATACAAGTCCTTACCTGGGATTTTTGGGGGAGCTCCTCGATCTCCATACCCTAAGGAGAAATAATATGAACAATAATGTTACTACTGCCGATTAAATTTTAATCACTGTCATATCCACCTATATAAAAATTCACTAAGGAAACTAAGGTCCAAAACAAAAAAAAGTACTTGACAGTGTAAAGACAAAAAAAAAAAAAACAAACGTAGGTAATTAGAAAATAGTGTCAGGTCATCCCCTTTAAACAGATAAAACAATTGGTCTTGGGTAATCAGTCTGTTCAATTTGGGCTGCCTAGGCAGCAAATGAACTTTATAAATTGTAAAAATGACCATGCTTATTTTACAGAATAAGCTAGGTACATTTCATTGATCATTGCTCTGGTTGTTAAGTGCAGCAAATACAAAGCAGCAGGCATGGATAAAACTGTACTAGAAATTGCAAAGAAGCTAAATATTGTTGAAGTTTGACTTGGTAAACATGTCAAAGTGATAAGCTGCAGCTGGAGATGGCACCCTTGGATTAGTACACTGGGGTAATGGTAAATGGTCTGTTTACAAATAGACCACACTCTTCATCACCAATGGAAAAGTCTATGCCAGGTACTACAGAAGAGATCCTGGCCAATAATCAAATATAAAATTTAGCAGAAGTTGAGTAGGGAGCACACCGCCATGTAAATGCAGACTAGCTCTGTCCAGACACTGATATTTATGAGGCTGTGGTGTGGTTTGCTAATCATGTCTAAAAATGAGGAGGACAAAAAAAAAGACTGATGTCTATGCAACCCCTTGTATTTTGTTTAATTTAATGACAGAATACTTGGCTTCATGGAATCCCATTTGATTTATATATTTATTTGAGGGGCATGTGTTGTGCGTGTCTTTTCTAGCATCAGGTTAAATCCAACTATTTCAGGTGCTGGCATCTACAAAGAGAGCCTCATCTCATCTTGATAATTTTGACTGACAGAACATCATGGCAGAGCATGAATATGGCAGTATTTTGATTCAGTTATAGGGGCAGTACCTCAATAATTCAGGGGAAAAAAAAAAAGAAAAAAACACACCACACACACAAACTTTTTTTCATTAAAAATCACACAACATTACATACAAATAAATCAATTTCTATAAACATAAGATTAAAAACAAATCAAATCAATGATGAGTCCACCTAAGAATTTACCATGACAAGTAACTGGGCACAATGCATTGGTGGTAGACTTAAGGTGCTTTTGAGAGAGCGTCTCCCTTGACCTGGCTGACAAGCACCCGAACATTTCTCAAGAGAAGTTAAGGTCTTTTATTTATTTATTTTTTTATATAAAGACTGGGGATTTGGGGTTCAGTAACATAACAATAAACAACTTGCCCTCAAAGTGTTAACTTTATATTTATTCCATCTTGGGAGTGGTATTAAGAAATCAGTGCTTCATACAGCTTAGGACAACTAAAAGATGTTCACTATATGTCACAGCTACAATTTACTTACTGTGGTGGATTATCCACGCATCACCATCAGAAAGTGAAGGGATAATGCATTTGAATCAAGAGTCAAACACAAAATGTCCTATGGGTGTCTTACAACTGCAGTTTCCTATTATCATTTATTTGGATACCTGTGGCTAAAAGATTGTTACACATCTTTGATAATCAAGACCACCTTCCTGACTTTAACTGAACAAGAAATTCTTTCATAGGGTATTTTGTCTCTTTTCATACTGCAATTAACAATACACAACTGTTTATGATTTTTAAGATCTTTAAGATCTCTGAACATAAGTTTGTAATACATATTAAAGAGTTGTGTGAAGTATTAAAAGTTCACATTGTCAATATAAAATACAACCAGGGATGGAGGGGTCTGCAGGTCAATGAACAGATGGTTGTGTATTACAAATAATTACCTGCTCTACTTATGTACTGTTCACAGCATCTACAAATTGGGAAGGTTTTTGTTATATTTTCCTTGGAGTGCGATATTGAAATAAACCATACATATTTTGCCCTTTCTTATCATGCATGCAAATAACATGCCACAAAAAAAAACCAAAACAAAACAAAAAACCACACATTATGTCACTGACAAAATACATTACCATGAGCATCAGTCCACCCACAGTATGAGCTGGTAAAACCGGAGTCCAATTCCTTGTATGTGTATATATACTTGGCCAATAAAGCCGATTCTGATATTACATAATGTAACTGACTAGCTTCAGAGCCTGCTCAAGGACACCCGTTACAAGGGTCAAACCTGCCAAAGTCGCAATACGATTCCAACTCTTGCAACAACAGAAAGGGGGGGGAGAAAAAAAAAAAAACCAACCACAAACACCACATATACACAAACACTGCAGTGAAAAGTGGGGCTGGGGTATGTGCCACAGGGAAAAGTTTTTATTAAAATGAATGGCACTTACCAAGTTCAGAAGGAATGACCAGTTTTCTCTTCTCTCCTTCGCACATCCTAGAAAATAAGCATTCAACGTGCCATTGGTTATGAAAAGTTATTGTTAAGAGTTATCCGTTTTGATAACTGTTTTGAAAATGTAGCATTTTCATTTCACATACTAGTAATCACCAGGAAAACTCAAAATATATACAAAATTTTTATATTATGACAAGCATTACCAGCAACTGAATCAAGTTTTTAGCAAACGAACAATGCAATGTCATATGACATTTCTAGCTAAGCCAACTTACCTAACTAAAGCAGACTCAGCTATTATGTTTAAAATTGTTTTAAGCATTTAATAAACCTTACATCTTTAACTTCTTGTAACCTGCTAAAAGTGAAAAATGTTATTTGTAACATTTGAATCAAAGTCATCAAAATGTGTAAAAATTCCAAACAGCAGTTTAATGTGAGATTTTTAAAATTCATCGTTAAACTAAATTTTTGTATTGCAATAAAAGACAAATACTTTCGTAGTTCCTCCCAAATCCCAAACACAGGTATGTTAGTTTGCTGGATATTCTAAACTGGCCATTAGGAGTTTGTGAGATTATATAAGCAACTGTACTTTGCAATAGGCTGGCACATTATTGGTCACTATCTTTTGCTCAAAGCAGCCAAGGTTGGTTTCAGTCCCCAAAACCGTATTTTGGAAAAATGTAATTTGGAAGAAGAAATAAATGAATATTGTCCACATTTAAGGTAAACCAAAAAACACACATACACAGTGAAGAAAGTATGCAGTAATGAGTACATGCTAAGTAGATACACCAAGTGATCAAGAAAATAAAACTCAGATTTTTTTTTTTTTTTTTAAACTGCCTAAATTCAAACATTTAAATTCAAAAATTACTTCCATCCATTATCCAACCTGCTATATCCCAACTACAGGGTCACAGGGTTCTGCTGGAGCCAATCCCAGCCAACACAGGGCACAAGGCAGGAAACAAACCCCGGGCAGCACGCCAGCCCACCGCCGAAAAATTACTTTAAAAACTTAAATATAATGGTGTCTTTTATAATAATACACACAGAGGAAAATAATTTATTGTTCTTAGTTTTATATACTATAACAACATGTGCCATGCTTGCAAGGTAATGCTAAAATTATAAAACCCTTTGGCTGAAATTTCATTAATTTGAATCTAAATCAAGTGTTCCATTATTTCAAAACATGGAAAAAAATCCACGACTTCTAGAGTATACAACACATGTGAAACAAAGCATTAGTAGGAAGATTTTTTTAATGAATCAGGGAAAGTTTGACTTGATAAATTGTAGAGGTCAACTCCAAATATGTTTTTTTTAGCATCAAAGCCTGAGAAACTGGTTCAAGAACAGTTTTTTTTATCCCCAAATGATAAGTGTCATAACAGCAGTCTTTCAAAAATATTTTTTACATTTATATTTTGTATCAATCATTGAAAAATAACAAATGTGTATGAAAATTCAACTGTGCTGAATACATTTGGCCAAGTCGTACACTCTCTCTCTTATCAGTGGTAGTTCCTTCCTTGAGCCGATCTGTCCTTGACTCTGAATTGGATCAAAGTGCAATTGTTTCACGGACCCCCCTCCTTTTTTCTCCTTTTCACTCCTTCATTTTTCACATACTAGCTGGGTTATCTTTCCTTCATAGGATCTTCATATTAAGAATACATTTAAAACATATGCATTTTTTCTATTTCTGATTTACAAAACATATTTAATTAATGTGTGTGTGTGTTTTTTTTTTTTTTTTAAACTGGTACTAAAAAGAGGACATAAAATATGACTAAGAAATTAAAATACCCTTAATAAAAGTAAGATGTTGTGTTTGATTATTTGGACTTGAAACATCCATCCATCCATTTTCCAACCCGCTATATCCTAACTACAGGGTCACGGGGGTCTGCTGGAACCAATCCCAGCCAACACAGGGTGCAAGGCAAGAAACAAACCCCGGGCAGGGCGCCAGCCCACCGCAGAGCACACACACACCAACCACGCACACACTAGGGACGATTTGGGATCACCAATGCACCTAACCTGCATGTCTCTGGATTGTGGGAGGAAACTGGAGTACCCGGAGGAAACCTATGCAGACACGAGGAGAACATGCAAACTCCACACAGGGAGGCCCTGGGAAGCGAACCCGGGTCTTCTAACTGCGAGGCAGCAACGCTACCCAACTTGAAACATGATAAACAAAATACATGAGACAAATCAATTGGCAAAGTAACTTCAATCTATTACTTTGTGGGAAAAACCTCTAGGCATAATACAGAGTAACTGAGGGAACACTCAAGACTAAAAAATGTACTTTTCAGTCAATTGTAAACTACAACTTACAACAAAGTTTTGAAATAAATACCAGGTAACCCCTGGGTAAACACAGCTACTTAGTTTTAAAAAACAAACAAAAAAAAAAAAAACTGAGCTAGTAAAGGACACTATCAGTAAACATACTTGATGTATTCACTGACTGAAACAAAAGGTTTTTGTTTTTAAAATGTGAAGTTAAAAAAAAAAAAAAAATCTTTGCAATATTTCACTTTTGATATAGCTCTCTGTAGGCATTGCCTTGGTTTTACTCGTACTGTGTTCAAACTCCACTTAAGGAGAAGTTTGTAGTCATTTGATTAGCCAGGAAACACTAGCACAGCTTCGTATACTATTGTCTATTAGGTAGTCTATGAAAAGGATCTGGCTCACATTGTATAAGATTATGTATACCAAGATTATAAACATACTACAAAAAAATAAAAAAGTAAAATAGGGAGTTAAATTGGAAATCAAGAGAAACTATGTACTTCTTTTAATCTTACCCTAGTAATCCTTGGTCCCAACCCTTGATCACCTGTCCTGTTCCAAGAGTGAATGTAAAAGGCTGGTTGCGTGGAATGCTACTATCAAATTCAGTTCCATCTTCCAACTTTCCCTAAAATTGAGCAACATCCTTTGATTATCACAAAATAAGATAATTCAAAATTATACATATTTGCATTAGTAACTTGGCAATCACAATTTTTAAGTGCAAGGACATTTTTTTTAATATATGGGCTAAATTTGGCACTTGTCAGAGTCTGTACCTTAAATTGTTGTTTGGATTAAAAGGAAAAAGAAAAAATGTTCCATCCAAAATATTTAGCAAAATAATCATAAATGCATGCTAATTCACATTCAATTCAAATAATGTTTGTTTATATTGTAATGAGCGTCAAAATTACATTTCTAAAATAATGCTTAAAAAATAAATCAGTTTAACATGTTCTATTACATTATACTTATTTTCACTTCATTAAAAGGTTCTACAATCCCTGCTTTTCAGTTTGATAGCAATGTCATTAACTTGCTCTTCATATTAGCTTTTTCTGTTAAGCTGAAAAAAAATTCAGCTTACTCAGATTTAAATTTTGTTTCTTTCCACAACCTTTTTAGTTTTTATCCTGCAGGTTTGCTTGGTCTGTATCCGACATCAGAAGCTGAAACCAAGCTTAGTTGATTCAGGGAGGGCACAGGACTAGTGCAGACACTAACTAGATTACAAAGGAACAATTTTGCCATTGGCATCTTGGGTGCACACAAGTCCAACACTAAGTTGTGAACTGCAGCAAAAGTCTGCACAGGTGAGTAATGTTTATTCTTCTAGCTGCACAAATGATGAAACAACGCAAGACTAGTTGCCCAAGCATCAGGGATGTACTAGCATTGCCTTATCAGATATAAATGGGACAAGTCCAGTCTAGCAGTTCCATTAAACAAAACAAAAAAAAATCATCCTTTAGTTTTCTAAAGAATTTCATGTTGGCTGAGATGAGTGTTTGATGTTAAGTGTGCAGTCAAAGACTGTAACTCAGTTTGAAGAGCAGCAGGGAAAGGCTCATGTGCTATGCCAAAGACAGCGAAAGGAATGTCACTTTTGTCATACAATGTTAAGTTTAACAAATGAACAGGGTAAGTGCCTTGTGATGGAGCATGCTGTTAATGGCACTATATAAAACAAAGACTAGTGGATTGACTGGATTAATGGATACCACTACACATATACAACAGAACCATTAGTCAGAAAAGAAAATAAACTCTGAAAGCTATTAAATATTATAATACAAGCAGTGCTGCATGTCTCAACTCAACCCATATTATCAAACAATGAAGAATAACTTTCTGAGGACCTGGTATTAACATAATCAAAGAAACCCATTAAAGAAGACTACATTTTACATACCAATAGATTAAACTTGAAACAGTGACATTTACCGTATAGTGCATGTGCAAGACATCTCCTTTGCGAGATTTTATCTGGCAGTTATCCACCCGCTTTTTGACTCCAATCTGCAATTTCTTTTTGCCTTCACTGCAGCTGCAGACTGAGATGGCCAACAGAAGTAAAGAAGCTGTAAAACTGATTTTCATGATAACTGAAATTAAAAATGCATGACATCAACAAACAGGCCACAGGTTTATAGTGGTTTACATTCTTTGAATTATTATCAAACAATCTACTTACTAAGTATTCAAAAACCAGGTTAAAAAAGGCCACAGATATGCTTAAATGGTGTAGGAGATTGGGATGAGATTATGTCGTACTGACCCATGTGTATTGTTCTAAAGAAAATTCCAGCATATACATATATTAAAAATCAATTTTAAAAAATAAAAACTCATTAATAGTAGTATTCAGACTCCAGCTTTTTGAATCCTGCTCTAACAAATCTGAACAGGAAAAAACTGAGCCTACAGAAGGCATAATGTAACTTAGTTTAGTTTAATTTAACCAGCGATTTACTTTTTGGAAGTATAGCACAATCATCAATTTTTAGATTTACTAGCATACTTGTAATTTCTAATAAATGTTTTTTTATACAGTGTCCCCTTTCAAATGGCATGTTATTTACTTAAAATTAAGGACACGTTTAATAACAATAAAAAAACGGGGGGGGGGGGGGATTTAATTAAAGGCATAACGAACTTTCATTTAAGACACTAGTTACAATGAAAATCTGTAGCAAAACTACTGCCTGGACCACAACAGCGAGACACAGTATAAAACTAGCAGTTGTTGTACATTGGATAAGATATATTTTTTCCCACATTGCAGACTACCATGCTATAACTACTACACAGCTTCTTTAAATTCATTGACACTTCAAATATAACTGCGGAGAAATAATACACGTACTTCTGTGGCGTGAGAGAGTACAAACCGGAAATTTAAAGTTTCTTTTTATTAATCACCACATAGTGTAACCCTACTGTGTGATTATGCGCTAACTGCTTGTACTTCTTTAACATGGAAAAGTCTATGAGCCTATTGAGAGATTGTGGAGTTATTTCAAAGGCATAAACTGCGCACTTCGTTTTTGTCCAGTATCTTTGTAATGGTGCCGTCTTCTTTTTAACCCAATTCGGAGGTATCAAATTTTAAGGTCTATGTATAAATTTTGAATTTTTTGCTTAAGTGTTGCATGTGGTTTTCATGACATTTTGTGTGTCTTGCCATGGACTTCTACCCTGTGTCTGATGGTGTTGAAATGGGCTGTGTGGAATACGAGACCTTCGAATGAATTAGCTGGATTGAATTGTGTGAAGTATTTATTCATAATTCATTTTAAACATGGCGATATAAGCTGCGCACAACACAGTTCTGCTTTTTTTCCCTTGGGATTCAAAGTTTTTCACATTTAATGCACTCTAACGCTATATGTTGTCGTTTTTCTCTGTCTAAAGGCCGGGTCTAGGCATTTGAACAAATATTTAAGGAACGCCACGATTTGTGCCAAAGACTCTACTGTTTCGAACAACAAAATCCGTTTAATGTGTTCAGCATTTCTGGGTAAATTATGCAAATTACAAACGTTACAAAATTACATGTGCATGTTCCAAGGTATATTCTATACTGTATTTCTGAAGCAGTATATTCACAGAAATCCTGTAATAACAAGGCATCGCTCCGAAAAGCTGTCTTGACTAATACCAGGCAGGATTACAAATGGACTAGGCTAATATTTCCAATGACAACAGAATGAATTCGCAAACTCTCCTCAAAAATAGTACACTAGAAGTAAGCGACACCAAGCATCAGAATCGTCAGCGAAAGACAAACATTATATATCTGTACAGTATTAACTGCTACTCAAAAAAAACACATTACCTTTAGACTTTTGGCTCCACAAATCCAACTCCCATAAACTTAACCGTTACTACTACTCACTCTCTTCCTCTTCTTTTGGAATTCACGACAGGAAGTATTTTCTGACAGTTGAAGCAAATACATCCGGGTTGAATCATTGCCACTCATAGCCAATCATTGAAAGTGTTGGATTTGAAAGTTTGGCGCTCTTGCTTAAACGAGTTTGATAGAGTATTTGATTATCGGATACATTTGTCAATATTGCTAATAAGCGGTGCTTTAGATTGTTACATTACAATCTAATAAATAAATTTACATTTGACAGTCAGTCAGTTTGTCATTGTCCAACCCCTGAATTAGCATAAGGTAACGCCCCCTGTTAAGAGCCAAATGGTTGGCTTGCCTTATTCCCATAGTGTTGTACCTTGTTCAATGATTCAGATATTTTGGCGGTGGACAGGGTCAGCATGAGCACTCTATATAGCTATGCAGCCCCATACACAACAAGCTGCAATGCACTGTGTGTTCTCACACCTTTCTCTCATGGCCAGCAATTTTTTTTTTTAATAATTTGTGCTACACTAGCTCTTCAGTGGAATTGGAGCTCGCCTTCACTCCCCACACACATCAGCATGACTTGAGCACCTATGTCACTGTTGCTAGTTGACTGGATGTCCTTACTTGGACCACTTTTGGTAGGTACTAAACCCTGTATTTCAGAAACACCCCACAAGACTTGCCATTTTGGAGAAGCTCTGACCCAGTCGTCTAGCCATCACAATTTAGCCCTTATCAAAGTCACCCAGTTTCTTACGCTTGCCCATTCTTCCTGCTTCCAACATTCTATATTGTGTAATCTGATTATCCTATATTTGCATAAAGATCTGCCCCTTTTGCTGCATTCTGGTTCAAGGCATCCTCACATTTGTATACAGTAGAAAAAGAGTTAAACACTTTAGTAAATTTTTTTCCAAATGCCATGGGTTTTCAGTGGTTTTGGAAGCTAATTTACTATGCTTTTTTGATGCACTGGCAAATTTATTGCACAACCTATGTCAGAAAAGCATATTTTTCTTTGCTTCCTATACAACAGAGTGATTAATTTTAAAATTACACAAAAAGTAAAATCACCTGAAAAAAATGATCAAATTATTTAATATGGTTGTACTTGCACTAGTTTAATTACAGGGTAATTCAAATAATCTACTATATAATAAAACACTAATTTACAGTGTCCAGTCTCTGTTAGCAATCTGATTGGTCAGTTTGGCTTTGGTGATGTGGTTGAAAGAGGAAGTGCAAGTGTGAGCCATTCAAGGAGAAGTTAAAGCATAGGAGGTATATGTCGCTATCAGATATAGTAAATCTTGCAGCGACAGGCATGCTGAGAGTCTCCTTCAAAGACAGGATGAAGAAAAGTGGACAGGAAGTGAGGAAAGTGTATCAAAATGACAGAGTTGGAGAAGCAGGCTTTATGGGAATGCGCTCAATAGTGGGAGTACCAGTCAAGAGAGGTGCAGATACCAAGGAAAGTTGATGATACTCCATGTAGGGCAAGAGGTATAAAATACCTTTTAATTTATTCTGTTACCTATCTTTGACAGATCATGTGGCTAGCCATATAGAAAATGATACAACAAGATCTAGTTTCGTATAATTACATGGCTTAGGCTATCAAAATATGTCAGTTTTGATCAATAAAAGCCATAAACACTATAACATGATATGTTTGAATTTATTTCTGTCAACAGTTGTACTTTATTTTGGCAAAGTCATCTATATATATAACACTATTTGAATGGAAATGCGTGGCATAATTGAAATAAATTCATTCAATGATTTTTTTTTGAGTGTGGTTAAAGTATTTCAGCTATGTTTTCTTAAGGAGATGAAAAAGTTACTTGTGTAATAATAGATAGATAGATAGATAGATAGATAGATAGATAGATAGATAGATA
>JANRMT010062796.1:34489437-34513851 GCA_026402145.1 Polypterus bichir lapradei | reverse complement strand
TCTTATGTATTGAATGACTGGGACAGGTTCAAGGTGTGGACTGATGACGGTACAGGAGATAATTATACTACACAGGAGCACTAGAAGAGTGAAATGCTTAAGTGTACCGAAATGGCCAAATATTTTACACCTTTGGACAACCGCCAATGCCTCTTAAACATCTTAGCTTCACAGGTGACGATTTCAGTAGTGGACACTTTGATGTTTAGAAATGTTTAAACTCTCAAAACCTGGATGTGAAGTTATCAATGAAACTGGTTGTATACTTACAACGCTTGACAGATGGCGAATGTCTCTTCAACACAAGTCTTACAAATACTGTCGTAACTGAAACAAACCATGAAACTCAAACCGATTATGACAGCAGCAATCCAAGCTGTGAGATTTGAAACAAGATTACTGTTCACATGGCCAACTGTACGTTACATGGTCAAGAGTAAGCTCAGCGCACAGCTACAGCTTGGTCATATTACAACTGGAGGGCCGAACTGACAACGTGGCATACAAAGAGATCTTTAACAAATAATTATTGGTATATTTTCCCTCAGTTTAAAAAGGTTTAATTTTCTTCTTAATAAAAATTTTAAGGCAGTACTTCACCGCTGCGAAGCGCGGGTATTTTGCTAGTATATAATATATATATATATATATACTCAGCAAAAAAAGAAACGTCCCTTTTTCAGCACTGTGTATTTCAACAATAATGTTTTAAAAATCCAAATAACTTTACAGATCTTCATTGTAAATTGTTTAAACAATGTTTTCCATGCATGTTCAATTAACCATAATCAATTAATTAACATGCACCTGTGGAATGGTCGTTAAGACCTTAACAGCTTACAGAAAGTAGGCATTTAAGGTCACAGTTCTAAAAACGCAGGACACTAAAGAGACTTGTCTACCGACTGTGAAAAACACCCAAAGAAAGATGCCCAGGGTCCCTGCTAATCTGCGTGAACGTGCATTGGGCATGCTGCAGGGAGGCATGAGGACTGCTGATGTGGCTAGGGCAATAAATTGCCATGTCCACACTGTGAGACGCCTAAGACAGCGCTACAGGGAGACAGGAAGGACAGCTGATCATCGTCGCAGTGGAAGACCACGTGTAACAACACCTGCACAGGATCGGTACATCCGAATATCACACCTGCGTGACAGGTACAGGATGGCCACAACAACTGCCCGAGTCACACCAGTAACACACAATCCCTCCATCAGTGCTCAGACTGTCCTCAATAGGCTGAGAGAGGCTGGACTGAGGGCTTGCAGGCCTGTTGTAAGGCAGGTCCTTACCAGACATCACCAGCAACAACGCCGCCTTTGGGCACAAACCCAACTTCGCTGGACCAGACAGGAGTGGCAAAAAGTGCGTGAGTTTCTGCATGACAGCAATGTCAGTGTTCTGCCATGGCCAGCGAAGAGCCCAGATCTCAATCCCATTGAGCACGTCTGGGACCTGTTGGATCGCAGGGTGAGGGCTAGGGCCATTCCCCCCAGAAATGTCCAGGAACTTGCAGGTGCCTTGGTGGAAGAGTGGGGTAACATCTCACAGCAAGAACTGACAAATCTGGTCCAGTCCATGAGGAGGAGATGCACTGCAGTACTTCAAGCAGCTGGTGGCCACACCAGATACTGACTGGTACTTTTGATTTTGAGCCTCCCTTCATTCAGGGACACATTGTGAAACATTTTTAGTTTATGTCTTATGGTGTTGACTCTTTTAGTGTTCATACAAATATTTACACATTAAGTCTACTGAAAGTAAAAACAGTTGAAAGTCAGGGGACGTTTCTTTTTTTTGCTGAGTATATATATATATATATATATATATATATATATATATATATATATATATATATATATATGCACAGTGGAACCTCGGTTTGCGAGTAACTTGGTTTATGAGTGTTTTGCAAGACGAGCTAAAATTCTTAATAAATTTTGACTTGATAAATGAGCGACGTCTTGCAATACGAGTAGTATGTATACGCTTTGTCTGCCGAGCGTCATGTAATCATGTAACTGAGCTGATGGTTCTTTTCTCTCTCACTGCGGGATTGTGGGCAATCGTCTCCTATTCTCCGTCTGAGTCGGCGTGCCTTCCTCATATAGTCAACATCCGTACGAGCGTATACTGTTTACTACAGCATTGTGACTGTGTGTGTGTGCGTGCGCGCGCGTGTGTGTGTGTGCTGTGACATGCGAGTCCCTGTCTTGCACCACTAGCTTTATTCAGCTTGAAACTGCGCAGTTATTTATTGTAGTGGGATCTGTTCCTTGTTCCTTGTATCACCCATCGACAGCAGGCGCTTATAGCATGTCCGCGATCTTTCCGAATTCGCTTTTATGGTGAACTGCTACAGCGCTTGGAAACTGCGATTGCTTTGGGACGCTCTTCCGCGTGTCGTCCCATTGGGTGGAATCCCACAAGAGTTTAGAAACTCACTCACACCAGCCATGATTCTTTTCAACGGTAAAGCGCAGGTTAATTTGTTTTATGTAATTTTACTTTATATTTTGTATTAATTATTTTTATATGAATAGTTTTGGGTTGTGGAACGAATCATCTGAGTTTTTATTATTTCTTATGGGGAAATTCACTTTGATATACGAGTGCTTTGGACTGCGAGCACGTTTCCGGAACGAATTATGCTCGCAAACAGAGGTTCCACTGTATAGACATTCTTGCATATCTCGCAGAGTATTGTGAAATGACTTAATTAATGCTATTACTGTTCACTGTGGCTATGTACCACAAAAATATTTGGAAACAGCACAAAGAAACTCATTGTGGACTGCGACCACTTGTGCTTCTTGCTTCAACTTTGTATCTAAAGTAACACATACCAAGTACAGTAAATGAATTGTATGAAGTAAATATTCAAACTCCATCTAGTGATAAAAGTAAAGATTTCTGGAGGAGAATCTGAGAAATGACTACAGTAGCAACATAAATATGGTATGCTGTATACTGTATGTTCTACAATAAGATGTATAGTTCAGTTTGTGTTTGTCTTATCTAGAGGATTCATGCCAGTGCAGCCTGTTCCTACAGACGGAGAAGAGATGGAGGCAGAAGGTGATTCGGCCATTGATGCAAATGAAGAGGAAGAGGATGAAACTGGGGAAGACCCAAGCGACAGTGGATCGGAAACAGAACCTGGTGAAGAGAGTTCAGGTTAGGATTTTTTGGATTTTTTTTATCACAATTTGTTCCATGTGGCTTTACCTTTAAACGTATTTCTTTTATTTTGATTTTTATTTTAAGATAGTACTGCAAAACAGGTTGTTAATCACCTTATTTTTCAGCCTGTCAACTTCTGTGTGCCCAGTTTATCATTCAGATTCTTTTCTGATGCCAGCAATTTTTGTTTGGTTCAACACAACTCATAACTATTGGTCACTGTTCATTTTAAATGTTTATTTTTGAAGGGTGTGATTAATGAAAGCTTCTCTCCCCTACACGTTTTTTTTTGGTATGTGAAGTGTGCTCTCATCACTTGGTCTGTGTAGTTAGTACTTTTTTGTAAAATCAATTTTTAAACTGAACACTTGAGTAAGATAGTTATAAACTGAGTTGCAGTGCTAGTGCTTTAAGTTTCCATTGGTTTATCCAATTTTATTTGATATAATACTTTTCAATGAGAATGTGTTTCATAAGTCACTAAAAGCTGCAATTGTTATAGGTTGGCTTGGCTCTACTTAATGCCTAAAGCAATTTCTTTCAGTGTAGGCAGAGTATTTTGGAGGAGGAAAATGCTATAGTGATACTTAGGTATTCAATGGTGCAACAGTGATATTGGGTATCTGAATGAATGCAATTCTTCTTTTTTGTTGAAAACTTTATTTACCTTAAATTTAAATGACATCTTCTTAGAAAACTTGTATTCAGTCTGGGACTTCAGGAGCAAACTGTTACCCCTTTTCTTTCACTTACAGTATGCAATAGAATCTTATTAAATGCCCTTCCTGTTATGAGCCTCATGTGCTATACAGTAATTAAATATATAGAATAAATTAAAGCATAAACATAAAATATAAGGTTGAAACATAAATAGAGAAACTTCTTACGATGCTCATTATACAAAAGTATATATACTTTATACAGTATGTACAATGCAAGCTCGTATTCTGTATTTATTTATGTCATGGAACTGCAAATTCATGTTTGTGTTGTTGATTGTAATTTTACCAAACTAGCATCTGATTTTACAGCTTCTCTCCTGTGTTCTAGACTAAACAGGTAAAATTATTGTAGTTACAAATAAATTGATTGTCTGCTTTTACAATTGTAATATGCACTCTGGAGTTTATGATAATGCTCTTTAACTTTCTAAATCTCTGAAATGCAAAGAGTATGTATTTTTTAAACCCACATAGAATTCTGATTATCTTTTTTGGTACATTGTAAGCGTTCAGCTAGGCCTGCAGTAGTCTTATCTTGATAGTATAGTAGAAAAGTCTTTTCAGTGATGATAATTATCTAGTTGCGTTAGTATCTGAGTAGAGAATACAGATGAAATGAAGGAGATAATATCACAACAGGAGCCTGTCATAATGTTGTTTGTAGATTCAAGATCGAAATCGCTGCCAACAATTTCTCCACTGGAAAAATTCTAACAAGAATGCTTGCTCTTTGTGCAATATTTAAACATATTTTTTTTTCATTACAGACCAAATAAATATACAGGGTGGGCCATTTATATGGATACACCTTAATAAAATGGGAATGATTGGTGATATTAACTTCCTGTTTGTGGCACATTAGTATATGTGAGGGGGAAAACTTTTCAAGATGGGTGGTGACCATGGTGGCCATTTTGAAGTCGGCCATTTTGGATCCAACTTTTGTTTTTTCAATAGTAAGAGGGTCATGTGACACATCAAACCTATTGGGAATTTCACAAGAAAAACAATGGTGTGCTTGGTTTTAACGTAACTTTATTCTTTCATGAGTTATTTACAAGTTTCTGACCACTTATATAGTCTCTTATAATTCTGCTCAATTGTTATAGCATCAGATAATTCCATATTGCAGTACAGAATTGGAACATTAGAGCAGTTGTGATAAGAACAGGCCTTTCAGACCAACATGTTTGTTTCAACACTTTACCTGAATTGTCTAAAATAACTTAAGTAAAGATAAGTAGCTAAAGATTTGAAGGTCTCTACAGTCCTATTATCTGCCATACAATTTTGTAATTTATTCTTTGTGTGAATGGTTCTTTGCATGAAGAAGAATGTTTGTGTGAAATCTACCCTTAACAAGTTTCCAACAGTATCCCATTGTACATTTTGCAGAATTTATTCTAAAGCAAAATGCTTTAGAAAAAAAAAAATGTGATCTACTAAAGTTGAGCTGAGATTTATAGTACTAATTCTTTCATAATTTTAAACACTTTAATCTTGTTACCCTTTACTCTCCATTTGCTTAAACTGAAAAGATAAAACTCTTTCAGTCTCTCCACATAGTCTGTACCTCTTAGTGCTGTAATCACCTTAGTCACTCTTATCTGGACTTTCTCAAGTGCTGCTATGTCTTTTTTGTAATGCAGAGACAAAAGCTTATAGAGCACTGCAGGAGATTTCCCACTAATCCTTATATATAATTTGATACTATCCGTATGTATGGTGTTCGCGTCAATACCCCATATGTATGGTGTTCCCGTCAATACCTAGACTCAATACAAGTTAGAACCATGCAATGGGACTCCGCCTCTGTAGTTAGAACATAACGTGGCAAACGCGGACGCAGTATTGCATGATTGGCTAAGAATGTTCGAATGCTTCAGTGACGCCGCTGGACGGCCGAGTATAGTAAGTTGCTTTTGGTTCGAGCAGATAACAATAAGTTCGGTTGCTTTTTGGAACGTTGGTTTGGTGGAGCGTACTTTCCAGGACTAAAATCATCGACTGACTTAAACCCTTTAACAGCTCTGGAACCGTAAGTAATTTAGAACGTATCGCCATTTGCTTGGTACATCGAAATCTATCTTTGGGCAGTTCGGTTTTGGCATCCGTCCTTCTGACATTCATTGGCAAACTGTGTAATGACGGCTGGGTATTAACAGCGGTTATTGTTTAAATTTGAGCTGATCTCAGATCTAAAATACCCACGCCAACATAATTATTACACCCACTCTGATTAGAGTTGTAAAATACGGTTTGTTTTGAAAATTTGTTTGCTGTAAAAAATCAAATGAGGTGCGCCTAAAAGCTCAGTTCATGTCTCGCAGCCTCGTTTAAACAGGAAGCTCTTCATTACGTTGGCCGAAAAGGTCTATTTTAAGCACAAATCAGTGCCATGATAACATAATCATTTCAAGGACTTAAAAAACCAAATAATTCTTTGCAGAGAAAGTATGGATTTCACAAACGTAGAATTTGTAGCCCGATTCGATCGGGCTCCCAGTCGCTAGTGTATTGTGTAACTTAAGAATAACCTTCCTTGACTCATTGACCTTCTTGATCGCATCTGTATTCTGTCTTGATGTAGATAGTCAGATGTCCTCTGTGACTCTTAGGTCCTTCTCATAAGGTGTACTTTCAAGCTTCAGGCCTCTCATTGTGTATTTAAATGTAACATTTCTACTTCTTATGTGTAAAACCTTACGTTTACTTACATTACATTTCACCAGCCACAAATCTGCCAAATCAGTATGCCATCCAAATCCCTCTGTAACAATTTATCTGATTTCTGCATTATCTACCCTTCCACCTAGCATTTTTTTTATGTTATTGATTTTATTGAAATCACACAACATTCCATAAAATACAGGTAGTCCCCAAGTTACGGACATCCGACCTATGACTTACGAACGGGGCTGCAGCTGTGACGCATGCGCCTCAGTAACTGCCGCTCCGTCATCTTCGACCTGGGGACGCTGCAAGTGGTGGCTGGACAGAGGCTGGAGGGGGGGCAATTTAGCTGCTCACGCAGTGTAGTGTCCCTTGGCTCCCAGCCGCAAGCGGTGACCCGTGGTCCTTAGTCACTGGGGCCACAGCTATTGCTCATGTCCAGGTGGTGGGCAATTCACTACCCGCCTTTGGCCGCACAATGTTCGTTCTCGGTGGGCGGATGCTGCAGACAGCATACTGTAGTGGAGATGACTGTATGGTGGGTGGGTCACCGCCCCCATTCATTGTCAATAGCAAGCCTGCTTGTACTGTTATGCACATAGCAGGAAGTTGTCTCTTGTCAGTACATCAGACGTGTTGACGACAGATGCCTTCCTGCTGTTATAGTGTATACAGTGTTGTGCAGAAGAGCTCATCTTAACCTTTTGTCTTCACCCTTCAAGAATGTCTCTGAAACACAAATCTGGTGCAAGTGCTGGTGATACAGTAAAGAAGAGAAAAACCATCACCATTGAAAATAAAGTAGAAATAATAAAAAGGTCAGAGAGAAGTGAAACTCCATCATTCATTGGCAGAGTACTTGGTTACAGTCGGTCAACAATAGCATTTATTAAAATAATGTACCTGTTCCGACTTACATACAAATTCAACTTAAGTACAAACCTACAGTCCCTGTCTCGTACGTAACCTGGGGACTGCCTGTAGATACATTTTTACAAAAATAGGATCTCCACCTAGTTAGTTCTACCTTCTGCAGACTTAAAGATCTTGTTGGTTATATTCCTGTCCAGACCATCCATCCATCCATTTTCCAACCCGCTGAATCCGAACACAGGGTCACGGGGGTCTGCTGGAGCCAATCCCAGCCAACACAGGGCACAAGGCAGGAACCAATCCCAGGCAGGGTGCCAACCCACCGCAGGACACACACAAACACACCTAGCGCCAATTTGGAATCACCAATCCACCTAACCTGCATGTCTTTGGACTGTGGGAGGAAACCAGAGCGCCCAGAGGAAACCCATGCAGACACGGGGAGAACATGCAAACTCCATGCAGGGAGGACCTGGGAAGCGAACCCGGGTCTCCTAACTACGAGGCAGCAGCGCTACCACTGTGCCGCCCCTGTCCAGACCATTTATGTATATTAAAAGAGCCATGACCCAAACACTGAAAGCTCTTTTAACATCACTTAATTATAAAAACATCCATTCACCATAACCCTTTGATACCTTTGTTTAAGCCAATTTTGTACCCACCTACAGACCGAGCCCTCAATTCTCACTTTTTTTACGTTGATCACTAACCTTTCACATGGCACCTTATCAAAAGCCTTCTGAAAATCAAGATAAATGTCGTACTTTTGTTGCTCCTTCATCATTTCAGCATTTTACTTAAACCAGACCTCCTTTGTCTGAAGCCTATTTGCCTTTATGTTAATACACTTGTGTGTGCTACTGGATGTTTCCCTTAGTAATTGCTTCCATTAATTTACTTGTTAAGCTTACTGGTCTAAAGTTACTTGGATATGCCTGGCCACCCTTTTTATACAATGGGCTATTATTTGCTAGTCTTCAATCTTCAGGATTTTCCCCTGTGTGCAAAGATTTTCAAAAAATATGTGCCAAGGATTTATATACTTTCTTCTCACCAGTACATCATTGTTACTCAGGAATTGATTATTTCTTTATAGATAACAGTTTTCTGCCCACAATCAAATCTTGCAAGTATGACACTACTGTTATATCTGACCACACCCCTCTGATCATGGAGGTCAAATCATTATGCCCCACATACTTGCGCCTTAACGCCTGTTATTAGTTGACAAGAACTGTACAGAATTTATATCTAAGCAAACTGATTTTTTAGAGACAAATACATCCTCAGAGGTGTCTGCAGGAATACTCTGGGAAACTCTGAAGGCATTTTTGACATACAGATTATTTAATATCTCTCCCACAAAAAAAAATCGGAAACCATGAAGGCATCCTGTGTTAATTAGTGAAATAACCAGAATAGATCAAGAACATGCCAGGTTTCCAAATGACGCACTTTATAGGAAAAGACAGGCTTTGCAATCATAACTCAACCTCTTGACAACAAAAGAAACAGAACAGTATAGGGTGATGAGTTTGTCTAAAATAACATACATTTTAATGGCCTTCTCTGGTTGTTCCTTGTGGAACACCTTTACAAGACATATTTTGGCACAGGATTTTCCACAAAGTCCTTCTCCACATACCTCGGTACATTTAGATGATACTGGCCTTGGCACTTGTTCAGAGCTCTCCCCGCCATGCCTGGAGAAGGGGATAGAGTCCTCTTGGGAATCTGGATGGAGAGCAGTAACATGCTGGTCGCTGTCACAGTCAGAGCATTGAATAGTGGCCTTACATTCTCTGGCAAAGTGCTCCGTTGAAGCACAACACCTGTAGCAGATTTCATGCCTTTGAAGAAATTCCTTGTGCTCTTGCATGGGTTCTCTCTGAGAGCACGACACTTCTTTAGGGGGTGCGGTTTTTTATGTATTGGGCAGTAGTGGTTGGGATTGACAACTTTCTCTTTTGTCACATCCTTGCTGGCAGTTGAGGTGTTGTCTGGGATTCCTGTCTTATGAACGGAAATAGTGCCCCCTTAAGTCCTTATGTCTTGCACTCAAGTTCTTATACCTTGCTGTTGTTGAGCTTTGGCACGCGTGCTTCATTCACTGAGAAGCTTGGATCATGTTTGGCCTTGGCAATCTGTCTAACAAATTCTGAGAAAAAGGAGAAAGGTGGAAAAGGGACTTGATGCTGCTGCTTGTACTTGGAACCCGCCAAAGTCCACTTCTCTTGAAGATGGTACGACAGTTTTGCCACCATGAGCAGTATCTAAATAACTGAGACCGGGTAGATGTGGATCTGTCTTAGCAATTTCAAGTTCAAGAAGAAGGTCACTAAGTTCCAAAAGCTTGCGGTCATCCTTGTTGGACAGTTTAGGAAAGTCCTGTAGTCTTTTGAATAAGGAAAGCTCAATGACTTCAGAGCTTCCAAATGTTTGGTTTAGTCTCTCCCAGACAAGGGTGAGGCCTGTGGGTGGATTGTTTACATGGACAGTTTTAAGTCTTTTGGCATATTCTGTCGATTGGGGCCCAAGCCATCTCACCAGTAGATTTAGTTTTTCCATAGCTGAGATGTCTAAGTCATGGATTGCTGTCTTAAATGTGGATCTCCAGCTCCTATAGTTTTCTTGGCAGTCATCGAACCTTGTAAGACCAGTATTGATGAGTTCTCGGCGGATCATGTACCTTGCAAAGTCCGATATTTCAGCTCTTTCAGATTTCATGCCCACAGGTATTCCTTGCACATTACTGTAGCTGACGGCATTTGGTGGATCATGCTTAGGTACTAGTGGGGTAAATGGAGTTGTAGATGGATTCAGCTCGGGATGTCCAAAGCATGGGTGTCTTACGACATGACTCATTGAAGAAAACCGAGTCTCTGGAAGCATATAGCATTTTGTGGGAGGTTTAATGAAATTCTGATTATCTGCATCTGGGAAGGGTCTTGGCAGTGCATGAGTAGGTGATATGAGTTTTGAATACTTGTGGGGATTCATGGCACTCACAATGGGGTGTGGATCAGAGTGGTCTTCCCCACTGGGTGGTGTGGCATCTTCTGGCATGTCTCGTATGTGCTGGGGCATTGTATGTAAAGCTTTCTACTGTGGGCTTAAAGGCATTGTCAGTATTCTGATCTAAGACAAACTGGGAAGTTCGTTTTGCTGGATCTTCTGTGGTGGGCAGCCTGAGGGGATGGTTGACTTCATCCTCTTCCAAAATACTCAATTTAGCCAAAGCTGCTGCTTCCTCTCGTTGCTTTTGGAGGACCTTTAACTGAGCCTCTGCTTCTGCTTGCATGCGGGCTGCTTCCTTTTTAATACAGGCAGTCTGAATCTTAGCTCTCTGCTTCTGCACGGGCTAAAACCATTTGGTTGCTTAACTCTGATTTCTGGGAGTTTGATTGTAGAGATCTAAATGATTTCCTAGAGTGCCTAGATGAGACAGAATAGCAGGATGCAGTATCATTAAACTGCCTTATCCTATTTTTTAACCTTGACTTGACTTCAAGAAATATGATGTGCCTTTGCTGATCAAGGAGAGTAATGCTATTTAACTCCTGTAATGCTTCTTCCATGTTCATATTTAACAGAAAGGCAGAATACATTACTTCTCAAAATGTCTTTTATAGTTCTCATACGTATGTTTAAGTCTTGCAAACAAGTCCTTTAATTGCTCTAACAGTTCTTTGCTTGTTGCCCCAAAGTAACGGAGTTAAGAATATATACAACAGTCTTTTGATTAGCCCCAGGCTCGACACGATCAGGCATTAGAAATCCGACCTTTTACTATTCTGTCCCTGAACACCGTATTAGCGAGGCTTCTCTCCCAAGACCCAGTCCGTACAGAGTGTGCGTCGCCCCACTGGTTGTAGTGAATGTGGACAGATAGTTTTACTTACCAAAAAAGTCAAGGCTAAGTATCCGTATACTTTAATATAGATTCCTGGCAAGAAGTCATGCAAGTATTAGGACGTAAAAACCATGACAACTCAAAGGTAAAAGGACGATAATTTCCTTAACATAAAATGCAAGATGGCGGAAGGTAAAGCAAAGACTAAAGCAGTGGTGCTCAATCTGTGGGGCAGGCCCCCCAGGGGGGCACAAAGATGTGAAAAAAAGAAAACAAGAATCAAAAATATGAAAAATACATCTATTGAAACCAAAACAAATTAACTTAAACTACATTCTGATACACAAAAATAAATATAGAGTTAAATAAATGTCGATAAAAGTTTAGTAGGTATAATAAAATATGCATCTATGATATATCAATTAAAAAAGAACAAATTGGTATTAGTGGTCTCCTTTCAAAAAAAACGTGGTTATGAAAACTCGGGTCGCAAATACTTAAAGGTTGAGAAACGTTGGACTAAACCAGCGCCAATAGCAAAAAGGGAGCTAGGGACATACCAATATGTATTAATTAAATAGGGGGTGGGGGTAGGATTGTACCAAACAGTCTAATACCAATATTATCACAGGCTGCTATAGCAGCACAGACACCTTCCCTTTTATCATCCCAGATCAGTTTAAATACCTAGGGGTAAAAATCACAAGTAAACATAAAGCTCTTTTTCAACAAAATTTTGCTGTCTGCATGGAAAAACTTAAAGACATGCATAGATAGTACAGTAATCCCTCGCTATATCGCGCTTCGACTTTCGCGGCTTCACTCTATCGCGGATTTTAAATGTAAGCATATCTAAATATATATCACGGATTTTTCGCTGGTTCGCGGATTTCTGCGGACAATGGGTCTTTAAATTTATGGTACATGCTTCCTCAGTTTGTTTGCCCAGTTGATTTCATACAAGGGACGCTATTGGCAGATGGCTTAGAAGCTACCCAATCAGAGCATGTATTACATATTAACTAAAACTCCTCAATGCTATAAGATATGCATCCCGCGCGGTGTTTGTTTGCTTGTCTCTGCCTCTCTCTCACCCTCTCTGACATTCTCTGCGCCTGACGGAGAGAGTGTGAGCAGAGGTGCTGTTTGCACAGAAGCTGTTTGCTTAAAAGATACTGACGCACCTCTAAAAAATGCCGCTTTATTGCGGTGCTCGGCATATTTAAAAGCACAAAAGCACACGTATTGATTTTTTGATTGTTTGCTTTAATCTCGCGCTCTCTCTCTGACGTTCTCTGCGCCTGACAGAGGAGATTTGAGCACAGGGGCTGTTTCAACAGAGGCTGTTTGCTTAGAAGATACTGACGCTCCTCTGAAAAATACCGCTTTACTTAAAAGCACACGTATTGATTTTTTGATTGTTTGCTTTTCTTTGCCAGCGCGCGCTCTCTCTCTTAAATTCTCTGCTCCTGATGCAGAGACTCATTTGAAGAAAAGATATATTTGCATTCTTTTAATTGTGAGAAAGAACTGTCATCTCTGTCTTGTCATGGAGCACAGTTTAAACTTTTGACTAAAGGGTGTTATTTCATGTCTAGAGGGCTCTAATAATGTTAACAGTGTGGGAGAGTTTATAAGGGCTTAAAATATATAAAAATAACCATACAAACATATGGTTTCTACTTCGCGGATTTTCACCTATCGCGGAGTGTTCTGGAACGCAACCCCCGCGATGGAGGAGGGATTACTGTATACGCTCCATCTCTCTTTAGTAGAGAGAATTGACACTGTCAAGATGAATATTCTTTCTAAGGTTCTTTTTCTATTTCAAAGCATCTCCATATACATTAAGATATAATTTTTTTCAGAAATTAGATTCAATCATAACCTCATTTATTTGTAATATTTGCATCCAAAGGGCGACCCTACAATAACCTAAAGCAGAAGGTGGCATGGCTGTGCCTAAAATTTTGTTTTATTATTGGCCGGCAAATATACAAGCAATTAAAACCTGGACATTGACACAAATAGATGAACACACACAGGCATGGTCTGCAATAGAAATAATATCCTGTAGTACTTCTTTATATTCCTTGCTTTCTGCCCCAGTAAATACAAGATGTTGTCAATATACTAACAACCCAATTGTCCTTCATTCACTCAGAATATGGAACCAATGTAGGAAACCTTCAAGACAGAGAAGCTTTTATCTGCAGCACCTCCACATGATAACCACCTTTTTCCACCCTCTTAAACTTAAAGTTTTTAATGTTTAGAAAATGTACTGGATTAAATCACTTAGAGATTTGTACATAGATAATGTCTTTGCATCCTACAAACAATTGCACTCCAAGTTTTGCTTCCCATCAACACAATTTTTCCACTATTTCCAAATTAGAATCTTTGCTAAACAAAATCTGCCCAATTTTCCTAACTTCCCAGAAGAAATACTAATCAATCTTGAGGACTCAGACAGCATTTCTATAATATTTAAAAACATTTTAAAGTCCCTTCCTTTCAAAGATCTTAGAGTACAGTGGAAAAAGGATCTCTTACTCAACATTTCAGAAAAGCAGTGGAAGACAGCCACAGAACAAAATTCACTCTAGCTCTCTATGCACAAAGCATACAATTATTCAACTTAAAATCTTTTATCGAGCACATTTATCTTGTTTAAAATTATCTAAAATGTTTCCAGGGCAAGATCCAACTTGTGAACGTTGCAATTGAGCTCCACCATCATTGGGCCATATGTTTTGGGTATGCACCAAATTAGCATCGTTCTGGACCAACATTTTTAAATACCTATAAGACAGCCTTGGTATACTTCCAGATAGGCTTAAAATAGAGAAGGACAAACAAACTTTAATAGCCTTTACTACTAGCACATAGACTTATCTTGCTCAAGTGTAAGAATCCAAGCCTCTTTTAAGTCATTGGGTACTAATGTCATATACAATTTGAAATTGGTAAAAATGTCATATACAATTTGAAATTGGTAAAAATCTAGTTCTCATTTAGTGGATCTGTTCAAAACTTTTTTTAAAAACCTGGCAGGATCGAATCAATAACATTTTAGAATAAGCTTTTATATTGAGGAAAATGATTCTCCTCCCTCTTTTCTACTCTTAAAGTTTTACTTTGGCTGTTGGCCTTCCTCTCATACTCTTTGGTGAGAGTTGAATTGAATTTCGTTTTGTTAAGTTTGACCTGTTTGTATGGAATGTTACTTGCTTTAAATAAATTCTAGAAAAAAAAATATTTTGTAAGTATTATTTGTAATAAGTTATGCTAAACTTACAATTTGCATATTAAAATGAAACATCTTCATATGAGGCAATGCATTCAGTATTAATACTGGAATTAATTGATGCTTGCTTGAATTTCCTGGGATTTTCTTTGGGAACTTTGATGATCTTACACATGGAAATAATGTGGCAGCTTGGTTATTGTAATTGCTACATTAATGAATATGCAATCCATTTACTGACCAAATAGAGTTTCGAAATTATTAACTCTCTAGTTAGGGCCATTTTGAACACTGATATGTACTTTAATAAATGAGATGGATAGACAATAGAGCTTTAAAAATTTGTACTAGAATATTCCTGTGCCACTAAAGTACATGTAATATGTGTTTTAGTCAAATTTTACTGGCCATACTAATAAACTTTACTCTGGTTTCAAAAACCCAATTAACAATACTAATTTAGTGTTTAGCTGATTTATTTTCATGAATTAGGTATGTTGTTTCAAAAGCCATTGTAGTTGCATGTCTCTGAGATTGTTATAGATTCTTCAATCAAGTTTTTAGGGCTGATGCTGATCAGCAATGTCATGTTACTGGATTGTCCGATTCTGAAACTAATCCCATTTTTTCTTTTCATAGCCCATTAAAAAACTTTTTATACTATGCTCTTACGTGACCAGACACGTACAAACCTTATTCTAAAGTGTTGACTTTGGTATTTGGTATATATGTTTTATTAACAAAGTGAAATTCTGTAGGCTTATTGTTTAGTGAACAAAAATAAAAATACTAAAATATAAATAAAATCTCTTAAAATAATAATTTTTTAACTAATAAAATATGTAGAAAAACATTTATCCATAATAGATATAGTATTAAAGAAAATAAAATGCTTCTCTTAATCACAAGCTGTCATATTGTTTAATGTTTTCTGTAATGTACTTATCTGAAACGAAAGCTTAAATAATTTTCAAACAAAAAATATATATCATACATTTCTTAATTAATATTTGCAGTTAAGCACTGTTTAAATGTAAATATACACACACTTATAAGTTTTAATCATTTTTAATCTTAAATTAAACTACAGCGTTTTTGCTGTTAAAATATACATTTGCTTTATTTATACAGCCTTGTTTTTAACAGTGTAGTTGCTAGACATTCATGATTCTTGAGGGGTAATTATAAATGTGGATTACCACTTCAATTATGCAGTAGTTGTTTATTACCAAAACTTATTCTGTATTATACACACAAATAATTAATACAGAACAAATATTAAAAAAATCTGTATATCTATGAGATGTTCATAAGATGTCTACCAAGAAGATATAAGGCTAACATGCTTAATAAGTTTACAAGTAAAATAGACAAATTTTGCTGTGAAACTAGCAGGCCTATTGTTTACTAAGCAGCAATTTCAAATGCGTCTTTATCTCTTCTTTTTCTAATTGACAATGAGAACTGCTGTACTTAACACAACCTCGTCTACTGTCCAAACTCAGGCAGGCAGTGTTCATTTTAATGTAAGTGACAAAAAAGAAACGTCTGAATTAATTGGAGTAGCTTTTCTTTCTGCTTGTTTAATTACACAGGATGGTTCCTCTGATTCCTTTTTCTCGGTTTATTACTCCAGTTTCTTTAATGTAAAAGCTAATATTCATATCTTCTCTCTCCGGTAAACTCTGTCTCACAGAAAGTTCACAGCAAAGAAAGACATATGCTAGCTCAAGTACTGTAATACCCTGTATAAAGGAGTACAACAACTAAAGTACTGTGAAGCTTAGAAAAGCAGATGCTGAAAAAAAATCATTTTTTGTTATTGGCCAATTTACCAATTGACCAGTCGATTGGAGCATCACTATTGTGTGTTTCTGTTATCACATTGCATGTCGTAGGAATTGAGGGATTTGCCTTGTTAAAACACTAACTAAATACATTTTATTTTGGAAATATGTATTGTTGGATTTGTGGGAGGTTGGCACCCCATCCATGGTTGAATCCCGTCCTATGCCCACCTGTAACCAGGATATCCACCGACCCAAGCTGAGGATAAATTTGAGTATTCTCTTCTTTTAATGCACATTTGTATGGCACTTTATTAAAAAGTGAATAATGTCACCAATTGCTAAACTTACTCCATTGACAGATGATTATTTATAACATTGCGCTCTCAAAACATGCACTAATCATGTATTTTTATTTCTAATTCTATAACGGCATAAAAGAGCTAATAATGAAACACTTCTTGCCTTTAAAGTTTAGTGCAATTCTCCCGCTTTATTTTATCAAGCCATGTGGGATATTTAAGTAATGGGTGCCAGCAATTCTATGTTTAAAATCATGGCCTTGAAGTGCTTCTCTCTAACCTTCCCTTCCTTCACTTACACTTGAGTATTTTTTCCTTTGTGCTCCCTGGTATACCACACAGTAATTCTTCACATACCACCAGTGGTACACATACCACATGTTGAGAACTACTTTTCTTGAGGCTCTGTCTTCATCACCATTCAAAACTATATGAATATCCACCTGTACTCTTTAGCTTTTTAATTCCTGTCCCTTTATCTCACAGTTTTTAGCCCCCACAATTAAATGTGATTTTACTGTCACTGCTTCACTTTAAAATATTTCCTTGACCTTCTAGTTTTGAAAATTGATTAGGAAAATTCAATGTTCTTCACTATATAGTATGATATTGGTAATTTAATCTAGAAAGAAATATGTTACTGTATAGTTATACTGTAGACTTTCTGTATGTATTAAGTCTGCTAGGTACACATCCAAAATAGTCTAAAGTTACTAACAGTAATTCTGCTCCATGCGTGCTAATTTTTAATATTGTATTATTTAATTTTTATAGTTCACTGTAATCTTGCTACATAAATGTATTGTGACTGGGCATGATGTTGATTACATTAGATTAGATAAACCTTATTTATCCAATGGGGAAATTTATATTGGTTTATAGGAAATAACTATTGACTGATAACACACGATACATTTTTCATTTTCAAAATACAATGTTTATTGCTTTGTTTCACATTCAAAATTGAATGCTTATTAGAGTGTTTATTGCTTTATTTCCGTTTAATTAAAATATACAACTTTTTACAACAGAATTATTTAATTGGGAAATTACTAGTGTTATTTGTTAACATGTGATTTTGTGAATACAGAAATGGACGATGAAGACTGTGAAAGACGAAGGTTGGAGTGCCTTGATGAGATGTCTGACCTGGAAAAGCATTTCTTGGATTTAAAAGACAAGTAACTCTTCTTTCATACATTTATGCTGAAGCTTTCAGTAACTTATCCATGCTATTTAGTTTCTGTGGAATTGTTGGAATAATTAAAGTTAGGGTGTGTTTTTGAAGTGAAATCTGAATCTCTCGGTTGTATAGTTATAATTATATTCCCAAGTGGAGCAACAATTTTTAAATTTGTTTTTAATGTTCTTAAAGACTGTTCAAGGAGAAACTAAACCAAGTCAGAACCAAGCTGGAAGAGGTTATTGCAGAAAAAGCAATTGAATACATTGAACCCTTGGCCGCACTGCAGAAAAACATGAAGATTCGTACAGAGGTTGCTGGTAATAAGTTGTTACTTTTTGTCTACATGCTGTACATGATAGAACTTTGAACTTTGAAGTGTAATTAATTGTCTAGAGTTTATTTCTTTGCAATATCGGTAAATAGCCCCATGTTGCTGCTTCAATCCAGTCTCAGTTAACATTTGGCATGAGACTGGAACAAACAGTGGAAAATAGATAATCTGTGGCAGGGCACTCATATTTGTGTACTCCCATTCAACTGCATTGGGGCAATGAAGATTAGAGAATCAGCTCAATTTGCGTGCAGCAGAAATGTAAGTGCAGGGCTGCAGCTTGGTCAGAGCCCATCCCAGAAGTATTTGGTGCAATATGTGGATGTGGTATAATTATATCAAAGGGAAAGTTACTGTCCTGGAGCAAAAAAAAATGCAAATATTCTGAACTCAAACATTTTGAATAACAGATCATATACATGCACAACAGTTCAGCACAGCACAGTAATAATTCATTGTTAATTTTAATTTATCATTTTTAATAACTCTCCTTAACAACAGCTGAGAAAAAGTAAAAATTGGCTTCAGAATTGTCTGCTCTTATATTAGACATGACATGTGATCTAATTTTCAATATCTTATATTAAAGAGAATTTGATTAAACACACAGAAGATACTTTCAAACTAAAAAGGAAATGTTAAAATGTACCTTTAAGCCAATATGTAATCAGTAATCAGTAACTGCAGTATGCATTTGGATAAAATGAATGCTGCTACAGAAGATGCCACAAGTTGCTAAACTTTAAGGTTTACATGCTACCTTCAACAAAACGTTTAATAACTGATATGTTTATTAAGAGCATAAAAGCCCCCTTTTTTATTTGTTTTTCAGAACTTAGAAGAAGATCTGTAAAATGTTTAGTTAAACTATTATAGGAATACTGTAAAGGATTCACCAATGTGTTCTTGCCATTGTAACCCAGTTAGATTTTTGGTCCATTTTCAGATTTGTGATTAGATATACTATTGTACTGTACCTGTACTTCTTCAGAACTTATATTAGCACACCACAATATCAATGACTGCCTTTTAAGTTATTCTATTTAAAGTACAGGTTTAAGCCTCATTTCTACATGTGATTTTAATAGGCAGAATATCAAAGTGCACCTGAGGCTAGAAGAATATCCTATTGTGGGAGTTTTATCTCTGATGTTTGTAGATGATGACATGCAATTGTTTCTATCTGACTGAATTCTCCAGCTTGAACTGGACTGGTTTGCAAGCAGGTTTGTCACGGGTAGGTTGACATTTGGCACTGCCAAGGCCTTGGTTCTCCCTCTATCTATTTCTCTCACTCACTGTCTCTGTTGAAAAAGAGTGACTTGTTTTGAGTAGGTGAAAGGAGTGAAACAGCATTTTTTTTTTTATTTTATTAATTTTATTGCAATCATTCCATACAAATCAATCAATGTTTAGAAAAAGTAGAATTGAGAACAAATTGACCCCCACCCCTGAGAGAAAGAGCAAGGCCAACGGAGTAAAATGTAAGGCTTGTAAACATGATAAGCCAATAGAGATGAATGGAGAAGAAAAAGAAATACAGAAATAATTGCTTCATCTGTGCTTTAAGAGCTTATTTTAAAATATTACTGATTAGATCCTGCCATGTTTTGAAAAAAGTCTGTACAGATCCTCTAACTGAGTATTTGATTTTTTCCAATTTCAAATAGTATAAAACATCGGTTTCCTACTGACTTAAAAGAGGAGAGTTTGGATTTTTCCAGTTTAGCAGAATAAGTCTGCGTGCCAGAAGTGTAGTGAATGCAATCACAGTTTGTTTGTCCTTCTCCACTTTAAACCCATCTGGAAGTACCCCAAACACAGCTGTTAATTGGTTAGGAGGGATTGTGAGAGCAAGGCTGTCTGAAAAGTAGTTAAAAATTTTGGTCCAGAATGATGTTAATTTGGTGCAGGCCCAGAACATATGACCCAGTGAGGCTGGGACTTGATTACAGTGTTCGCAGGTTGGATCTTGCCCTGGAAACATTTTGGAGAGTTGTAGTCGAGACAGATGTGCTTGATATATAATTTTGAGTTGAATAATTGTATGCTTTGCGCATATGGAGCTCGACTGAATTCTCTGCATTGCTACTTTCCACTCCTTTTCTGATATATTACTTGAGAGATCTTTTTCCCAGTGTCCTCTTGGATCTTTGAAAGGGAGGGACTGTAAAATGATTTTATATATTGCAGAGATGGTGTCTGAGTCCTCGAAATTGAGCAATATTTTTTCCAGCATGGATGATGGTGCAAGATGAGGAATATCGGATAGGTTCTGTTTAACAAAGTTCCTAATTGGAAGATAGTGAAAGAAATGTGTAGCTGGAATGTTGAATTTGGAATGCAATTGTTCATAGGATACAAAGACATTGTCTATATAAAGATCTCTAAGTAAGTTAATCCCAAATTTTTTCCAGATATTAAAAACTGCATATGTTTGCGAAGGTTGAAAGAGGTGGTTCTCTTGTAGAGGTGCCACAGATAAAAGCTTCTCCATCTTAAAATGCTTTCTACTTTGGTTCCATATTCTAAGTGAGTGAAGCACAATTGGGTTATTAGTATATTGCCAATAACTTGTATTTATTGGGGCACAGAGCAGGGAATATAAAGAAGTACTGCAGGATTTTATTTCTATTGGGGACCAAGCCTGTGTTTGTTCTTCTATTTGTGTCCAGGTTTTTATAGCTTGTATGTTTGCTGCCCAGTAATAAAACTGGAAGTTAGGTAGAGCCATGCCACCTTCTGTCTTTTGTCTTTGTAGGGTTGCTCTTTGGATATGTGGATGTTTTGAGTTCAAAATAAATGAGGTTATTGTTGAATCTATTTGCTTAAAAAATGATTTATTGATGTATATTTGGATGTTTTGAAATTAAAAAGGAGCTTAGGAAGAATATTAATCTTAACAGTGTTAATTCTTCCAGCTAGAGTAAGATGAATGGTTGACCATCTACGCAAGTCTTGCTTAATTTTTTCCATGCAGATGGCGACATTTTGTTGATAAAGAGCTTTATGTTTATTTGTGATGTTTACACCTAGGTATTTAAACTGTTCTGCAATGATAAAAGGTAGGGTATCTAATCTAATATTATATGCTTGAGAATTCACTGGAAAGAGTACACTTTTATTCAGATTAATTCTGAGATCACAGATCTTTTGAAATTCTGTGAGTGCTGTTAAGACTGCAGGCACAGAATTTTGTGAGTCTAATATATACAGTACCATATCATCTGCATATAGAGAAGTTTTCTGTTCCAGTCCTTCTCTGATAATCCCCTTTATCTGATCAGTATTTCGACAGTGTATTGCCAGTGGTTCAATGGCGATTGCAAACAGTAGCGGTGACAAGGGGCATCCTTGTCTGGTACCACGTTCTAGTTTAAAGTAGTCTGAACAAATGTTGTTGATACAAACTGAAGCTTCTAGATTGGTATACAGTAATTTGATCCATGCACAAATGTTTGGGCCAAACCCAAATTTTTCCAATTTAGTATCAAGGTATTTCCATTCAATCATGTCAAATGCTTTTCTGCATCCAATGATAATAATATTTCTGGGGTGTTTGATTTAGTTGGTGAGTATATTACATTAAACAGGCGTTGAAGATTTGAAGATAAGTGTCGGCCCTTGATAAATCCAGTTTGATCTTGTGATATTACCGAAGGGAGCACTTTCTCCATCCTTCTAGCTATGATTTTGGAGAGTATTTTAACATCATTATTCAAAAGTGAAATTGGTCTGTACAATGCACATTGTAATAAGTCCTTATTTTGTTTTGGAAAAATGGTGATTAATGCTTGGCGAAAAGTTTGAGGAAGAGTTTGATTGTCTATGGCTTCTGTAAATGTTGCTAAAAGGAGGGGAGCTAGCTGAGCGGAGAATTTCTTATAAAATTCTGCAGGGTAACCATCAGGGCCTGCTGCTGTCCCGCATTGAAGAGACTTTATAACATCTAGTAATTCTGATAGCGGCAGAGGTTTATCGAGTTCCTCCGCACTAAAGTGTCTATTTGTGGTATCTGTAATGTATCCAGAAATGCTTTAGATTGTGTATTGTCTTATTTAAACTAAGTAGAATATAAGGATTTATAGTAGTCTCTGAATGTGTGCATTATATTTTTGTGGTCGATGATTTTGTCTCCGTTCGTGTTGGTGATTACTGGGATTGCGTTGCTGACTTCTTGCTTGTGAATTTGTTGAGCTAAAAGCTTATTAGCTTTCTCTCCTTGTTCATAGTAATGATGTCTGGATTGATAAATTAGTTGTTCAGTTTCTTTAGTTGTCAAGAGGTTTTGTTCTGAATGCAGAGCCTGCCTTTTCCTATGTAGAGCCTCGCTTGGAAGCCTGGCATGTTCTTCATCTATTCTAGTAATTTTGCATTTTAGCTCTGCTACTTTCTAGGTTTCTAATTTATTTCTGTGAGAAATATATGAGATAATCTGTCCTCTTAAGAAGGCCTTAAGAGTTTCCCCAGATTATTCCTTCAGAAATCTCTGAGGATGAATTTGTCTCTAGGAATAAACTGATTTGTTTGGATATAAATTCTATACAAGCCATTATAATTTTATAAGTGTTCACATTGGGAATGGATGCAAATAAATTTTGTATAAATTCCTTATCATCAACATTAGGTGCATAAGCATTTATCAAAATAATTTTACAGTTAGATAAGTCTCCCATGACCATCACATATCTCCCTTCGGGATCTAATACTACATCTGATGCTACAAATGAGACTGTTCTTTGTATGAGAATTCCCACATCTCTAGTTTTCTTTGTAAAGCTAGAATGGAACATTTGGCCAGTCCAGTCCTTTTGCAGCTGGAACTGATCCTTGCTTAGTAAGTGGGTCTCCTGTAAAAATACAATTTTAGCATTTAAACCTGTTAGGTGAGAGAGTATGTTCTTTCTCTTTAATTCGTGATTCAGGCCTTTAACATTCCAGCTCACGAAGTTAACTGTCCCATCATGGAGACATTGATTCTGAATTTTTGATGTCATTTTATAGTCTTAACTGGAAGTGAGACAGCTTCAGCCTTAACTTCCTATTTCCCAATGAGTTATTACCATGCAGCCTATTATTACTTTATAATTATAAAGATTAAAAGGGTAGATTAGATATAGATATAGCCTGCTCTCTTTCTCTCCCCCCCTTAACCCCCCACCCTCCCATTTTGCCTCCCCACGTGAGGCTAGACCCCACTTGACACAGTCCCAGTCCTCTGACATACCCAGAGACAGAGCACATCCAAAGCAAAACAAGCCCCCATGCAGCGGTGTTTTAGGATTAAAAAATAGAGATATTTATTACCAATATAGTCTAAATACTATATGCCTAAAATTTAATCATTAACAAGCTATGAACTTAAAATATATATAATCTTCAGCAATCTTAATGTATTAAGATAATACACCCGAATAATAAACCCGGGGAATGGTGTTAGAAAGTGGTCCAGAATAAGCATAATAAGTCTTAATACAATAATAGCAATAACAATAAACCAAGGGTATGATGTTGAACAGTCTCATTTAGGGTAGAGAAAAAATAATTACATAAAAAAAAAGGAATTAAGCACAAACATCTATACCTGTAATCTATACTAATAAAAGGCAAAGCCCTCACTGACTGACTGACTGACTGACTGACTGACTCATCACTAATTCTCCAACTCCCCGTGTAGGTAGAAGGCTGAAATTTGGCAGGCTCATTCCTTACAGCTTCCTTACAAAAGTTGGGCAGGTTTCATTTCGAAATTCTACGCGTAATGGTCATAACTGGAAGGTATTTTTCTCCATTTACTGTAATGGAGTTGAGCTTGACCGCCGTGGGGGCGGAGTTTCGTGTGACATCATCACGCCGCCCACGTAATCACGTGAACTGACTGTCAACGCACTATGTAGAAAACCAGGAAGAGCTCCAAAATACGCTGAAGAAAACATGCATTATATAATTGAGAAGGCAGCGAAACAATAAGAAGCGAGCGAGTGACATATACTACCATATTCATCATTGCAGCTACTTCGGAAACAAAGCAAGGTATAAACCTAAACTTTAAATTAAGTTAATAGACAGGCTGCCGCTGGCGTTTTTAATGCCCACGGGTAATGCGGGATACAAGTTTAATGAGAGAACGCAGGATATAAACGAGAGTTTTGATCACTTTGTAACTAAGTTAAAATTGCAGGTGAAGGGGTGTGCTTATGCAAATTCCGAGAGACTGTGTTTGTGGGGGATTGACAGTTAAGGCGGGTGG
>JANRMT010062796.1:34454572-34471462 GCA_026402145.1 Polypterus bichir lapradei | reverse complement strand
CACACACACACACACACACACACACACACACACACACACACACACAGGCGTGCGAGACAGAGGCACACACACAGGCTCTCCAGGCTCGCGAAAGAGACACACGTACACACGAAAGAGAGAGAGAGCGAGCGAGAGAGGGAGTGCTGGACGCATAAGGTAGAAAAGGCTTGTTTTTGTTTTCAGTTCTGTTTACAGCGATCGGTTCATTGCTTGCATTGTGGCAATGTTACTTTTCTTGGTGGTTTATTAAATTATGGATTTTTCAAATGTTCATTTTTTACCCTGTGCTTAAAACTCATTAAAAAAAAAAAGTGTTTTTAGCGAGCGGTTCCTAGCACTATAGCGCGAACTATAGCAGTGTTAGTTTTCTCTGTTGTTCAAGGTTTTCTCAGTGTTATTCAATGTTTTTACATTTAGTTTACTATTACGCTGTGCATTCTATGGTGTAATTAACTATATTTAAATACAGTTCGTACGGTCTGGAACAGATTAATTGTATTTACATACAATCCTATGGTGGAAATTGCTTCAGTTCACGACCAAATCGGTTTACGACCAGAGTTTTGGAACGAATTATGGTCGTGAACCGAGGTTCCACTGTAATTGTGTGCTAATTTAACCTTATAGGAACCCTTATACTCATACAAGAAAATGTTCTCAAATTTGAGAAAACCATACCGTACCTTTAATATATTATTTGTCTATTATACCCAACAAAAACATGAGAAAAAGAGGTATGTGTTGCAATTCAAGACTTAGCTTTGAGGCAAAATTCAAATTTAGCACAGATACAAGACCTTTATTTTATTGTTTAATTTTCTTGAATGGCTGTCTGTAACTACAAAAGCTAATGCAGTTAATAAAATTGGACAAATAAAAGAAGAGGCAGAATCCAGTTAGGTATGTTACCTAGGTCCGTCACAGTGCATGTGCACCATTAAGTTAGCTTTTACCTTTTATGTAGAGGTAAGCCACAGAAAACTGCACATTAGGGAGGATGTATTTAATGGCTGCTTTAGTAGTCAGACTAATAATGATACCACTAATGCATTGCATTTCTAAGTAGGGATTTCAAAAGAATAGATATTTCAGTACTAATTCAAAACCAAAGTTCTGAAAACTTAATAGTACCACCTTTTTTTTTTACAGTATTGGAGTGCAGAGAAAGTCGGCACTGCAATCATGCATGACTACAGACAAATACTGTGAAAATACTTGATAATAATATGAGTAAAAACTTATATAAAAATGGCTCACTGTGGTGATGAAACAGCACCGCATCAACACATGTCAGCACTTTTACAGATGTCCACTAGTCCAAGCATGTATGTAAATGATTAACATAATAAAGAAAGTAGGTAGTCATGCATTTTGCTTATTGCTGGTTTTCAGTTCCAGGAACTTAAGTCTGAGTCTTGCCCTTGCCATCCTCTTTTTAGATTTGCAAGTCACCTAATTATGTATAGATTTTCACTAAATTATTATGTCTTATGATAGACAAGTGTCTCCCCTGGGTTAAGTCTTGCTGTATATAAAATTATGTTGAGAATTCAGTTGCCATGATACTGATGATTAAAAAAAGTATATCTTATTGTTATTTTGTTCTTTATTTGATTAAGTGAGTTATTGATTTATTTCTAACTTGTTAGTGGTTTTGCCTTTTAACATAAATGAAGTAATAATGTACTTTTAAATGTCCTTCAAATTAGTTTTATATATTGATATGGTAGCAAACTTAAAAAATCTTTCAACATAGAAGTACTTGGATTACTACTAAATAATTCTTCATATTTACTGTACAATTACTGTATTAAAGTGGTTTAAGATATCTGATCTGCATGTGTGCATACATACTTTTTATTTTTGTTTAATACAGAGGATTTGTCTTTTTCAATTGCAGGAGTCTACAGGAAGCTGTGTTTAGAAGTGATTAAAAATAAATATGAGTGTGAAATGCAAGGTGCAATGCAGCACTTGAAGGTGAAGAATTCTAAGTGAACTAACAGTCCAATTTCAGCATTCAGAATTTTTAGATTAGTTTTACTTTTTTAAAAATTTTAAATAATTTTCATGACTAAAATGTGTGGAATTTATTAATTATTCAGCTAACAACCCTTATGTGATCTACACATCATACAAATACTGCTTCTTACCTTCTTTGCCTTCTGTATAATAAGATAACATTTCAGAGAGACTGCACTATTGTTTGTCTCATTTCCAACAATTAACAATGTTTGACTTGATGTTCGGTAATTTCAGACTGGAAAATACAGATTACATGATATCTGATACTCTGAGCACCTCTCTCTCCCAATTCTAATGGTATAATATTATAAGTGTCTGTGTCATATACAGTATGTACCATTCATTCAGTTAAGAAATGACAATTCTGTGCAAATGTGCATTTTGTTTACTTGAGTAAATTGTAAGTCCACAGTCTTGGTTAGAATCATATACTGTAAGTTCAGGTATTATGTTTTTCCCAAAGCAAGAGTAAACACCTTAAAATGAACTTAGAACAACATGCTGCAAAAGATGGATAAAGTTTCCCCTAATAAAAATCCAATTTCTTCCATAATAAGATCATTTGAGTTTAGTCTAGAGTACATGTATAGCATCTGTACCAGTAAATGTAAAATCCTGATTTCACTTGACACAGCTGTTAAATGATATTTTAATCAAGAAAATATCTAGAACATGAATAATAACTAAAGTGTGTCTTTTCTGAAGTTCATGTATTTATTTATATATTATTTATTTTGGGTGGAAGAGTGAGAAGATACTGTTATATGACAACATGCATAATGAGCTTTTGGAAAAGATTCAGAGACTGGAGGAAGCTCGACAAAGTATTGACCTCACTTCAGGTCAGTAAGCTGCAGTACGCAGCAGAATGCTTAAATTCAACACATTTTTAAGTGAAACATGTTATTTGTAAGCAACAGCTGCATTGGGATATCTGTCCATTGCTCTTCAAAATTGCTTGTCTTGAGGAAGGTTAGACTCAATGGAAAGTCAAAAGTAAATACTGAATGTTATTTATATAATATCTCCCAGTTGAGCTGAATTGAATTTCATTTATTTTTGTATAGTAAACTTCTTTTATAGACCCAGAGCACTCGCTACATTTATAAATTTCTAGGTAGTATAATTAAATTAAAGCACAAAGTATCTTGCCAATTACACATTTATACACATTATGAATCACAAATAATGCAATGGAGGGCAAAGTTTTTAAATATGAACATTTTATTAAATAAAATAAAACAGAGAACTTCTTTGGGCCTTCCTTAATAGATTCTGAACCCTGATTATTAAGATTGTTAGCTGCCCACTTGCCAAACAATGCAAAGTTACATCCTTTAGTAATCTTCCATCTCTCTCTCTCAGTGGCTCTGAGGCTAGGGATTTGTGCCAGCAATTGGAAGGCTGTCGGTTTGAATCCTGTAAATGCCAGAAGTGACTCTACTTCATTGGGCCCTTGAGCAAGGCCCTTAACTTCTCGTAATTGCTTTGTCCCGTGTATGATGTGAATCTGCATCCAGCCCTGCAAGCAGGTCCTCCAACTTATAGAGAAAACCTGGGGGTTGGTGGCACTCCAGCCACCGTAAAAATCTTCCCACTATTCTAATGTGCTACTGAGGTGTCACCCACTGTACTTGAGTCCCAGTCCAGGTGGTTCGTCGGGTGGTGGGTGCGGCAAAGTGCTAACAGCACATGCTTCCAACCTCTTTCTCTCTCTCTCTCTTTTACTCTATTCATGTCTCTATCCTCACCTCTTTCTGAAAGATGAGTACTTGTCCACAGTCCTCTCGCTTCGGAACGGTGGAATAGCTTCTAGCCCCATCTTGATATCATTTACAGTTGACCCATAATACCACCTTCAGAGTCAGAGTCAGCTCCAAGAAAAACAAAAGACTAACAGGTCACACCACCCTCTGATACTCCTTCCCGATAGTGCAGCCCCAAGTCTTTCAAAGCTTTTAAAAGGACTGGATCTCTTAAGGTAGTATTTATCAACCACTGGGTCACAACCCAAAAATAGCTGCTGCTGGAGGGTTGCAAGTTGCTATTGTTTATAAGGGTTGTGGTTCACAAGTGGGTCTTGATGAATCACATCTCAGATTTCTTCAACTAGTAGGACAACCTGGCTCTGATGATCATACTTGATTCACCAATGGGAGTTGCAGAGGGGGGATCCCAACCCCCCTTGTTGAGTCCCAAAGACAATTACATGAGAAAAAGTGGGTTGCAACACCAGAAAAGATGAGAAACACTTTCTTAGGGAACTTATTGAAGGTACATCATGACTCCAATTGTTCTAGTGTGGAACTGTATGGCCTCTAGCAGCTAGAGATGTTGGCAGCTTTGCTGTTTCCCCACACTTGTTGGTGCTACTTCCTATAACACTTCCAGGGCACCTAACAGAACTTCAGAATATACTGCATACTGACAGTGTCCTTTCTCATGACATGAAATTTGACAATATATGTCTGTGGGCTATTGCCTTTTTGTCCCTTAATGTCAAGGCATTTGTTGGCTCTGCCTGTATCCTTTGTACACCTTCCTGCCTGCAATTAAAGGCTCCAATGAGGTCAACTTCTACAACAGACATCTACAGATTATTTTAATATAAGTTCTTAAAGTGACTTAACAATAATAAATAAGTGAAAATGAATTTAGTATTTTATTGTGGTTCCAACAAGCAAATGAGAAGAGAAAATCTAAATTTTTGTCATGGCAGATGTCGTATGATCTGTGGCCACTGGCCCACATTCCAAGATGTATTAAAATGCCATGCATTTGCTGATGATTATGACTAAAAATAAAGTAAAGATCTTGTACTGAGTATGCGACTAGAAATGACACATCTATCATAAGGCACTGTTTCCAGATGAGTAATTGAGTACCTCCACTAGCAAGTATAGCTTCATTGTTACTGATAGGTCTGCAGGGTATGATCAAAAAAGAGTGAACTTTGTATACCTTTTCGTAGATACATTTCAGCTTCTTTGCCAAATGGTTGCTTGTGTATCAGCCACCAAAGAATCATGCATCATTTAGAAGAACTCTGTCACTGTGCCATTGGCTCAAAATTTGCAAGAATGTTAACAGATGACAAAACAGGAACAATAGTAACATCCACTGTATATCCCCTGCATTAGTAATTGCTTCTGAGTAACAATTATCTGGCAAAACATGACATGACGCTATACTTGCATATTCTCGTTACACTCGTGATTTTGTACCACCTATATGAAAAGTACTTTTTTCCATTTTGCTTGATTTTCCTTACCTGTTTCGAAAAACTTCATCAATCTTTCATTTTTTGGGAGGAGGTGGAAGATTGTAGTCAAGAAATCAAAATAATAAGACCATTATACAAATTCCATGATTATTGTTCTTCTGTTTGCTTGTCTATTATCTTCCTTTTAAAACATTATATTCATGATCTGACGGGTTATTTTCTATATGACAATGCACATATTATTCAACACTAATGGGCACTAACTGCTGTTTGGTAAATAAGCTTCTTTGCAAGCATCTTGGGAAAATTGCAGTGTCTTCCTTGCAAATTTCAGATTTTGTTTTTCACGATGCCTAGTACTGTATGCTATATCAGCTCTTAATTTTAGAATCATGTGGTTTTCTCCCATGTTTATTTGTTAAAAAAGCTCCAAAATCTATTGTTTTATTGTCTGTGTTCAGACCACACTTATACTCACCATATATCTTGCTTTATCGTCTGTTGTCATTAGAGTTTGAATGCACAATAAGGTATACATTAACCTAAGAAATTTTGATATTATAATGAGTGATATTTTAAGTACTGGACTGATAAGTTACACAGTTAATTTAATCTCTATGATATGGTTTTAAAGATCTCATAAACTGAGCTTCTTTTTAAGCTTAAAAGTGATTTTTTTTTTTTTTTTAATTTAAAGAATGGTGGATTGATGAGTTTCAATCAAAGAGAAATAAAAGGAAGTGGGACCCCACAAAGCCAGAGAAGAAGAAGAAACCAACTCTAGTGACTGGTATCCTTTTGTTTTCCCAGATAACTCTTTAAAAAATAAATGAAATTGAGGAATCTTTGTATTCTATGTATTACTGACATTTTGGGATTACTGTTGCATGCCAATATAAACAAAACATTTCAGATGTTCATTGTAATATAAACTGTTACTGTATTTTGCAGGAGCACAGGAGCTCTCTGAAATGTAAGTTCTTATGATGTAGTCTATTGCTAGCACACACCCACACACACCTGAAAACAGGCAGCAGGGACGGAATACATGAACAATATGGAATAAAAACAACACTTAGCTTTCAAAACATGAAACATACATGCAACTTCAGAAGTAAAAGAGTATATTATCATCCTCATTGTATGAAACAAGAATCTGTGGTACAACAGGAATTCTGACAAACGTCTTGCCTGTCACTGAGTTTTTTGGTCCTTAAGCTATGCACAGGTGACTAGACTAGGAGAAAGATCCAAAAGCTGTAAGGGTTGATGACTTCCAACAAAGGAATACTCAGATGCTAAACACTGTAGCAAACAGCAGCAGCAGAATGCTGCACCTGTTCTTTTTACTAACTTATTGAAATATTATTTACATTTGCCCAATGACTCAATATAAACTTGTTCTCGTATTGTGTCTCATGTTATCAATACAAAATAAAATATTTTTATATTGATGTTTAAAGTTATATCTATGTGTAAACATACTTTATACTGTATAAACATACAAAACATCAGATATATGTCTACATAACAATTTAAAGCAAAAATTAAAGTGGCATCCTAATTATTCATTATATTTCCTCCACATTATAACTGTTGTGACAATCAAGAGTCCAAGACAACATAAAGGTTTGGGGCAGCCACCCATATATTGTTTTTCCCAGCTGCAAAAAGGCTGAAATAAGTAGCATGATGTGCCTATAACACAAAACAGAACTGATTATAGTAGCCCAAGATGGAGACTTTAAAGGCCTGTAGAGGAACTGATGTCATCAAAATGGCCAGAACCAGAAGTGACATCAGCAAAGGGGCCGGCTTCAGGAGTGATGTCAGCAAAGGGGCCGGCTTTGGGAGTGACTTAAGCAAAGGGGCCGGCTCCAAAAGTGATGTCTACTGAGGTGCCAGGACCTTGCAGGATTTCCCGGGAAAGGTCTGTAGGGAACTGAGAAAGACAGTCAGCGCACTCCGCCACCCCCTGGTCGGATGTTTTATTACACTTACTCAGACCCTTTGGCTGCCTCCTATTCGCACGTGTGTGACACTGTATATAATACAAAAACACTATTTCCTGTTTAGCCAAAAAGCTAAAATTTGGCAGGATGGTACATCTAGGGCAGTAGATATCCACTAAGAAAAGACTTTTTAATATATCAGTATTTATCAGGGTTACAATATAAATATACTGATATAATATATCAGTATATATCAGGGTTACAAAAAAAAAATTTTAAAAATGAATACCCCAAAATGTTAAAAATGCCATGATAGATTTTATTGAAATTTAGTGATGCTGTAAAAAATTAGCCGACATGTGTTTTTTTATTTGTTGATATTTACTACTAATAATGCTGTAGTGAGAGCAACATTTTAATCTAATGCACAACTGCGTCATTAGAGATCTCACAGAGAAATGAGGTGTGTTGGTTTATCCAAATGAATCCCACCTGCATAAACGAAGTTAAGCAAAGTTTGGTGAAGCTGAATGAAAACACATTTAGCAAGTGTTTTGTGGATGTTGTGGCTCTAAGCATATTCAATTTCACATAACTGATCCAGTAAGAACGATATTTAGTATATATTACCCTCACCTCCTTCTGCAAATAAGCTGAAGCCCTTAGCCAGTGCACTACTCCAGATATCTTCATCAGTGTTCACAAAGTTTACATAATGGCAATGACAAAAGGTTAAAGGTAGCAACTGCTGTGCTTTTTTTTTTCATCAGCCACTATGGAATAACAATTTCATTGTCTAGCTGGATTGCAGCATTTACCTTAGAGTTGTGTTTCTCAATATTTGTAGCCATAGGATCCAGTTTTGTCTTTTTATATTCATTTATGACCTACAGGCAGCATTTGAAGAGAGGGGGAGTTTCCCCCTTCATGAATTGATCATGATTAGAAAAGCTTTAAGGCAGCTTGGTGTATATTTTTTATCAATGCATAGCTTTGTGGTTTTAAGAAAGCCAACACTGTTGTTCACTTTCACATTGTCAATATGTTAGCAATAATAATCAACAATCAGCATTACATGCTTTTTGAAGTAAAAAAAGAAATAAAAAAATGCAAATTAACCAATGGAAACAAGCACTGATTTAACAGAATGAATGTTTTTTTTTCTATAGCTGACAGAGATGCTGTTTTTCAGAATGTGAAAAGAAGAGAAAGGATGGTGATTTTGAGAGAGTATAGACATTTAGTAACTTTTGTTTTTGGTTGATATATATTTATTCAAATCCACTGTATACTGAGACAGCACTAAGTTTAGGATTTGAGGCTGATGCAGAGTTGAGATTTTTAGTAGTTTTTAGCTTTTAATGAATCAGTTTCTATCACCTTTGTAACATTACTGAATATGGTGTTCTGCTGCAATCTTTTTCATGCCCCCACCACCACCAATGTCTGTATGTATCATGTTCAACAGTAGGCAGCTCAAGTGAACTTATAATATTAGCCCCTTTCACAAAAAATGACAAATATTGTACACAGAAAAGTAATTAATTACATATGATAACTAATATGTAACTAATAAATTGGCACTATAACTGAGTCCCATTAAATTGATTATTCTTAAGCAAAAGAGGAAGAAGCCATCTAATACACATAAAACTACAAAATGATTTTGGAACATCACGAAAGCTAGAAATAAAATTGTGCAAATACTGTTATTCTAATCCCAGTTAAAAAATAGTGTGGGAATATTTTTTCAATTATACAGTAAAGTTTGTTAGTCTACTTAGTTGCCATTTCATATATAATTAGATAATTTCACAGAATCAGCTTTTGAGGGGCTGTTGTCAGTGAAGAACAAGTTCATGTATCTGATAGCGTTTACCAAGAAACCCCCTGTGGGTTTTGTTCTGAATCAATATTTTTCTGCAGACCACTAATTTTAGAAAACAAAATTGTGAAGTTGAAAAATAAGCTTGTTTTATTGATCACAAATTCAGAAAATTAGTGGTTAACTGGATCACAGTCGTCATACAATAGTAAATTTCAGAACTTTTTTCATTTTTCAACAGTCATATTACATATACCTGTGCAACCTGCTTTCTTGGTGGCGCATGCTGTGTACTTTAAAGCCCTTCAGGTTTCTTAACTATGATATAGGACCATATATTGTCTACATGCTGAGAGATATTGATATATTGGAAGACTGGACTGCAATAAAGAAAGTAAGTCACTGAAAGTAAATATTTATTTAATGTGTACCATAAACAGTGTTGCTTTGCTTTCCAGAATTTTATTTGTTAAATTCATTGATTTGTGAAAAAGGTAAGTCATTGGTGTGTGTCTTTTTTAGTTAATAACTGAAATAAAACAATATTGGTCAGCAAATTGTCATGGTGCTTAGCACTGCTGCCTCATCAATATAGCATCATGAGTTTGAATTTTGCACCCACTTGTTGTCTTTGAAGAGTTTTCTTGTTCTTCCCATATCTGAATGAGACTTCTTCGAAGTAATCCTCTTTTACTGTCACATCCTTAAAGGAATGTCTGTGTGGGTTAGGTTAATTTGCATTCTGAATAGACCCTGTGTGAGTCTGGGTTAATGGTTGCCGAGGGACTGGAACTCTGTCCATGGCTGATTCCTGCCTTTCACCTTATTCTGCTAGTATAGGCTTCAGCCCTAACTGATTGTTAATTATTGTGCATAAAATAGGTTTGAACACTTTATGTTCTTAAACGGTTCTTATCAGCACTAAGTGTTTGATAGTAGGTTTAGTTTATAATCTTTCCAATTATTTCTAGGTGATGTGATTAAACATTATTGAATAGTTTTATTGTAGATTAATTCTTGCTAACTTTGATGCCTAATTTTTCATTATTATAGATTCTTTATTTAAAATCTTAAAAAAGATAGACCTATAAAATATTTACTTGATTGCCTCATTTAAATTAATACAAATGTAAGGGGGCAAACATTTAGAATTATTTACAAATTTACCCTAAAACTTGTGTCCATATCTAACATTCATTAACTGTAATATGTGAAAATTAAAATGAAGAGCACACCATTTTGGACTTTTTTTTAACCAATGCATGCTCTAACATAAATACTTGCATTAAATAAAGTGTTACTTACAACAAATCATATTTAAATTAAATTAAATATTTGCTATATATTTTTAAAGATATGGATCACTTTACCTGCAGATTTACAAGTTTCATTTTTTGTGTTTATATAAAATGGTGAGAACAAAATATGATGCCTATACATAATTGAAAGCAGGAATCATGAACAGGAAACTTTTTAGCCAATCTTAGAGTCCTTCCTTATTTTAAGCATTACAGTTTAAAAGACTGTGCTTTATCATTAAACTTTGGTGAATTATGCATTTTTATGCTGACTGACTTTGTTTTGAGAGGCACTATTTTGTCAAAGTGTGCTTTACATATGAATTTTATTTATTTGTAAGTTGATCTATCGCAATGTCTTATCGCTATGGTTTGCATTAGTCATAATATTAATAATCTTGATATGCATTATATGTGCTTGGCTTCTAAAAAATATGACCATACTGTCTTAGTAACATAAAAAAATGTTTTAATGAAAATGTAACATACCCTGTTGTTTTACATTTAACTAATATTTCCAAACTATTGAGTAGGAATTTGGAGACTTCTAAGTTGTCACTTTCAGTTACACAATTTAAAGAGAAAACAATTTTGTATGTGAAATTTACCATTGAAAAGCTACCATTTTTGCACCCATGTTTAGGTTAAAAAATAATTTTACAATATCGGCAGTAAGTTTTTGGTCTTCCTTTCTTTGCAATTTTTTACAAAGCAGTTTTACCATGTCTCCTCTTACTCTCTGTTACTTAAGATGACATTAATTAAGTCCTTTAGTCTTCCTTATGCCCTGCAATCTTAGAATTGGTGAAGTACTTTGTAGCTCTTCCATGGACTTTTATCTAGGATTATGTCATTATTGTAATATAGAGACTACACTGTGCATGGTGTGCCAAATACAGTCTCATGAATTTTTCTATTCAGTCTGCTAATTTAATCCAACAAACCTTTTGCCTTGTAGCTGCTTCTGTTCAATGAATCCACTAAAACACCTAGTTTTTCACCCTAAGTTGTAGTTTCTAATTTTTGTATATCTCTACAAGTAAGACTATTATTTTAAGAAAAAAAAATGAATTTGATGTGTATCAATTTAAACACAATTGCTTTCTAGGTTCACAATTGACCCTGTCTGAGTCTGAGTATTTAATATTCCACACAGTTGTCTGTTGTTTCTACAACTGGTTAGTTACAGTTTTATGGAGATCATTTCCATTAGCAAGCAGCACCGTTCCTTGTGGTGCTACAGTTTTCATTTCACCTAGCCCAAAAAAATTTATACTTGAACCTAATGTTTTATGTTCTTAAATCTTTCCTATACCTGTCTGTATTTAGCTACCAAAATCTGTACTACTACAAGTTGTAGTTAATATAGCAAGAGTAGTAGTATGTTTATAGTTTAATGGCAACCTTTTGAAAGTCAAAATAAATACTGTTGCATGCTCCGATATAAATAAATACTTTTCTGTTTCTTCAGTAATCTCTAGCATATTGCTGATGTATGGTATACTTACCTTTATTCATATTGAATACCATAGTACTAGGGTGTTGTACAGTGTTACCCATTATGGATGCAGTGGAAAGTCAAGCAAAATGACACGTTTTATTGGCTAACTAAAAAGATTGCAATATGCAAGCTTTCAAGGCAACTTAGGCCCCTTCTTCAGGCAAAGATGTAATCAGTAATACATCTATACTGGATATCTGTTTGTCTATCATGTAACTTATAATTGCTTCCCTTAATTTGCTGACAGTGCACACTAGAAGGGGTGATTAATAATTTTCAGAGTCAGTCTAGTGATTTTTTTAAATACAGTATATTAAAACATTTGTCAGCTTCCCTTGGTATGCCCTGATTTCTGAAAAAAACATGGTAAGAGTATATATTTATAATAACTAGCTTCTTTGAACTGTCTTATTTAAATGAGCGATTTTATGTGTATTTGCCTTTTTAATCCAGTAGCAATGTGCTGTTATCAGTATTCATGTTGTTAGTTAAACTCATAGTTCAGAGTTGCAGGAAGCAAGAGGCTATCCTTGCTACGTGAGGCACAAGGCAGGATTCACGTCCACTTATGATGCTGATATATCACAATCAATATAGTTAAACAGCAGTCATACAGTTATTTGATATTGCCTGGTGCTACTTCTATGTTGCTGACTTCCTGATGAAAACATAAAAAAAATACAAATTACTTCTCTTTGGTATTATAGGTTGATTTGGGAATTATAGTTACATTTGCCTTGATTCTAAATGAGCGTTTTCAATGCTGTCTCATTCTTGTGCAACATTTATTCTGCAGCAGCATTTTATTATTTGAAAGTTCTTTTGGAATTCCTTGGGAGTTTTTAGCTGTAATTAATAGGTGACTCAAATACCGCTGCCAACACAAATAGTCTTTATAGATTCAGAGCTGTTTGCTGTTGTTTGCTGTTTTTTGGTGTTGTGGGCAAAATGGCACAGACATATTAAAGATCCATGAATTCAGTCTTAGTCACGTTTGTCTTATCCTTAAGGCAGTGTAGGTTTCCTTAAAATGGTATACTATCATGATGCAGCAGGCAGAGTGGCTAGAGATTAGGACCAGAATAATGTAGGGGTATTTGGTAAAAAAAGTTCATTGAGGTAACACATTTCTGTTTGCTACCTGATCACCTGTTTCAGTGGTGAACAACGGTGAAGAGGCCAGTTTCTTGGTTGTGTTGCACTTTCAAGATAATGATAAATGTGGTAGCTTTAAAGTAAACAGAAGAATACAAGAGTGGTTACTCTTTTGTAATGAAGTTTGAAAGTGGAGTTTTTTTTTAGTTTACTAAGAATCGTAATATTTAAATTGTGTGTTTTATTTTAGATGAGATATAGCCTTTAAGTGAATATACTGTGTGACCAAATCTATAGATATACTATAGGGTTTGTGAGGGATGATGAGAAATTTAGAAAAGGGATCCACTAAATCTGTTTATCTTTTGAACCATCATCTAAATAAATGGAAGGAAATAAAAATGTATTTTAACATGACATTGAATTTTTGGATGCAAATAGACATGCTGATAGACAACTCTGGGAGAAATACACATATATACAGCACATTTTATAAAGAACAGTTTCTGTTATGTTTACGCTCAGATAAGCTAACCAGTGTGTATATGCCTGTAAGGAAACGTGAAATGAGGGCTTTTGGGGACACTGTTGTTTATGTTGTACCTCATAATTAGCTTAAAGTGACAGAAGAGCAAGACCAAGGGTAAATTCTCAATCATCAAATTTTTGGCTTATGTTACCGTAGATCCCGGCATATAAGCCGAGAATTTCGTCCTAGATTTTTGGCTTGGAGTTTGGGGGTCGGTTTATACAACGAGCATCGTTTCAGATTCAAGATTTCCAGCGCAATGCCGGTTTTGCCGATCAATACGGAAGTAAATAATGACGAAACCACAGACCCATCTTTCAGATGAAGAAGTAACTTTACATGCCGGTACTTTAAATGAAATAAAGAATTTATTCAAAAAAGTGTTTTAGTTGTTGATTTTATTAATAAAATTTATAATAAATTATCGGAAAGTTTAAAATAAAAATTTTTATTTTGATTTACGACCCACATCTTGCGTTACGACCCGAATGCGGTCACGTGTATCCGCTTGCGCGATTGTAAACAAACAACCGAGAGCGTTAGTAGCGTCAGTTGGAGCCCAGATACATGTGTTTGTGGATGTAATTTCGGTCATTGCAGTGATTTACCTATATATATAATTCACTAAGACCATGCAAGCAAGACACATAATTGCTAAGGAAGGAAGAGAAGGTAAAGAAAGCGATCACAATCGAAACGAAGATGGAAATTGTGTGGAAATATGAGAGTGCTGTTCGTGTGACCGATCTCGCTAATGTGTACAGCATGTCGAAATCCACCATCTCGACAATTTTACAAAGAAAAGATTTGCATTCTCCTCCTCCTCCCTTCCTGCAGCCCAAAGATGTCAAATTAAATGGTATAGTATGAAATTGTTGTTTCTAGAATAGAATAGAATGCCTTTTATTGTTACTACTAGCAAAATACCCACGCTTCGCAGCGGCGAAGTACTGCCTTAAAATGTTTATTAAGAAGAAAATTAAACCTTTTTAAACTGAGGGAAAATATACCAATAATTATTTGTTAAGGATCTCTTTGTATGCCACGTTGTCAGTTCGGCCCTCCAGTTGTAATATGACCAAGCTGTAGCTGTGCGCTGAGCTTACTCTTGAGCATGCAACGTACAGTTGGCCATGTGAACAGTAATCTTGTTTCAAATCTCACAGCTTGGATTGCTGCTGTCATAATCGGTTTGAGTTTCATGGTTTGTTTCAATTACGACAGTATTTGTAGGACTTGTGTTGAAGAGACATTCGCCATCTGTCAAGCGTTGTAAGTATACAACCAGTTTCATTGATAACTTCACATCCAGCTTTTGAGAGTTTAAACATTTCTAAACATCTAAGTGTCCACTACTGAAATCGTCACCTGTGAATCTAAGATGTTTAAGAGGCATTGGCGGTTGTCCAAAGGTGTAAAATATTTGGCCATTTCGGTACACTTAAGCATTTCACTCTTCTAGTGCTCCTGTGTAGTATAATTATCTCCTGTACCGTCATCAGTCCACACCTTGAAACTGTCCCAGTCATTCAATACACACAATGTTCCTCCGGATATCAAGAGTGAGCCTGATATGGCCGTGCAATATGTAACAAAGAGAATGGAAAAGGCAGGTGCCATCTCTGGGCATAGAAACCACTTGGTAAGTGACAGTTCTTTGATCGATGGTGATCACCTCGATAGACTTGTTAATGGGGGTACGGTTGGAATGATAAAGGAAATGGGTACCTGAACAATGTATAGTAAGTCTAAAATACCTACACAATAAGTATAATCGTAATAAATGAACAATAAAACAGCGGAGTAGCCGTGGATTAAATAAAAAGGCTGTAGTTATCAGCAGGGAGACGTAAATACCGTGGCGAAGCAAGGAAGGGAATGTAGAGACTGGAGCGACAGACGGCCTTATATAGGCAGGCAGCCAACAACGTGGGAGGCGTTGGGATGGGGGAAACCAACCCCGCCTCACACGGTGACCGAGCTGCAGGCTATGGACGTATATATGTACGTAAGTAGGATTCAGTTAGTGTTGGGAACCCGTGTACCAAATTTCTTGAAGATGGGCCCATAAGTAACAAAGACCGTTGAAAAGTTCAATATGATGGCCGACAGTGGAATCATATCACCGAAATAAGTACCAAATTTCAGCCTTCTACCTACACGGGAAGTTGGAAAATTAGTGACGTTGGAAAGTTCAATATGGCGGCCGACAGTGGCGTCATACCATCGAAATAAGTACATACATCGGTTTCGGTTAGCGCAGGGAATCCGCCTACCAAATTTCGTGAAGATGGGGCCATAAATAAGAAAGTTCAACATGGCGGACGTTGTCGACCGTTATGACCGTTACGTGTAGAATTTTGAAATGAAACCTGCTTAACTTTTGTAAGTAAGCTGTAAGGAATGAGCCTGCCAAATTTCAGCCTTCTACCTACACGGGAAGTTGGAAAATTAGTGACGTTGGAAAGTTCAATATGGCGACCGACAGTGGCGTCATACCATCGAAATAAGTACATACATCGGTTTCGGTTAGCGCAGGGAATCCGCCTACCAAATTTCGTGAAGATGGGGCCATAAATAAGAAAGTTCAACATGGCGGACGTTGTCAACCGTTATCGACCGTTATGACCATTACGTGTAGAATTTCGAAATGAAACCTGCTTAACTTTTGTAAGTAAACTGTAAGGAAAGAGCCTGCCAAATTTCAGCCTTCTACCTACACGGGAAGTTGGAGAATTAGAGGCGTTGTAAAGTTCAATATGGCGGCTGACAGTGGCGTTATACCACCGAAATTAGTATGTACATTGGTTTCGGTTAGCGCAGGGAAGCCGCCTACCAAATTTCGTGAAGATGGGGCCATGAATAAGAAAGTTCAACATGGCGGACATTGTGAAAATTAGTGACGTTGGAAAGTTAAATATGGCGGCCGACAGTGGCATCATACCATCGAAATAAGTACATACATCGGTTTCGGTTAGCGCAGGGAATCCGCCTACCAAATTTCGTGAAGAAGGGGCCATAAATAAGAAAGTTCAACATGGCGGACGTTGTCAACCGTTATGACTGTTACGTGTAGAATTTCGAAATGAAACCTGGTTAACTTTTGTAAGTAAGCTGTAAGGAATGAGCCTGCCAAATTTCAGCCTTCTACCTACACAGGAAGTTGGAGAATTAGTGACGTTGGAAAGTTCAATATGGCGGCTGACAGTGGCGTCATACCACCGAAATAAGTATGTACATCAGTTTCGGTTAGCGCAGGTAAGCCGCCTACCAAATTTCGTGAAGATGGGGCCATGAATAAGAAAGTTCAACATGGCGGACATTGTTGACCGTTACGCGTAGAATTTCGAAATGAAACCTGCTAAACTTTTGTAAGTAAGCTGTAAGGAATGACTCTGCCAAATTTCAGCCTTCTACCTACACGGGAAGTTGGAGAATTAGT
>JANRMT010062796.1:34425623-34454562 GCA_026402145.1 Polypterus bichir lapradei | reverse complement strand
TACCAAATTTCGTGAAGATGGGGTCAGCCTTCTACCTACACGGGAAGCTGGAAAATTAGTGACATTGGAAAGTTCAATATGGCTGCCGACAGTGGCGTCATACCATCGAAATAAGTAAGTACATCAGTTTCGGTTAACGCAGGGAAGCTGCCTACCAAATTTCGTGAAGATGGTGCCATAAATAAGAAAGTTCAACATGGCGGACGTTGTCGACCGTTATCGACTGTTATGACCGTTACGTGTAGAATTTCGAAATGAAACCTGCTTAACTTTTGTAAGTGAGCTGTAAGGAATAAGCCTGCCAAATTTCAGGCTTCTACCTACACGGGAAGTTGGAGAATTAGTGATGAGTGAGTGAGTGAGTGAGTGAGTGAGTGAGTGAGTGAGTGAGGGCTTTGCCTTTTATTATAAGCCTGCCAAATTTCAGCCTTCTACCTACACGGGAAGTTGGAGAATTACTGATGAGTCAGTGAGTGAGTGAGTGAGTGAGTGAGTGAGGGCTTTGCCTTTTATTAGTATAGATACACATCTACAATGAGATTAAAAGCAGCTCCTTCAGTGCAGAAAAAAAGTTCTGTATAGGGCTTGTATGGTTGTTTTTTTAACCTTAGCATAACGCCGGATCTGTGGCCCCGCTTCTGCTTTCTTTCCCTCCTCCGTCTGCGTCGTCTCCTAGACCCGACAACAATCCACGGAGAGCCCGCTGGTCTCGCTATGTTGTCTGGGATGTTGTGCATGTGATGAAAAACACTCGAAACAGATGTCTGGCTCTGGACACCGATGACTATAAGGTTCTGACGGGTGTAGTGGATGTTCGCCGAACCGATCGTGCACAAACAAGGAAAAAAAAAAAAAGTACAAAAACAACAAAAAAGTGCACTGAAAAGGAGAGCCCTGAGCCGCTGCGCGCCGCCATGCTCTTAGCTTAATCTAGCCTACTTCTGGTAGGCTAGGCACTTTTTATAACTTTTTGGTTAGTACATTAGAAAAATTATTGGTGTTCTGGTAAATTATGCACATTATACAACCCTTTTTTATTATGAAAAGGTTAAGTAAGTGTTGCAGTGGGAGGTTCGGAACGCATCATGGGTTAGCCTTCGTGAACGAATTAAGTTCTTAAGTCAAGGGTCCACTGTACAGTAATCCCTCCTCCATCGCGGGGGTTGCGTTCCAGACCCCCCCGCGATAGGTGAAAATCCGTGAAGTAGAAACCATATGTTTGTATGGTTATTTTTATATATTTTAAGCCCTTATAAACTCTCCCGCACTGTTTATAAATATTCCCCGCAGCGTTATACAGCATAATCCCTTTGTATTCTCTTAGATATTAGGTAAGATTCATTGAAATTATGTATATAAACACACACTGTTTATATACAGTAAAACCTAAATATTATTTTAAAGATATTGAGTGTCTCCGATATCACATATGTTACAGCCATTACGATAGACAGGTCACCAGCAATAAATACGTACATTGCAAGAAAAATAGTATACAGTAAATGTGTGTACAGTGACACTAAACATACATACATGTACTAAGCACTGTAAGAAGAAAATTAATTATGGTTACTCACCAACAATGACACGATGACTTGTCCGATAACAATGAGTTTAATTTTACTGCACAACAAAGGAGAGCGTTACAGCCCTTGTAAAGGAGCCACTTCAGGCGATTGTGTAGCACTGCCGTTGTTCTTCTTCTGGCAGTCTTCAATCCAAATCCCTAAAGCAGATTCCATCCAGACTACTGCCTTATTACATCCACTTACAACTCGTTTTGCACCCTGGTTAAAAGGACGCTGCAGCCGTAGATCTTATATTCCTTTCCTACTTTTTAAATAAAAAGAATCGTAGCCTTCAACAAATCCAAAACGTTTACCTTTTCGGCAATCGTTAACATCTTCTTCTTGCGCTTGGGCACGGCCCCTGAAGCAGTAGCAGATTGTTTTGGAGCCATAATGAAGGGCTTGACTATGCACAAAGATAAACACTAAAGAGCACAACTCTTTACACAGCGAAGCACGTTGATGCTGAATGAGCGAGATGAGACTTCCTGGTTAACACTGCATAGCTCCTGCGTGCTCTGATTGGTTAGCTTCTCAGTCAGGAGAACTTAACTGCGTGCTCTGATTGGTTAGCTTCTCAGCCATCCGCCAATAGCGTCCCTTGTATGAAATCAACTGGGCAAACCAACTGAGGAAGCATATACAGGAAGTAAAAAAACACATTGTCCGCAGAACCCGCGAAGCAGCGAAAAATCCGCGTTATATATTTAGTTATGCTTACATATAAAATCCGCGATAGAGTGAAGCCGCGAAAGTCGAAGCGCGATATAGCAAGGGATTACTGTATTGCGTATTTAAGTTAGTCAAATTTATAACAAGTCTCCGGAAATCCACCCGCCGATGTACCGTATTTGCGTATATAGTTTCAACACAAAGGCTTCATTTTACCAAACTTCTCCGCAATCACTTCCTGGTTCCCATCAAAAATGCCGGCAGTCTCAAATTCTCGCCGATAAACATGATAAATATACCTGAAGAGACACTTTTAAGGAAATTTAGAAAATTTTGCTTGGAGAAGGGGGTCGGCTTAAATACCAGTCATCAGCAAATACATGTAATTTAGTAGGTAGAGAAGGAGGTCGGCTAATACAGTGGTGTGAAAAACTATTTGCCCCCTTCCTGATTTCTTATTCTTTTGCATGTTTGTCACACAAAATGTTTCTGATCATCAAACACATTTAACCATTAGTCAAATATAACACAAGTAAACACAAAATGCAGTTTTTAAATGATGGTTTTTATTATTTAGGGAGAAAAAAAAATCCAAACCTACATGGCCCTGTGTGAAAAAGTAATTGCCCCCTGAACCTAATAACTGGTTGGGCCACCCTTAGCAGCAATAACTGCAATCAAGCGTTTGCGATAACTTGCAATGAGTCTTTTATAGCGCTCTGGAGGAATTTTGGCCCATTCATCTTTGCAGAATTGTTGTAATTTAGCTTTATTTGAGGGTTTTCTAGCATGAACCGCCTTTTTAAGGTCATGCCATAGCATCTCAATTGGATTCAGGTCAGGACTTTGACTAGGCCACTCCAAAGTCTTCATTTTGTTTTTCTTCAGCCATTCAGAGGTGGATTTGCTGGTGTGTTTTGGGTCATTGTCCTGTTGTAGCACCCAAGATCGCTTCAGCTTGAGTTGACGAACAGATGGCCGGACATTCTCCTTCAGGATTTTTTGGTAGACAGTAGAATTCATGGTTCCATCTATCACAGCAAGCCTTCCAGGTCCTGAAGCAGCAAAACAACCCCAGACCATCACACTACCACCACCATATTTTACTGTTGGTATGATGTTCTTTTTCTGAAATGCTGTGTTCCTTTTACGCCAGATGTAACGGGACATTTGCCTTCCAAAAAGTTCAACTTTTGTCTCATCAGTCCACAAGGTATTTTCCCAAAAGTCTTGGCAATCATTGAGATGTTTCTTAGCAAAATTGAGACGAGCCCTAATGTTCTTTTTGCTTAACAGTGGTTTGCGTCTTGGAAATCTGCCATGCAGGAAGTTTTTGCCCAGTCTCTTTCTTATGGTGGAGTCGTGAACACTGACCTTAATTGAGGCAAGTGAGGCCTGCAGTTCTTTAGACGTTGTCCTGGGGTCTTTTGTGACCTCTCGGATGAGTCGTCTCTGCGCTCTTGGGGTAATTTTGGTCGGCCGGCCACTCCTGGGAAGGTTCACCACTGTTCCATGTTTTTGCCATTTGTGGATAATGGCTCTCACTGTGGTTCGCTGGAGTCCCAAAGCTTTAGAAATGGCTTTATAACCTTTACCAGACTGATAGATCTCAATTACTTCTGTTCTCATTTGTTCCTGAATTTCTTTGGATCTTGGCATGATGTCTAGCTTTTGAGGTGCTTTTGGTCTACTTCTCTGTGTCAGGCAGCTCCTATTTAAGTGATTTCTTGATTGAAACAGGTGTGGCAGTAATCAGGCCTGGGGGTGGCTACGGAAATTGAACTCAGATGTGATGCACCACAGTTAGGTTATTTTTTAACAAGGGGGCAATTACTTTTTCACACAGGGCCATGTAGGTTTGGATTTTTTTTCTCCCTAAATAATCAAAACCATCATTTAAAAACTTCATTTTGTGTTTACTTGTGTTATATTTGACTAATGGTTAAATGTGTTTGATGATCAGAAACATTTTGTGTGACAAACATGCAAAAGAATAAGAAATCAGGAAGGGGGCAAATAGTTTTTCACACCACTGTATACCGAGTCGGCTTGTATTCTGGGATCTACGGTAGTTACTAAAATGGCCATTAAGCCACTGTATAAATCAAAGCACCTATTGGTGCGACACAGATATATTTTCAGTTCTGAAAATAGATGGACAGACAACATGCCTTTTTTCAAAATGAAGCAATAGCACAGGTTTTTATTATGAGAATACCGTGCCTGCTGTGAAAAAACAAGTCACAAAGATAAACTGAAAACAACATGCTGTCTAAGGACAAAAAATACAGTGCCATCTACAAACAGAAAATACAATTGCACCAAGCCTGCTTCTTGATGGTGCATTTTTTTGAGGAATGCTAGGAACAATGGCCTCTTTAAATTACGTGGATATCTCTGTCATTGTTATACTGAGGTAATGCTTGCTGTTCTGGACACTGATTTGAATCATTCAGGTTGTATCTTTTCATTGACGTTTGACTTCTAGTATTTAATGCCTGGTTTCTCTGCAAATAAACATAAGTAATGATTAAATTAAAGTTTGAATATTTCCTCACTGAATCTTGCCTTGTTTATTGATATAATCTGTCCCTAGTGTGCTTGTTCAAGTGATTAGTAATTTGTTCAGCTCTTTCAAAGACCTTGTTGGACTTTGTCTTCTATGTTGGTTGAAATGCAAGGGTGTTAATGATGAAGTAGCTATCTTCTATCCTCAGCCTCAATTGCACTGTTTGATTTCTGTGACCCTGTCAGGGGAAGTGCCCAGGCACAGCGATCCCTTGGCCCTTGTAAAGGTGTTTTTGCTTGCTTTGTTTTGAAGGTAAGGTAACCAGCCTTGGCTATATTGCTTGGTTTGATTTGTGTACTTGAGATATGAGTGATGAAATGATGTCAAGGGATGTACATGTAAATTAAGGCTAATAATTTAGGTATTTCAAGTATTAACTTGTCCAGCAGTATAAAAATAAGTTTAGAGGTTAAAGTGCCTTTCCTGGACACACAACACATCTTTTATTAACTGGCATCAAAATAAATATCAATCAGCATGATATTTACAGAACAAGAGAGTCTTTAAACATACGCCTAGTAAAACATTTTGTGTCAGGTTTAGCTGGTGTTAGTGTACGAATGGGTGCCCAATTACAGATGGCCAAAGTCCGTTAGTAATACCAGAGTGACATTTTGTGCCCCTCCACATACTGTATCTCCAACAGCAATGATAATAACAGTCCTGTGCATAACATTTAGGGAAATATCCTAACCCCCTAAGGTGATCAGATGCATAGAGTTTGATAGGATGTCCCTGAGGTCACAATTGAGCACCTGCTTTTCTGTGTTCACTGATTTTATCTTTTACATTATATTTTGGAATACCTTGATGGCTCTGTCTGGCTGGACTTCCTTGGATATCTGAGAAGTTAATATCTTGTGCTGCCTGACACGATATGCATTATAACACACATTTTTGATGTTGTTATTAGTCTGCTATTTAAGGGAATTATAAGACTTTTACAATTTATTTATAAAAGAGGAAACACAATTGCTTGAATGAATTGCTTTGCCCTGGACCAGGTTTTGGTTATATGATAATCAGCCTTATTTAACTTAATTGTCTATTTTAATATGTTTGTATTCTCTTGGTTAAGTTTCATGTTTCTTTTTGCTTATAATATTTATTTTTCTTATTTTTACTTTATTTATATATATTCTTTAAACATGTATTTCCATGTGTCTTATTTTGAATACAAGGTTGTCTCTCAGGGCCTGCAGGCTTTGTTTTGAAAAGTTTAATCTTTTCCTATAATGTTTTGCATCCATATTATCAAAGTACTTTTCTTGATGATGTAATTACAATTGCAATTAAAATTACAATATGGAAGAAAGATTTGGCAAGTAAATATAAATTTATTTTGTTAAACGAGCCACATTAGCACCATTCCACACCTGCTTGTCTTCATGTCATGATGTATGGCTGCTTACATTACCAACAATAAATCATTTCTTTGCTGTAGTTTCAGAATAATTTTTTATTCATGGTGCAGCCACTTGAGTGTATATTAAACTCATATTTTGATTGAAATAATTTAAGCAAAAATTTTGCCATCTGCCTAAGAACAGTATGATTTATACCTTTTGTGGATCATTTAATCAGTAAAATAACTGTACAAGATAAATGGCATAAAATCAGTTGCCGGCAAAGCACACATGCAGCCTAAAAGCATAAATTTTGGCTTTATGTGAAGCTATTTAGGGAGCATGTAAACTCAAGAAAGAAAACATTCTGGTCAAATTTAGTCAGTATTATTAAATCCTAATCAAGTGGTTACTTTTCTTTATTCATATTGTGAACGCTGGCCCGGACACAGGCAGACGGACAACATAGTTTCACCACACACCCTTTATTATATACAATATTTACAGTTTTCGTGCACTACCAACCCCAGTGCCTCCTGCACCGATCCCCCAAAGTCCAGGCCACACGGTCCTTTTGTCTTTCTCTCCTGGCCGCCTCCAGTCCTCACTCCAGCTCCGTCTTGCTTCCTCCCGACTCACGCCAATGACTGGAGGGAGGCGGCCCCTTTTATAGGAACCCGGATGGGCTCCAGCTGCTTACCGGCAATCTCCCGCGGACACACCCCCGTGTGGCGGAAGTGCCGGCTGCGCACCCGGAAGCCGTCCGGGTGTCCCTTGTCGTCTTCCCCCGGGCTCCCGGGCTAATCAGGCACTGGGGCGCCGCCTGGCGGTGGCCACGGGTCCCTACAGGGCTGGGCTTCCAAGCCCTGTACCCGAGGCCCCCAACATAACCAGGACGGACGCCCCCTCGCGGTCTGGAGGAGGTACAAGCCCTCCTCTGGTCCTCCTGGTCCAATATGCATATTTAGCTTAAAGAATAAGTTCAATATTTTTAACATAAAAGTTATTTCTTCACAATCAGGGTATATGGTAGTTTGTCACATAAAATAGTTTTCTAAGGTGAAGCATATTTTAAAAATTATAAAAAACAACTACTTTGCTCCTGTGTTCTATAAGCTTATGTATAACTGAGTCCCATTGTTAAAAACCTTAAAACTTACTAAATATATCTGTTTTTCAATCCAAAAATGTTACTGCCTTTTGATCCTCATCCATAGAGTACATTGTTTTGTTATGTTGTTTAAAGAAAGTTAAAAAACAAAAAGCAAACCATTGTTGGGAGATTCAGACATTTTAAAGGGATACCCAGCTGTGTGCTTCACATTCCAAACTACCTTGCTAGTCCTCTATGGACTCCACCTTTCAGCACCTGAGTTGTGGATTCACATGAGAAAGTCATCACCAAGCGCCGTTATTGTTGATGCCCCAGATGTGAATTGCCCAGATGTGAAATTGATTCTGTTCTGTGGAGAAATCGACAATTGTTTATACTCTTTCACCATATGACTGCTTTTTTTTTTTTTTTTGCAAAGATACTGCCTTCTGCTTCTGGATTGTTAATGCACTTGTGTGCTTCAGTGATAGAGCGTATGCATGTAGCATGCAATCAAGTGACAGGAATTAAACAGACATTATAGGCATTCATTCATCCACCTTTCTAACCCTATCCTATCCAGGGCAGGGTTGTGTGGCATCTGGAGCCCCAGCTCCTACAGTCTCCTTCAGTGGAAGACGGCAGGAGTGCTGCCCAATATTAATATTATTATAATTATGAATTGCAGTCCTCAGTATATTCCATACATTAGTCTATTCTAATATTTTTCTTCAGTATAGATGCAATAATAATCCATCCATCCATCCATCTTCTTAACACCCTTATCCAGGACAGGGTTCCAGAGCAGACAGAGCCTGTGCTAACAAGCATCAAGAACAAGGCAGGAATAACACCTGGACACAGACACACTAGGGCCACTTTAGCAAATCCAGTTCACCTAAGCTTAATCAGGATGAAGTTTAGTAAGTCGAATACAGATGTTTTAACATAGAGTGGTAGTGCAGAGCTGTTACTCCAGCCTGACAGCACCTGGTTCTACAATAAATCTGTATGGTCTCCCTTTGCATTTACAGAGTGATTGGTATCAGTGAGTGTCAGTGAATTTACTCACTGTAAAAAAATTGTGATCAGGTCTTTTATTTTCATTTCCTCAAAAATTGTGACTCATAATACGTTAAAATATTCGAATATTGGTTTGTCACACTTCAATCTGCTGTATCACACTTCCTTTTTCATTTTCCGAGTTTTTTTATTGTGTGTACACAAGATATGCTACAGAAAAGGTGACTTTGCTCTTTCAAATATCTAAAGCTTTTATTAAAAATGCAGAGCACTGTAATCAGTTCAGTTCAGATTTACTATTATGTGTACAAAGTTCAATGTGTGCGTTTCACTACGCTGTCACTCAGCATGTTTCTGGCTTTGTAGGCTGTGTAAAATATGAATGTAAATGGCTAGGGGAATGGCGGGTTCGTGATGGGTTGTGATAGCTCCAGTCACAGTGCAAGCAAACAAGCAAGAAGTGTATCCTTAAGAAAATAGTTCCAAGAATCTGTAATAAAATAATTATTTCTAGTTTCCTTTTGTAATCATAAGGAGAGTATGGCCGGCAGATTAAAACTTAAAGCTAGTAAAAATAATTAGATAGATTAATTATTAAGTGAATAAAGATAAATGGAGAAGAAGAAGAAAAGGGAGAGAATCTGCTTCCTCTGTGCTTTAAAAGCTTATTCTAAAATGTTATTGATTAGATCCTGCCAGGTTTTGAAAAAGTTCTGCACAGATCCACTGAGTTAGAATTTGATTTTTTCGAATTTCAAATAGTATATAACATTAGTTACCCACTGACTTAAAAGAGGGGAGTTAGGATTCTTCGAGCTGAGAAAGACAAGTCTACGTGCCAATAGTGTAGTAAAGGCAATTACAGTTTGTTTGTCCTTCTCCACTTTAAGCCCATCTGGGAGTATACCAAACACAACCGTTAATGGGTTAGGAGGGATTGTGACACCAAGGCTGTCTGATAGGCATTTCAACATTTTGGTCCAGAATGATGTTAATTTGGTACAGGCCCAAAACATGTGACCCAGTGAGGCTGTAACTTGATTGCAGTGTACACAGGTTGGATCTGGCCCTGGAAACATTTTGGACAATTTTAAACGAGACAGATGTGCTCGATATATAATTTTGAGTTGAATAATTGTATACTTTGCACATATGGACCTCGAGTGAATTCTCTGCATTGTACCTTCCACTCCTTTTCTGAGATATTGAGTGAGATATCCTTTTCTCACTGTCCTCTTGGATCTTTGAAAGGGAGGGAAGAAGGCAATTTTTTTTAATCAAAGCATTTACCACTTTAAAGTGGATGTACTTGGTAAGTTCTAAGGTTTCTTTCTTTCACCTTTGGAAACCGTATAGCCCTTTTGAAAAATGCATGGACAGACAAGGTATAGCAAAATTCAAAATACATTAAGAAAATAAATTGTGCTTGGTTGCCTTTTTTGTACCTTTCTGTTTAATACAGTTACCCTGTTTTTCTCAAAAGGGCTGCATACTTTACCTGGTTCTATAAATAGCAACGTATTATTTCTCTTCGATGTGCTTTCTCTTTATTTATCTCTTGTTGTTGGTTTGCTCTGCAACATGATGTGTATTCTTACCTGTCTGTTATACTTCCTTTATATAAGAGGAGTTATCCATTGTGTAGTATTATTAAGGTATGGTATGCAGTAAACCACAAGGTTGGTAGTTTAGTACACATCACTGACAGACTCTTGACTTTAAACTAGACATGTAACTCATAAGTACTCAAGTCAAGTCAAGTTGGGGAGAATGCACTGGTACAGTGCGTTGCCACACCCACCACACAATGAAACAGCTCGGGATCCCAGTTGGCAACCCCCCAGGCAGACACGCAGTCCAGTCCCACCCTTCTATCTGCCACAGCCAGGTGTTACGTGGGTGACCCCTTGGCCTGGTCCAGCCACTGGAATCCCCAACAATGAGGATCCTACGAGCTGGATCATCCTCTGGGAATTGCGCTACATGTCCGTAGTGCCGTACCTGACTCTCCCTCACAATGTAGGTAATGTGCCTCATTCTGGACTCCACGAGGAACTGCTCATTCGACACAAGTCAAACCAACGATACCCAAGGATTTTCCAGAGAGACACAGTACCAAAAGAGTCCAATCGTCATCTCAGGTCGCTGGATATCATCCATGTCTAGCAACCATATAGCAAGACAGGAAGCACCAGGACTCTAAAGATTTGGACCTTTGTCCTTTTACATCGATATCGGGAGCACCACACACCCCTTTCCAGTGACCTCATGACCCCCCATGCTCTCCCAATCCGTCTACTGACTTCATAGGAAGCGTCACCATAGAAATGAATGTCATTGCCAAGGTAAGTAAACCTCTTGACATGGTCGACACTCTCTCCGCAGACAGACACACTGCTGATGGCTGTGCCTAAGAGGTCATTAAAGGCCTGGATCTTGGTTTTTATCCAGGACACTTGCATGCCTAGACACTCAGACTCCTTGTTCAAATGCCTCACAGCTTCTGGACCTCACGACCTTGCCCAACACCCAGTCCATTTAGGCATTGAACAGAGTAGCAGCAAGAACATACCCCTGACAAACCCCAGAATCAACTAAGAAAAACACAGAGGAGTGTCACCTCGTGAGCACCAATCAACCACCGAGCTAAGTTGCGAATAAAATGTCTCCCTCGCCGAGACATCACTCACCGCGGTCGGAGCATATAGAGGCAACAGACAAAGCACCCAGGGAGTGTGGTAATCTTTTATCTCATAATACACTTATTGAAAGGAGTGACATCAGACACCATTGGAAGAAGCCAATCCACTACAGCAACAGTTACTCCCCGAATATGACAGCCATCAGAGCGACCAGACCAATAAAAGGTGTATCCACCTACAGAGATCTGGCCAGTCCCAGGTCTGTGTACCTCAGAGAGTGCCACCACTGAAATGCAGAGTTTATGCAGCTCCTCCAAAAGCAGAAGAAGATGATCATCATGCCAGAGAAACAAGACATTCCATGTGCCTACCAGGATGGGCTGCCTCAAATTGTGACCCGAGTGCTGCCATGTAGCGGGCCTCGCCGCAGCACCACATCAGTTCTAATCGTCAACAGACCTGACCCCATTGACTCTCCGACGGTTTCTACTCTTCCGAGGATGGGGCTTCCGAGGGCTTTCACCCCTCCCCTTCATGATGCGAGCAGCCTTCCTATGGGCGGCTGCAGCAGAGCTACTCCCATGGAGAGCAAAAAGGAGTCCTTTCTGTCGCCTTGGAGCTGTGTGAAGTTTTTTTTTACGGTGGCTGGAGTACCAATCCTGCCACCAACCACCATGATTTCCCTGCAAGTTGGAGGACCATTTGCAGGGCTGGATGCAGTTTAACGTCATACCCAGGACTCAAGTACTCCAATGTCAAAAATATGTGTTGTGATGGAACTGGACACCAGTGAGTATCAAATCCCAAACATGGATGCACACAGAGTCCAGGTTCAATTAAAGGGTGTTTATTAACCACAATACCTCTAAAGTTGACATAAGTACAGGTTCTCTCTCTCTCCACAACGCCTCAGAATTCCTCTCACTACTGCACTACCCTCCTCTAGTCAAGTGTTGCTTTCTGTCCTGCCAGCTCTGACTCACCTGGATAAGGGAGTGCAGTCCCTTTTTATTGCAGACCCAGGAGTACTTCCACTGCCAAGGCTACTGCCCATTGGAATTACTTCCTGGTCATACGGAAGTCCAACATAACAGGGAGTGCATCTCCCTGCAACGCCCTCTTGCAGCACCCACAGACCCCAGCAGGGCTGTTCTGCTGGACTACATCTCCCAGCATGACCTACTGATTCCTTACTGGGTACTGATATCTTGGGATGCTGCCATCGAGCATCCTTGGGGAATAAAGAGTCCCCAGCAACATCTCCTTCCAGGGGGCTCACCGTCCATCCCCTCTGGCCATCATTTCCAGGTGTGGAACCTTTCCCTTCCCTGGCCAGAATGCTTGTCTGCCTGCTTGGAGCCTCCTGTCTGGGCAAGGAACCATCCCATCTTCTGGTCAGGATGCCCGTCCAACCCATGTGGTATTTACAACGTATAATTTCATCATTGTGATCTGCAAATGACCAAAGTGTGAGCTATTCAAATTATCTTAGTGTAGCTGTATTTGTTGAGGGTTTCAGATTAGTTTAAAACAGTTCAACATGCAGCTACCAGAAAGGCATTCCAGCAGCTAGCAAAACTTGTATAAAAATCCCAGTCCAAGTGTCCTCATTTTGAAAGTTATTGAAATTCAAAGCAAACTGTTCACCCAAAAAATAAAGTTAATAATTATATACACAAAAAAATGAAGAAATTTCTTGTCTGTGATGTTCTGTAAAGGCTTAAGTGTTTTAAGTTATATTACCGTATTTACGCGTGTACCACGCGCACATTTTTTCCCGAAAATCAGGTGCGTGTCATACACAAGGAAATGTAATTCTGTAATGTTTACTTCTTCTGCTTGGGCTTGCTCGCTCGCTTGCCCTCTCTCTCGCTCGCTTGCTCGCGCTCTCGCACTCTCTCTCGCTCCCTTGCTTATGCTCTCGCACTCTCTCTCTCTCTCACTCGCTTGCTCGCGCTCTCGCACTCTCTCTCTCTTGCTTGCTTGCTCGCTTGCTCACGCACTCGCTCTCTCTCTCTCTCGCTTGCTTGCTCGCACACTCGCACTCTCTCTCACTCACGCTCTCTCTCTCTCTCTCTCTCTCTAAACGCTTCCTATACAATTACAACGCACGTCGTACACAGGGCAAAATGATTTTCGTGATTTTCTTTGTAAAAATTAGGATGCGCATCTAACACAAAGGCGCGTGGTACATGAGTAAAAACGGTACTTAAAGTTTCTTTATGTTGTCCTACTCAGTAGGACCATACGAGAACAGTAACATTAATGTAACACAACGGTTAGAAAACTATATGCTCTTATTGCTTATCTGTTTAACAGTTTGTGTTCCTTTCTGGCTGTCTAACTACAATCTGGTATAATTCTGTTGAATAAATACAGAAATATAGCAGAGAATTTAGAATATTCCATTTAATTATTAGCTTATTAAACAGAATATTCCATTATCTATGTTAATGGTACATTCTTTTCAAATTAAGCAAAACCTTACGAAAATTTACTATCAATATTAACTTAAAAGATTTAGCTTTTACACTTAGCTAATAATAATAATAATAATAATAATAATACATTGCTAAGCCTTTGTCATCTGAGCCTTGAGATTTTATTTTATAGCACTGCTTAGTTAATATTTAATAATTGAGATTAATTTCTGTTTTACTATTTGTTAACCTTGATGTGTGTGTTTATATATACTACGTTATATATGTGTTTATATATACATGTTATAACAATTTGTACTTGTAAATGTGTGTATTGGCTCTGAGCCTATATCAAGTCAAGAATATCATACATAGATAATTAATTTGAATTTAGTTATAGAGTTAAACTTTTAATCTTTAGTGCACATGCTTTGTTTTTTATACTCTCCATAGTCCCTGGCCAGATAATAGTGGCTTTACACATCAAATTTTGCAAAGTCCAAAAAAAATTTCTCATCTCTAAAGTTTCCATTTTGAGTTTCTGACCTACAAAAAAAAGAATAAGAATGAATGTGTGCAAATATAGTATTTGATGTATATATTATACATAACAGTCATACACAACTATATACAGTATATAGTTTCCACCAAGGGATGCTTCAGCTCCCCAACACTCCACACTGACAGGCTTGGACACAAGTATAAAATAAACAAGAGGATTTATTGTGGGAAACTTCACTGGTAAGCATTCCCCTCCACAGCCACAGTACAAAGCACAGTATGCAGCACTCAGCAATACTTTGTCTTCTGTTCTCTGTCTCTGTCTCTCACTGTCTCCTCCACGCCAGCTTTGTCCTCTTTCCACATGAAGTAGGGCTCCCCAGTCCCCGCAGCACCCTCTGCTGGCACCCATGAAACACAACAGGGCTAAGCCAACAAATGGCAAATCCCATGATGCCCTGTGGGAATCCATGGCACTGCTGGAGCGTAGGGGGGACTGCCATCTAGTGTTTTATGGAGACAATGCCCTGTGGATGCTGTCTCCCTCGTCCTTCTCGATGGTGTCCCAGCCGTGCCAGGTTTCTGGCCATCCCTCACATTATATATATTGTAAGATAAGCACAGGACAAGTAAGGTGTTTTGGGCCACCTCAATTGAAAAAAAGTGTATGGTAAAACTCAAAACGAGTTGTTCTGAAAGTTGAATCAGGTAGAATGATCAAAATGGTGGCTCTTCTGTATACAAGGTATTCTGGGAAAAAGAGGTGGGGCCTGGTGGTCAGACCCTGAAAGTGATATCACAGATGGAATGGTGTCAGCGTTCCTTTGTGGAGAGAATTGTTATCAGACAATGCCACCACATGTCACAGTGGAACATTACACTCACTCAAGCCCTTAAGCTTTTCCCCCTGCACATACATGTGACAAAATATATAAACCATATATACCACACATTCCTGAAAATTCCTGAAAAGTATAAACAAATTCTTATACTCTTGTTCGTCACCAAATTGCATAATTACATTTTTGACTAACTTTAAGTTTAATTTAATGAAATAAATTATATCTGTATTGTTATGCCTCACATATCATCTGATTTTGTAGTATTACCAGCTTGATAAAAGCTTCTTGCAGTTTTTGTTATTTAACATTTGAGCAATTTCATTATTTCTGTGTATAAGGGGGGTGGTGTAGATCTTAGAATTATAGTAAATCAGGTACCTGCACCTTAATTACTCTCTTTTCAGTTCTGTATTTAATAATCTGATGTGACATGACTGTAATCTATGAGTGAAATAGCTTCTTGGTTTATTTTATTTCAAAAGCTTTTATTAGAATTTCAAATAAATGATTAGAAAATTGCTTTTCCAATCTGAAATTCGAAGGAACGACAGTAGAATAAGAATATAGAAAAGAAAAGAAAAAAACAAAACATTAGACACATGTAAATCAAAGAAATAACTGATTTTCCAGTTATAGTTGCTGTATTCTAAAATGAAATCTCATTTGAATCTTAAGCCAGGTTTATTATCTTCACTTATCAGTTCCATATGTTCTAACTTCCCCCTTTGTATGATATTCAGCATTTACAAATCTATCTCAATCATTACTAGAATGTGCATATTCCATGTCTGTATATTTGCTGCTTGCACTTCGGTCAACAAAGTATCTAATTTCCTTCATAATACTGTATGTAATGTTGTGCTTGGAAAAAGAAATGAAACATTAAATGCTAGAGTGACATATTATGATAATGCACACAACACTTCAAGCACAATTTTCAATCATTTCAAAATAAAACATGAAATACTAACACACAATGGAAAAGTGTAAGTAAAACTTTGTTTATACTTCACTTTTTTCTTATTTGATGTTTCAACATAAAAGAAATAGGCAATCTGAATACTCTAAAAAATACATGACATATTGGATTTCTCCAGACTAGCTGACCACTGTGTGTTGTTTGTACATTAAGTTTAGTTATGGAGAGAACTACAGTCATTTTTTTCCCCAGATTCAAATTATGGCTATTGAAAAGTAATTGAAAGAAACTACTTCTGTTTTATTTCCAGTTAAGATTTTAATTGCAGTTAAACTCTTAATAAATGGCTGATTGATGTCTTTATAACAAGTCCGTTTTATATGTGTTTTTTATTTCTGCACATTTTCATTGAGCCTGCTGTGTGAAGATTGATAAATATCAGTACATGCATCAATGATGTGCCTTCACACACAGGAGTGCCTATATTATATTTTGGTGATGCTTCTAGATGGAATTTGTAAAGCATGCAAATTGTAATATACCGCTCAGATGTAAATGATAAAAATAGAGCTGCTCATTCAAAGGAAAGTTTGGTTATACCCTGTCTCTTCTCATGAAAACTGTGAAACCATTTAAGAATTCTTCAGGCATAAACAGAGATACCAACAGAAATCAAAAAATGTCTGAGCACTGATTGTATTTAATGCATTCATCAAAAACAAAACTCAGAATATAGGGTAAGTATAGTAGTAATATACAATTAAATGTATTATAGTAAATGTAACTTCTACATTTTTGTAATCAAAATGTGTATCTTAATGCTGCAATAAAATAAAATAATTTAAGAAACTGAAATACGTTTGGAACAGTGTGATGGCCTAGTGGTTAAGACTTCTGCCTAACAAAATCCAATTATCTGGTGTCAGTATAATTGAGGTCTTGGGTTTGTGCTATAACCAAGATCTTGTGCTACAACCAAGCTAGGCACCGACTTTCCGTGAAACTTAATTGTAAAGAGTATTCTGAAAATTAATGTATGAATATAAGCATTAAACATCTATCTGTTGGGTTGTTTAAAAAATCTTCTTGCATTCATAGCTTTTTTTTGCTTCTCTATCTTGGTCTGTGTAAAACATGGTTGGCAGACTGGAAATCAGTGACAAAAACTGAATGTGATCAGAAAACTAGTAATCAGTCTCACCCTATGCGTTACAATTCCTATTCTATATAACAAAAGGGTGGATAATGATTAAAAATACAAAATAATGTGATAATGTCTTTACATAAATATCAGGATTATTCAACCTATTGTAATCTCAGATATGATAACAGAGGTTTCTGCTACTTTTCCAACTAATCAGAAGAATCACTCAGTGCTGATTTAAGCATTAACATATCTTAAAAATGTAACTCCAGATTTTGAACTCTTAACATCTTTAGAATTATCCAATATCATCTTAGTTTAGTGGAAAATAGAAAACCCACTGTATAGCTCATTCAGGTTGTTGACAGATAATGTACTAATAAAAGCTTTTCTTATATTTTTGTAGGCCAAAGCAGCTGTACCTCCAGTCAAGAAAAAAATGGAAGGTAAGCTTTAAAACATTCATAGATTTGAACTATATGTTGTGCCTAATTTAATATTGTCTTAGCACTGTTGTTGAACATAAAATGTAAGTGATATTTATACATTCATGCAGTAATCAGAATTACTTTACAGTAGAGTGTTACAATTTATGTGGGTCAAATGAATTTTCTTAACATTTGTTCTTTGACTGATAGCATTAAATAATACCATTTACACAAAATCAAGTGTAAAGAATTTTACATTCTTGTCATAATTCTTTAAAAAATTGTATGTACTGTCATCACCTTGTAGGAGGTGCTAATATCCTGTTTGTGTAGTACCAATTTTCACTTAGGCCAGCGGCACATTATATAACTTCAAGTGCCAGTCTTAATGACGGGATTTACTGGATCTCGTTGGCCTTAAGGATATCAGATTACACAAGTAGGAATCATAGGGGATGACAGATTATACTACTACATCAAGACTTCACAATGAACTTTGTGACTACACCGGTGTAACTCAGATATTGGACAGGTATGGTGAGTTCAGACATAGTATTTGTCTATGTACAATGTGACAAACACAAGACATTGGAGAGACAACCCTCTTTTCTATTTTTACAGACTAAAACAAACATATTCTTTTCTTTCCTTGTGTATCATTGTAATTCCAGCTGACTGCTCACTGTTTATCAACTCTCATCCACTTCTATGACTTAACTTTTTGATTTTGTCAGAGTGAGTTTCAAACTAGTCTGGCTGAGTTGCTGGAGAGATCGAGCTACATATCAGGCAGTCATAGGAACACATTGCAACTGCTCCATGACTCACTAATATTGTAAATGTGAAGCCTTCATGTAATGCAATGGGGGTTTTACACTATTAACTCAGATAAGCCTTTAATTCTAAATGCTGCATGAGCCACTAATGAAATTACACTGTTTCCTTGAATCAAGGTGGTTCATCATGTGGTGGGTGCAGCGATCAGTGAATGTTCCTAACCAACCTTGACGCCTGCAATGTATATAGAACCAGTGCTGATGGGAATGTTTTCAAGTGAGGCTATTGCGACGTCATGATGACTTCTTAGTTTTAATCTGCAGTTATTAGGTAGACAACAAGACTGAAAACCATTGCAGTTTACACTCTTGAGAGCAATAATACCTTAACTGCAAGTGCAGGCTCTTACTGAACATGGACTGAACAAAGTATTCCTTGTGACATAGAAACTTATAATGTGTAAAAGTGTGTATCAGTTTGAGAAGCTTGAGAAATCAAACATCCAGTGCAGCATTAAACAATGCTGTAAAATTTAAATGTGAGTATAAAAATTGGGAGTGGTCTCCTCTAGACTTTCTCGTATACTCAGATATGGGGATGGATATTTGAGGAGTAAACCGCAAGATAATGATTATATTTTTATATTACTAGGGGGCTCTGCCCCCTGCTCACTTCGCTTGCCCAACCCTGGGTTTGGTTTACTGGATATACAATTTAAAGAAATTGTTGTTTTCATGGGAATTGTTACATATGCATTATTTTCACTTTTACTTTAAAACTTTTGTTAAAACAATATTTGGAATGAACTTTTCTTAAAGATCGCATTGAATTTTGATTCCGTGTTTGGACTTACATCGTGACAATGCAACGTATATCTGCATGTGAGTGAATATCATTTCTTACTCTTTAATAAATAAAACGACTTTCTTGAATGTTTGTCCATGCTTTCTTCGCTTTGTCATTGATGTGTCATCTATAAGCGCAGGAAGTGTGTCTGACAAAAGCATTCACACGACTGAGGTTAGATGACCGTGGTTTTGTTTGAAAATAGTTGTAAGTAGGGCGTGACTTGAAAGAATCTCATCCTAAAAGTCTCCATCTGACGGGATTTCATACCACAACAACGTTTCTGGAATTTTTTAACTCTTTCTGGCAACACAAATTAGACGATCTAAAAGTCTCCGACTTAAAGTTTAAATCCGAACAATATATTTGATCTCTTTTCGCTGTTCTATTGTTTCACCGAGTAATAATTTCCATTTGTTTGCGCTAATGCAATCTTTCCTATCCTTTTTTTGAGACTTTGGAATTTACGTACTTCCATTATCTCTAACCTGCTGTGCATGTGTACCACACTAGCATGTTTGAATTCTTTACGACGTTCTATGTTGATTTCTACTCTTTGTCCTTTATTTCTCGCCCCAGGAGTGGTTAAATCTCTTTTTTGCGGAACGTATAATGCTGCTCGTGTTTTGAAGGGGGGAGCTGAACGTACGCTAAGGAGATGTGGTCGGATCAGCTGCTGTCTGGCTGCTGCTGCTGATGAGCTGCGTGTTCTGCTTGTCGCGCTGTGCGTCGATCATTTAAAAGCTTGTACAGCAGTTGTCCTTTTTGTTTCATTGCCTTGTCTCGCATAACGTCAAAGTGTCTTCTGAGAAGATCACGTCTCGTCTCCCTCCGAAGATTTATTTTTTAATAGAGAGATGTACATTAAAGAACCATCAACAACAAATCAAATCAAATTAATAATATATTGAGCAATTATTGTAAAAGTAAAGATGAATAAATTGGGACTCTGCAGCTTCATGAATAAATGGTAAAGTACCACTTCCGGTTAACGGAAATAGCCCAAAAGTTGATAGAAAGCTACGTTTTGTACCTAATATTTACATGCAAAATTTGGTTGACCTAAGTGAAAGTGTATTCAGGTTATCGTGTTTACATACACACACTGTAATAAGGCGCTATATATGCGCCCGACCCGACACAGACTGACAATGGAGGCACGTTAAAATAAACCAAAATAATTTATTTTCCTTCTTCAGCTGGGGGCCCACGTTTTCCCTGTGTCCCTCAGCCACAAAACCACAAGTCACAAGCACAGATAAACTCTTCAAGTCCTCCACTCCTCCTTGGCAGCTTTGTCTCCCTTCTCCCAACACTGGCTCCTGGAGTGGTGGCTGGTGGCTCATTTTATAACTCACCTGGAAGTGCTTCAGGAGCTTGACCACCTGCTTCTGATTGTACCTCCGGGTGTGGCTGAACTATGGCCCAGACGGGCCTAGGAACCCCTGCAGTGCCTCCTGGTGGCCACCCCGAATCCCAAAAGGGCTGTGGAGAACTTCATTTCCCATGGAGCCCTGCGGGTATCTGAGGCACCACAGTCACCCACGGGGGCTGCCACCAAGTGGTCCGGGGCAGGAACTGTGCAGCCAGTGCTTGCTCCCCATGGAACATATACAGAAGGGACTTCCGTCACAACACATACAGACAAACACACAGACATAATTCTAAAAATGGCATTTTCTGACTCAGGGAGGTCTAAAACGGAATCATCAAAATCTCAAAATTGAATTTTTGGAGGATTCCAATACTTTCCCTATACTTTGTATACGAGAAAGTCAGGGATGTCTAAAACGTTGAGATTCTTCAAAATCTCAACATCAAATCTTTGGACGATTACAATGCTTTCCCTATACTTCGTATATGAGAAAGTAAAAAGCAGAAAACATCATACGCAGTAACGTATTACATATGGGCATAAATGTATATGTCTATTTGTTAAATTTGTTGTTAGTTTACAAGAAGAGTTTGCTTTACCGTTTGTGCTTGTAATGAAAAAAACAACCATTTGGAACCAGGCCATCAGTCTGATTCTGACTCTGTTGACAGAAGAGTGGCAAAATCTGCTTATATAATCTACCCTAGGTTGAGAATACATTTTATTTGAATGCCACCCCATCTCATTAATGAATGTGCAATTCTCTCCTTAGTGAGTTGAATGAATTATATTCTAGCTGATTTTAGTATGATATTTATAATTATTTACAAAACAGAAAAAATGCTTTTCACATGCAAGGCTTTTCCAATTGTGGGGTAAGGAGATGATGCTTGCTTATTTGTGCTTAGAATAATAGTCTGTGTCCACAATATGGTCTTACTCTAATTTTTATATGTATTTCTTAATATACATTACTTTTTACAATGTAAAAATCTTTTCAGTTTTAGATTATAATTTTCAGAATATAGAATCAGACATTTACTTGGCGTGGGGGAGGGTACAAGCCAGCTTCAGCACAAACAAAATGGCATATGAAGAATTACAAGCAGATATATTTGTCACCTCTCTGTACTTGTGGAAATGGCTTCCAAAAATAGGTACAATGTTCCTTACTGGGGTTGAATGATTAGTCTATTTAACTCTTATAATGATCTCTGTTACTAAAACAAAGAAAACTGCAAAACAAGCTAAAAGAGGTAGCACATTTATTATGAAATAAATAATGGCTGATCTTGTTCAGAGTGGCAGTTAGAATACAGAGTATGAATTTATAACACCAAAGTTAACCCCTTATGCCCTAAAGTGTTTTTGACATTACTGTGCCTAAATTACATAGACAATAATAAAACAGTTATTATTCAGCTTATGTAGTAAAGGAACAGCATCTAAGGTAGAGCAGTTCTGAAGAATAGTGAGCATAATACTAAAAGAAAGTCTTTATATGAATAAAACCTATTGTTGTCAACTGAAAACACAAAAAAGTAGGCGTTTTAGGAATTTCTTTTGAAAAAACGGATTTTACAGACATTTTATGATAAGCATCACTGGAATCAATCAGCTATCATTGTACCAAGTTTAGATTTTAAATACCATAGCACTGCAAATTATATGTTTGGCACAAGGTATCCCATTTAGGAAACATTTAGTCTTTTACAAGTAAACGGTCTCCCAAAACATTTATTAAAGTTCCAATTATATTTTTATTTTTAGAAAAAATACATATAATTATGTACTCATCCAAACCTTTACTTTCCAAATTATTTTTCATGCCAGTCCTTGAAACAATTTCTGCTTACCACTGAATACTATATATTGGGGTTTTAGTGCTGCAGTTCACCCATTTTCTCCTGCCTTCTGTTGCACCTACACCACAAAGGTTTAGTGTGTTTTTTATTTACTTTGTTTTTAGTTGTTAGTTTTTTCTTGCATTTGGAATAAACTAAGTAAATACACACATTTTTATACCAGTTTCTTCCAATTCTTGGTCTTGGGTGAAAACAATGTCTTTCATGGGTACAATGCTGGAAATAGCCTTGTAAAGGGCACCAGGCCAATATGGAGTGCCCAATCAAACTAAACTTCACATTTCTGGCATGCCAATCAAAAACTGCCATGCTCCAAAAAGTGGAGTGGAACAATTACATTTGATTGACAGGGGAAACATGGGGAGTCCACAAGTGAAACTGTGAGCACTGGTGGCATTGTGTGGCAGGAGTACATTTAATCAAATAGCAGTACCTGTCAAAGTATGCATTTCATTGAAGGAAGGAGGGGACCCACTTGAAACTGCAAGAACCATGGTCCAATACAAACACATTCTAGCAAAGAGCAGTACCCTCTGAAATTTTGTGCAGGGTACTTCCACAACATTTAAATGGATGTAGCGGGTGAGCAGGTATGTTGCCGACAGTCTAAAGGTGAAAATGGAAGAGGACTGCTCAGAAATCTAACATAGGGAGAATAAGCAGTACACAGCATCTATGTATAGTAATTGATCACATGAGGCTGGAACTGTAAAACTGCACACTTCAATGCTTCAAAGGTCTGCTAAAGGCAGTACTTACAAATCATAGCATAGTGTAAGGGCCATTAGTTAGTAAGGTTATGTTAAATTAATAGAAGTATTTTCTTACTTATGTTAAAATGTTTGCCTGTCAGATCAGTATTTCTTCTGGAATAGAAATAGGTGGGAGGTGAGGAAAATTGGTCAGGTTCCTTTAAGGAAAGTTTCTGTTTTGAAAGTAATGGAAAAATTGTTTTGATAGGAAGTTAAATTTGAAGAAATTTGTTCATAAAATGCAAAGACATTATGTATATACAGTTCTCTTAAGTATTCCTGGACATTTTCCCAACATCAAATACTGTGTAGGTTTGAGTGAATATCATGAAGAGATGCAACAGATAAATTTTAACTGTCTTAAAGTGTTTCTGCATTCATTCCATTTTCTGAGTGATTAATTGACAATTGGATTATTAGTTTATTGACAATCTATCTAATAATTTGTATTTACTGGGGCACAAAGCACGGCATATACAGAAGTATAGAAAGATTTTATTTCTATTGCACACCAGGCTAGTGTATATTCATCAATTTGTGTCAATTTCCAGGTCATTATAGCTTGTATATTTGCCACCCAGTAATAAAACTGAAAGTTAGGTAGTGCCATGCCACCTTCTGCTTTAGGTTGTTACAGAGTCGCCCTTTGGATGTGTGGATGTTTTGAATTCCGAATAAACAAAGTTATAATTGAGTCTAATTTCTTAAAGAATGCTTTTATAAATGTTTCTAATAATAGTGGAATTAACTAAAATGTTTTATAAAATTCCATTGGTTAGACATCAGAACTTGTTGCTTTCCGATTTTGGAGTGAGTTTATAACATCCAGTAATTATGAGAGTACCAGCTGTTTGTCCGGAGAGTATTTAGCTGTGGTAATTATAATGCATCAAGAAACTCTTTAGATTGTGTTTTAGTTTCTTTAAACTGAGTAGAATATAAGGACTTATAGTACTCTCTGAACATGTGGGTTATATTTTAATGGTCAATGATTTTATCACCATCTGTGTTGGTAATTTCTCCTATTCCACTGCTAATTTCCTGCTTGTGAATTTGTTGAGCTAAAATTTTAGCCTTCTGTCTGCATTCATAGTAATGATGTAACGTTTTAAAGATGAGCTGTCCTGTTTCTTTTTTTGCCAAGAGTTTAAATTTGGATTGCAAATCCTGTCTTTTACTATAGAGTGCTTCATGTGGATTCTTGTCCTATTCTGGTAATTTTGCTGATTAACTGACGCCTTCTTAGCTTCCAATTTATTTTTATGGAAAGATATGAAATAATCTGTCCTCTTAAAAAAGCCTTCAGAGTTTCCCAGAGTATTCCTGCAGAAACCTCTGAAGATGCATTTGTCTCAAAATAATCTGTTTGCTTAGATATGAATTCTGTACAGTTCTGATCAGCTCAAGACAGGGGGTTAAAACGCCAGCTATGACATAGGTGTGTAGGGCATAGAAGTTTAAGTTCCATTATCAGAGGGGCTTGGCCGGAGATAACAATAGAATCATACTAGCAAATTCTATCATCTGCATTAGGTGCGTAGATATTTATCAATAATATTTGCCCCTGGTGAGATGCCCTGAGCAGGTGTGGGCATACTTATTGCCCCCCGACTTGGAGCCTGTTTATTAGGGTTTACCCCAGTAGACGAGAGGGTAGCCTCCCTTTGCCTTCGGGTGGGGCAACGGGTCCTAACTGTTGTTTGTGCATATGCACCGAACAGCAGTCTGGAGTACCCACCCTTTTTGGAGTCCCTGGAGGGGGTGCTAGAGGGCATACCTTCTGGGGACTCCCTCATTCTGCGGGGAGACTTCAATGCTCACGTGGGCAATGGCAGTGAGACCTGGAACGGCGTGATTGGGAGGAATAGCCCCGCGATCTGAACCCGAGTGGTGTTTTGTTATTGGACTTCTGTGCTCGTCACGGATTGTCCATAACGAACACCATGTTCAAGCATAGGGGTGCTCATATGTGCATTTGGCACCAGGACAGCCTAGGCCTCAGTTCGATGATTGACTTTATGGTCGTGTTGTCGGACTTGTGGCTACATGTCTTGGACACTCAGGTGAAGAGAGGGGCGGAGCTGTCAACTGATCACCACTTGGTGGTGAGTTGGCTTCGATGGTGGGGGAGGATGCCGGTCAGGCCCTGGTAGGCCCAAACGTATTGTGAGGGTCTGCTGGGAACGTCTGGCAGAGTCCCCTGTCAGAAGTAGCTTCAACTCCCACCTCCGGCAGAACTTCGACCACGTCCTGAGGGAGGTGGGGGACATTGAGTCTGAATGGGCCATGTTCCATGCCTCTATTGTTGAGGCGGCTTACCGAAACTGTGACCGTAAGATGGTTGGTGCCTGTTGTGGCGGCAATCCCCGAACCCGTTGGTGGACACTGGCGGTGAGGGATGCCGTCAAGTTGAAGAAGGAGTCCTACAGGACCCTTTTGTCCTGTGAAACTCTGGAGGCAGCTAATAGGTACCGGCATGCCAAGCGGAATGCGGCTTCAGTGGTTACTGGGGCAAAAACTCGGGCGTGGGAGGAGGAAGCAGTGCAGTATCAACACTGTATATGGTGGGGATGATGCGCTGCAGACTTTGACTCAGGACGTTGTGGGTCGGTGGGAGGAGTACTTCGAAGACCTCCTCAATGCCACTAACATGCCTTCCAATGAGGAAGCAGAGCCTGGGGATTCGGAGGTGGGCTCCCTCATCTCTGGGACAGTGGTCACCGAGGTAGTCAAAAAACTCCTTGGTGGCAGGGCCCCGGGGGTGGATGAGATACGCCCGGAGTTCCTAAAGGCTCTGGATGTTGTAGGACTGTCTTGGTTGACACGCCTCTACAACATCGCATGGAGATCGGGGACAGTGCCTCTGGATTTGCAGACCGGGGTGGTGATCCCGCTCTTTAAGAAGGGGGACCAGAGGGTGTGTTCCAACTACAAAGGGATCACTCTCCTCAGCCTCCCTGGAAAAGTCTATTTGGGGGTCCTGGAGAGGAGGGTCTGTTGGATAGTCGAACCTCAGATTCAGGAGGAAGAGTGTGGTTTTCGTCCTGGTCGTGGAACAGTGGACCAGCTCTACACCCTTTACAGGGTCCCGGAGGGTGCATGGGAGTTTGCCCAACCAGTCTACATGTGTTTTGTTGACTTGGAAAAGGCATTCGACCGTGTCCCTTGGGGAATCCTGTGGGGGGGGGTGCTTCGGGAGTATGGGATACCAGACCCCCTGATAAGGGCTGTTCGGTCCCTGTACAACTGGTGTCAGAGCTTGGTCCGCATTGCCGTCAATAAGTCAAACCCGTTTCCAGTGAGAGCTGGACTCCGCCAGGGCTGCCCTTTGTCACTGATCATAACTGTTCATAACTTTTATGGACAGAATTTCTAGGCACAGCCAGGGCATTGAGGGGGTCCGGTTTGATGGACTCAGGATTGGGTCACTGCTTTTTGCAGATGATGTTGTCCTGTTTGCTTCATCAGGCCGTGATCTTCAGCTCTCTCTGGATCGGTTCACAGCTGAGTGTGAAGTGGCTGGGATGGGAATCAGCACCTCTAAATCCGAGACCATGGTCCTCAGCCGAAAAAGGGTGGAGTGCCCTCTCAGGGTTGGTGGCGAGATCATGCCCCAAGTGGAGGAGTTCAAGTATCTCGGGGTCTTGTTCACGAGTGAGGGAAGAATGGAGCGTGAGATCGACAGGCAGATCGGTGTGGCATCCGCGGTGATGCGGGCTCTGCATCGGTCTGTCGTGGTGAAAAAAGAGCTGAGCCATTAGGCGAAGCTCTCAATTTACCAGTCGATCTATGTTCCTACCCTCACCTATGGTCATGAGCTGTGGGTAGTGAACGAAAGAACGAGATCGCAAATACAAGCGGCTGAAATGAGTTTCCTCCGCAGGGTGTCTGGGCTTTCCCTTAAAGATAGGGTGAGAAGCTTAGTCATCCGGGAGGGGCTCAGAGTGGAGCCACTGCTCCTCCGCATCGAGAGGAGTCAGATGAGGTGGCTCGGGCATCTGATCAGGATGCCTCCTGGACGCCTCCCTGGTGAGGTGTTCTGGGCATGTCTAACTGGGAGGAGACCCCGGGAAGAGGCCCCAGGGAAGACCCAGGACACGCTGGAGGGACTATGTCTCCCGGCTGGCCTGGGAATGCCTCGGGATTCCCCTGGAAGAGCTAGAAGAAGTGGCCGAGGAGAGGGAAGTCTGGGCATCTCTGCTCAAGCTGCTGCCCCCGTGATCCGATCTCGGATAAGCGGAAGAGGATGGATGGATGGATATTTATCAAAACTGGCAATATCTGGTTTCATCTTGCTAGCATTATTAGCAGCTAGACATTCAAACTTTTTTTTTAAACGACTTGGTGTCCATAGCATGTAATCAGTATTATTAGACTGCTCTGAGAGTTCTGGTTGGGCATCACCCTCGGTTTCTGGAGCATGCTACACTTGAGTTACATAAAATATGCACCTCATCTCTCTCTGCCTCCATCTGTTTCTTTGTCATATCTGGCAAATGTTTTACCTAAAAAGTTCAAGGAAATGAAGGTTACATTTATAGATAAGAGTTGTTGGATATAAAAATTTACGATCAAAAAATTCAAAGACATTTAAATGCAACTTTTTTTTTTTTTTTTTTTAAATTATGGTGTGCAGGTGTTCATAGGGTAAAATCTCTGAATTTATGAAACACAATGAAAAGTGGTCAAATAGCATAAACAAGAGTCATTTTGCTGAAGGGCAAGCCAAAAATTAATCTTCAATTTGATCGATGTGCTCTGCAAATTCAAACCATATATTTGAGAAACATGGATATAATCAACAGAGTCAAATTTGTTTGATATTTATCCTCTCCCTAGATATGCTCACAATGCCTGCAGTCTGAAGTAACTCTTCACAAGTTTGGCTTCGCTGCAAGAATATGTAACTATCGAAAAAACCAAGTGATATAAACGTGCAGTCTAATTGGATGTTCAGTGGTCCTCCTGTATCGTGACTTTTGGGCCAAGTACAGAAGAAATATGCGTGGTTTATGAAATCTCTTCATAAGCTTTAGCTAGTCCAGAATTCTGCAGCTCGCATGATTGCACGAACCTCATCTATTCACCATATTACTCCGGTCTTGCAGCAGCTTCATTGGCTCCCGATTAAGTTTCAGACTGATTTTAAAATTCTGCTATTAACATTTAAGGCCATTCATAACCTCGCCCCTCCGTATCTGTCTGACCTTCTTCATGTTGCCATTCCCTCTCGTAACCTTAGATCCTCTTCCTCCATCCACCTGATTGTCCCTCTCACCCGTCTAATTTCCATGGGGAGCAGAGCATTCAGCTGTTCTGCTCCCAAGCTCTGGAATTCATTATCTACTGAGCTCAGAAATATCGAATCATTTTCAACCTTTAAATGTAAACTTAAAATGTATCTGTTTAAAATAGCTTTTTCTTTAGGATTACAGTGGCTTTGTTTGGTTTTAATTTTATATCTTCTGTTTTTTTCTGATGTTTTAAGATGTTTATAATGTGTCTTTTTATTAATTTATTTATTGTTTGTTCGGTGTCCTTGAGTTCTCAGAAAGGTGCCTTGTAAAAATAAAATGTATTATTATTATCTATACTAATAAAAGGCAAAGCCCTCACTCACTCACTCACTCACTCACTCACTCACTCACTGACTCATCACTAATTCTCCAACTTCCCGTGTAGGTAGAAGGCTGAAATTTGGCAGGCTTATTCCTTACAGCTCACTTACAAAAGTTAAGCAGGTTTCATTTCAAAATTCTACACGTAACGGTCATAACGGTCGACAACATCCGCCATGTTGAACTTTCTTATTTGTGGCACCATCTTCACGAAATTTGGTAGGCGGCTTCCCTGCACTAACCAAAACCGATGTATGTACTTATTTCGATGGTATGACGCCACTGTCGGCCGCCATATTGAACTTTCCAACGTCATTAATTTTCCAACTTCCCGTGTAGGTAGAAGGCTGACCCCATCTTCACGAAATTTGGTAGGTGGCTTCCCTGCGCTAACCAAAATCGATGTACGTACTTATTTCGGTGGTATGACGCCACTGTCGGCCGCCATATTGAATTTTCCAAACATCACTAATTCTCCAACTTCCCGTGTAGGTAGAAGGCTGAAATTTGGCAGGCTCATTCCTTACAGCTTACTTACA
>JANRMT010062796.1:34354249-34390743 GCA_026402145.1 Polypterus bichir lapradei | reverse complement strand
TAGAATTAAGGCAGTTCTGAAGGCGAAAGGGGGTCAAACACCGTATTAGTATGGTGGTCCTAATAATCCTTTAGGTGAGTGTATGTTGGTGAGATTGGTATATAGGGAAATGGTGGGGTTAGATTGGCAAATTTAGGTTAAATAATAAAAAAGCTGTCTCTGTTGACAAGATTCAGATTAAGCTGTCACATAATGTGGTAATGTAGGGATTAGGAAGCAGAAATGAGACAAATAAGCATGTTGCTTTATTATAGATGATTATATGTGATTATGTGGGTAAAACATGAATAAAATTCAAGCATGCTTGTTTGTGCAATCAGATATAGTAGTCTCAAAGCTCATTTGAAATATGTTATTATCCTTGAACTGACAATTTGATTTCAATTTTGCCTTAAAAGCTACTCCATAGGGTCAGGTTTAAAGTAATAATTTTCTTTTTAGTTTAAATAATAAAAGTTTTATATTAAATGTTGTAACAAAAATGGCAGTCCATCCATCCATTGTATTTAACTGATTCCTTGTAATACTAATTGAGAACATTTCTTGGCAACATTGGTTTCATGTCAGGAAGCAATATTAGATAGATTACCATTTCACTCTCACATGCATACCAAGCCAATGTAGAGTTTGTCAGTTGAATTAACATGTACTTTGACAATGACCAGAGAAGTATTTGTTTCCATCGCTTGGTGCTGTAAAGCAGCAACACTAAATACTGTGCCAGCAGGACTCTGTATACTAAATCAAGCAACATATACAAGACATCTAAAAACAAATGCAATGTTTAATCTTTCATAGCTGCCAATATGGGAATTGTGTATCTTGTACAGCTCCCTTTTTCACCCTCCAATTTTCTTTTAAACTGGTGTCCATTAGACTCTCACCAGGCCTGTAAGTTTGAAATAATGAAAAATATGACTTTTACTAGCTTATTAAATATGCTGGATTGGCCAAGGATTTGTTTTGTGATTTTCCAGAGATGGTTTTTTCTACAAACTTGAAAATTGTTTTGTTTTTATACTCTGTCTCCTCTCATCTCAATCTTGCTCTACTACTTGTTTCTTTTTTTGTCATCCATCCCTTTCTTTAACTATACTGCATTTTACTTTTAAATACTTGTAGTAGCAGAATCTGTACTTTCCTTAAAGAAATATTTTTTTCATTAAAATAAACAGTATAGTATCAGTTGTTGCATAATCCTTCAAGTGTAAAGATGACAGTTCCCAGCTATACAGGGTTTTCCTGGTTTAAAAGCTCCCTTAAAGGTCAGCATACTGCATGAATGAAAAATGTAATTTTAATAAGGAAATAAGTATTAGCTGTTAATTTTTCCTTTGATGTTCACTTCCTATCATGAAGAGTATTCATTTCATATTTCTTTCTCATATACTATATTTTCAGCAAAGTAGCTTGCTAGCCATAAGTGGAATTGAAAATATTGTACATTTTAGATGTTTCATGTCTACAGTTTTTAGTTAATCAAATTTATTTTGAGGCAGATATTACTAATTTGTCTATCTGCTGTCATCATCAGTACTAGTATTTTGTTGGCCTTTGCTGCAATGGGTTTTCGTGCTCAGTGACTCCAAAACTGCTTTTGTATTCCCAATAAAGATTTTTCCATGTGACAATTTTACTTGCTCATTGAATTTCACCCCAAGTAAAATTAAATTATATATGAACTTGGCTTTAACATTTCTTCCTAGTAGTTCATGCTCAGAACTGTCGGAGTCAGTTATATACAGTATGTTATAGACTGTCATTTTCAAATTCTTATTTATTTTTAAATTAATCACCTGTAGCAAGTACATTTGCAATAGTTTAAGTGTATTGGCGAAGCTAAATTGGGTCTAATATTTGTGTGTGTTCTCGCTGTGATAGAGTGGCAGCCCTGTCCAGTTATTGTTCCTGTCTTGTGCTTGATGCTGGCTGGGATAGGTTCCAGTTTCTCTGTGACCCTATTCTGAATAAGTTGGTTTAGAAAATGGATGGGTGGAATAAGAAATTACATGAAGTCAGATAACATTTTTGTGATGAAAATTGGATGTTTACCAAATGCGCTAGAGTGAATATTATTTTCTGGCTTTGATGCAGTTTCCAAAGTCTTTGTATTAATATTTGTTACATTCTCGGGAATAATAGTCCATAGACTTTTACTGCTTTAAAGAAAGTTGGCTTTTGCAGTAGTGTGTATTTGGCAGTGTGCCATAATGAACTACCTTTAAATACTTTTTAGACAATCTGATTCTTGTTAAATGTAACAAAGCAGGATTATTTATCTTGCTAATTTAAAGACTGATTACGCAGGTCTTATCTCGATTGCTAATGTGGAATGCTGTTTACAGACCAATTCCCTTTTGTGAATATTTTAAATGGTTCATTTATTCTGGCTGCCTATTGGCGACCTAGCCACTGCACACAGCTGTTAAACTGGTAAAGCTGCTGTCTAATTCCTTAGAAATTTGTTACATTTTGTAAAGTTTCAAGATTTTGTTTTTACTAATAGTCTTTGTTGAGTTGTCACATATTAATGTGTTTTCTGGGATGGATTCACACAATTTGGATTCTGTTTTGTGTTTTGTATTTACCCCTGTTTTTTAACATCCATTGCACACCTAACCTGCTTGGATGGGGGGCTCTCTCTGAATTGCCTTTCCCAAGATTCATTTTTTTTTTTCCCCTAAAAAAGGTTTTTTTGGGTAGGGAGTTTTTTGTTGTCTTCTCAGGGAGTCAAGGCTGGGGGTGATTATCAGAAAATATGGCCTGTTAAAGCCCATTACGGCATTCCTTGTTTGAGTTCGGACTATGCAAGAAATAAATTTACTAGATTTATTTACTAGACATGACTATTGACTGAAGCAAAGAAGTTTGAGCCCCTTTTAGAGCATTTTATAAATGGAGTCAGACTTACTGCCCTTCTTTTGTCATATGATCATTTAGCAGTGAACATGTTATGAAGCTTTTATTTGTTTAAATTTTACATTATCAACATGACAACAAGTGAGTTGCAGTCATGCATGTGATTGTGATAGTAGTGTTGTATGGTGGAAAAATAGGTGGTAGGTAATTTCAAAACAGCTCTAATATATTTTTGTCTGTGTTGTGTTTTGAGGCAATCTGAAAATGTCTAAAAAGTACTCTTGCACAATTTGGATAGGTTTTTGTTTAAGATACTGAAAAAAATACATCAAAGGTTTTAAAATATAATAACCCCTAAACTATAAAACAAAACTGTTATCTTTTTTATAAAATATGAACAAAATCTTAAATTTGTTTATAATTGAAAAGTTTTACAATTGAATTTTCAAAAATGAATGTCTCCAGTCAGCTTCAATTTATTCCCGCCTCAAGTCTGCAGGCTTTTTTCCTCACACAGCACTTTCAGTAACAGACTATTTTTATTTGTTGATACTAATCTAGTTTCTAGAAATCTCCCCAGTATTTACTGATTTCTGAAAAGTACAGAGTAGCGGCTACAGTCCCCTAGTTGTTTGGTTTTTCTCAGTGTGCGAATTATCCAGTAATAAATGGGGAGTCCCGTTGGCTAAATATTGAAATCTACTCTACTACTACAGAATACACAATACAATAGATATGGAGAATCTTATCAGTTAGCTTATTTGTATCTTAAACAGAGAAATTGCATCATACACAGATACGTAGTCTGCAAACAAAATGCACACTACCATCACACAAAAAAGCTTATTTTATGACACATACAAACTTAGACACTGTCTCTTGGAATTTAAGTCCTCTTGGTAGCCCTATAATAGCCCAACAGCGGGCTTGTTTATTAAACAATATACAGCAGCACTGCACTGTTAATGCCTAATTAGACCAATTATTTCACTTTCCTATTTTTACAGGTGACAGGAAAATGCCTCTGAAACTGGGAGCAAGACGCGGCTGGCTTGCGTTGTTCCCCGCGTCAACCCTATTGGTATCATAATATCAGCAATTGCCATTACACTCTGCATTATCTTTAAGATGATGCTTAATATATAGGCAAGCACTACTGCCTGGAAACCAATTTATTCATTTCCTAAAAAGTCTATGTCCTATTCTAGAGCCCTCCTGATTTAAAGGATGGGCTATCCTTCCTTGTTGGTGGGCTACTGCCACTCAGAAATGTAATCCCACTCAGCCTACAGCCACACATTTATCTCACTCCTCCAGCCTGAGAAGCACAAACAGCACACAGCAGTCCTGCTGGTGAGGAGCTGTCTGTACTGTAATACAATGTTTCACTGCAAACTTAGTAATGAGCACTGAATAATTTATAATACTATAACGTGTTTTTAAGGGATCCGCTCAAGTTGATTTTCACGCTTCAGGGGGTTCATAGGGTTTATTATGGTGTCCCTCCCCATATTTTGCACCTTGATATTTCTGTAACATTACCTTATAGTACATTATAGCTTCTCATATGATTAGCAGTTCAGATTTTTTTCTCCAAGGTATTTTCTTGCATACCTTTCATTCTTCCACCTGAAAGAAGTTGGTGGGATCTTGATTTCAGCTTAGCAAGCATTCAGCTGTGGCAGTTAATCATTCAATTACCAGTAATCAGCAACTAATGAATTAGGCACATGAGAGCATTGGGAGTGTTGTTTTATCCGTTAAAACTTTGCACTATTTGTCAGGCTCAGAAGTCAAAACATGGTGATTGTTACGTCCAGTTCTTCACATTTTGAGCACAGTCATATCATACCTTGTAGTGTGCAAGACATTTTTTTCAGTTTATATCTTGTTCATTGTTGATCATTTATTGTACTGGCGATTGAAGGTAATGCAGATATTATTTTCTATACAGCCTTAATAAACTCTGTATTGGTTCTCAACAGCTTAGAACCTAGTTACACATCAGATTTTGCAGGGCTTAGGCTTCTGTCTTTAAGGCAGAGAACAGTTTTCTCATGCAATAGCATCTTTCACACATGCTCTATATCTCAAAGTTTTGTCAGGGCAAAGTTTGAAAGCTTTTTTCATTGTTGCGACAAGCTTGTCTTCTTCAAGAAAATTATTTTCCATTTGCCATTATTTGCTTCTTTGAACACCACAAGGACACAAATGAGTAATAATTTCTGGTGTAAATCATCATATATAATAGTGTGCATTGTTCTCCTATTATTTAAGATTGGAATAATTCTTACAGGAGATACCATGAACCTAATTTTTGACTAACATACAATTAATTGCCTCACCAAGACAATACACTGTGCAAACTATAAACATTTTTTGCATGTGTAGATTCATAAGTGACTAAAGACATTCTCTTACTTGTTCACTTTTTTAAGATGAATATCAGTACCTCCACTAAATCATGAATTATCTTCCCTGTCCTCTATCTTGTTCCTCATGTACTGTAACCTTGTAATCAGCTACAATTTTTTTAATAAGTCTTGTGTTTGGCCCATTTTTTAAATACATAATATGAGGTACTTTTCAGGACACCTTAGCCATAATTTCTGAAATGGCAGGCACAATTCGCACAAATCAAGAAAAAAATGACATTAATATCTTTATTCACCCCTATATTTTCAAACAGCTAAATCCAATTCAGGTCAAACAGGTACAAAACAGTATCCTGAGTTCCATAACATGGAGCCCACTAACATATGGACAAGGCAGTGACTTAAGTAAACCGGAGAATATTACTTTCAACTTGGTGAAAAAGCTGGAGTCACCAGCTAAAATGTCCAATACCTTTGGTGAAGGACATGCATTTCTTACCTAAATGATTCAATCAAAGAAATCTACCACATGGGTGCCTTTAAATGATATGTACATAGTACGTACAGTCTATTAAAACTTCACCATGCCTTGTTTTCTAGCTATAGTGAAACAAGAAAGAATCCAGCACTCCGCAAAATGTGAAGATGGAAAACTTTACTATGAAGGGGAATGCTACAGCAAAGGGCAGTCAATTCTTCTGGAAGTCAAAGATACGGCACCATCTGAGTAAGTGATGTGTCTTTACTGATCACGTAGATGTTATAGCTGTTTAAACCAAGCTGAAAACTATAATTCCTCATGATATTTAAATTATCACCAAAGCTTGTCCTTTTTTAGCAAAAAATAAATTATTCTAGATGGTTTTATTCTCAGTGTTTATTTGGTACTTTTCATCTTTCATGAAACAACACACAGACCACTAGATGGTACTGTGGGTGTAAATTTTCACTTGACCTAGAAAAAATAAATTGAATTGTTTGAAGCGAAAGGCCCATGGTTAAACATTAGAATCTGAATGATATTGATATTATTCATTCAGAAAAAAGAACATGGTGCCGAAATTGAGTCTTCAGTAATACAAGTTTTTTTTTCCTGTAATATTTACAAGCTCTTTAGCAATCAGGGCTGCAAGGTAGACCCTTCAGTCATTCTGCATCATCTATGATCTCTGTGGTCATGTAAAGCAGTCTTTCATTGTAAAGAGATGATTTGTTTCAGGCACTATGTTTTGTATCAGTCCACATTTCATATTCAAATTCATCATCTTTGCCATATCCTGTTTCATCATCAGCATTAACCTCTTTAAAAAACACTTGAATTCCATTAGTGCACAGTGTTCATTAAGATTGGAAAACCTGGGCATCATTATTATTCTTTAATAAGATTATTTGCCAATTTTAGTATAGTTCATTTAAAAGGCATAGGTTGAAGTTTAACAAATGTAACCCTACAGCAACTGGAGGCTTTTTTTCTAGCTCAGCTTAGTAATTGACTTGTACCATCCATCCATTTAATATCTTGGGACCACTGATGACTTCGAATTCACCTCATGGCATGAAATCTGAGGAGAAGCTAATTAAGGTCAATTAAATTTTATAATCAAAAAAAACACTACATTATTTGTAAAATATTAAATTCATGAGCGTTTGTTAGAAGTAAAAAGAGCAAGATACAATTATACATATGTAAGAATTCTAACCCCTGATATAAGCACATAACTTCCAGCACATGAATTTCCCAGTATTAAATTTGTGAATGAGGTAGAAAATGTAATCATCTTGGATACTAACTTTTCACATGTGTAATTGTATATTTATATAGTTATGTAGTTGTATATTTAAAAAATAAAAAGAATTAGTGTTTTTTTTTTTCTTCTTATGTTTAAGTGTTACTCTCTGTTTTATGTGGCAGATGCAAAAGTAAACTTTTTTGCTATTTTCACATCTATATATCTAATTTTTAGTCACAGAGAGTCACACAGTACCCCAGTAGTGATCACCTCTGGATGGGATTCCAGTCCATCATACTTCTGAAAATCAGATGTGAAAATGACAAAGGTGTTATTTTCTTTTCAGAGCTGTGATAACTGCGGTGAGCACAGGAGAGGTGTGGCTGCGTAGGACAGATGGCAGTAAAACCAAAATTTACGTGTCTCAACTGCAAAAAGGAAAGTATGCCATCGGAAAGGCTTGAACCACCTGACTGATAAAGATGTTGCTACTGAGATGCAGTAAAAGCAGTGAATTGCAATGATGTTTGCAGGAGGATTCATAAAGTAACCACAATGCAGACATTGCCGGAATTGTACTAAAGCTCCAAAGGCACTTGCACAATAAGCATACTGAAATATTGGGTTATGTTTGGAAAATGAAGACTTGGCTTTACTAATATAAGTTTGAATGCTGAATTCTAGATTAAAAGAAAGAGAGAGGTAAAATGTTAGCTTTACTATCTGAGACTTATCTGTTTGTGGCTATTTATTTTCACCCAGTTCTTATTTCCAAATTTAACTGCATTTTGTTTTTAAAATTTTCACTGTTAACATTTCTTTTATCCACTGTTCACCTCCTCTAAGAGGAGTGAGTGTATGCAATCCAAATTTTCTTTTGCTTAATTTTGGTGTTCTCTGCCTGTGCCATCAAGCTGTGCAACATAAGGTATGCAAATGACCAGAACTGCACAAGAAACAGTTTGATTTGATTTCCAAATATAGATTAATGATTGAGTTAGCAGAAAAGTAAATAACCCAAATAATGCTTTAGATATGTAATTAGAAACATGTGTCTCAAGGACAGGAACAGACACTGCAGAATATTAAAAAAGACATTTGCGTTTTCATTACATCCTATGTGATGTAAAGTGGCAGAGTTAGAGAGGGTATGGGGATTCTTGGGATTGTTTTCCCTGATGAAGATCTTAACAAAGTGGAACATACTGTTTTTATTGAAGCATTCAATGAATGCTCTTTTTTCCTGAATTAACTTTTGTTCATATGATGGCCTGAAATATTGAATGTAATGTTTGCTGTAGTCTTTACAATGTCAACATAATTGACATGCCAGACCAAATGTTGCAAATATTATTTGGTGTAAGGGCATGTCTGGGATATGAGGAGTTGAAAATATCTGCACTATGTTTTTATGTACGCGAAATGGCATCACCATTGATTCAGAAATGTTTTTTACAGCTTAATATAGTGAACTCACCATTAACATTTGGTTGTTCTCTACTTGTTAAGTCATTGTGTCAAGAGACAAACTGATTCCCTTAGACCTGACCATGACTGGTTCTCAGTTCAGTCAAGGGTTCTGTTAATGGTCTCACATAATCATAGGACACAAGAAAAATAATAGGCAAGACTACTAGAAAAAAAACCCAGAAAATTCTTTGGCAAAATGAAAGTATCAATTAAATGATATATGTTTAATTTTTATATGACACTGTGGCACCAAAACACTAAACTATGTGGGCTTGTATTAATGTGGATAAACATGTTGAGAAAATGTTGCCAAACAAGTAGAAAATACTGTGGGCATTTTCTAAGTTTGTTAAAACCTTAAAAAAACTAATGGGCAATAGTTGTTTTTTTTTTTTTGTTTAATGTGTTCAGATAGATTCTACCTGCCATCCAGTCTTCCCCTGGATAAGCAAAATTGAGAAGAGAGATGGATGAATGAATGAGTACTCTTTTTCTTTCAGCTGCTCCCGTTAGGGGTTGCCACAGCGAATGATCTTGTTCCATATCTTTCTGTCCTCTGCTTCTTGAAATGGTGGTTAATAAACACTAACTGGAAATTATATTTTATGTATTACATAAAGTGAGAAGTCAAGCAAAATGGCACCTTTTATTGGCTAACTAAAAAGATTATAATATGCAAGCTTTTGAGGCAACTCAGGCCCTTCTTCAGGCAAGATGTAATACAGAAACTGGAGTTCCCTGTGTTTATATACACACACTAGGACAAATAACAACATTAGACATCTTAAGTGTAAAAAATGAATAGACCTCTTCAGGATAAGATTCATTTAACAAGAGAGAAGAAGAATGTATGGTCAAGATCTTTGGATAAGATAACTGTCCAACAAAGTCTTTTGAAGTTTCTGATTAGTTTTTCTATACAATGTGGGTCTGTAGACAGGTTGTCTGGGTCAGTGATGCAAACAATCCTCATACCTGGCCATAAAACTCTTGTCTCTATTCAAACCATGTTGTAATGTATTAAATTTTAGCATCAGTTTGACTTCCCATTCTTTTCTCTCTTGCTTCTTCTCTCTTGTTAAATGAATCTTAGCCTGAAGAGGTCTATTCATTTTTTACATTTAAGATGTCTCACTTAAAGATTTTCCAATGTTGTTTCTTGTCCTAGTGTGTATATAAACACAGAAAACTCCAGTTTCTGTATTACATCGTGCCTGAAGACGGGGCCTGAGTTGCCTTGAAAGCTTGCATATTATGATCTTTTTAGTTAGCCAATAAATGGTGTCATTTTGCTTGGCTTTTCTCTACATTCATCATGGCTAACATGGTGCAACACCCTAGTACTACATTTAAAAATATTAAAACATAACAAATAAAACACCCATCCATTCATCAGTTTGCTGAACCTACTTTTTCCAGTCCAAGGTGTGAGGCAACATTAAGAAGTAATTACTTGTGTATGAGATTTGGAATTTTTATATGCTATATAATTTTCATATCATTTGAACTGCTGAAATGTGGAGTGGTTTGCAGTGATGGCATATTCTGCTCTTACAAGACAACTTACTTTTTCTCATTTTCGCAAAACCATTAGGTTACCATGGCAACTCGTCATATTTGGAGTCGGTGATGTGCAGTTCAGTATCCTCATGATAACATGTTTGCATCATGAGGTCTAAACTGAACACTGGACAATTTCAGAACAATATATAATGGCAAATTAAACTTTTGCTGATACTTTTAAAAGGAATGCCACCTAAACCTTTTCATAGGTTTGCAAAACATTTCAAGTTATTTTTTCTTTTTTATAATTTTTATTGCTTTTATGAATTACAGTGAGTAAATTACAAGTCAGTCAGACGTACAATGCTATTTCTTATTCTAATCAAATCTGACCTCTCCCTTCCCATTCTTCTGGAGAGAAAGAAATCAGAAGATTTAATATGCAGTAATCACTTGAAGATATTGAGGCATCCTAAAGGTTAGCAGAGGTTCAGTATTCTTAATTAATTAAAGACAGCATATATGTCTGTCAAATTCCAAAGCAGTCTTAATAAGTTCCACATGGAGTTTATTTAGGAATAATAAGTGCACAACCATTTTCAGCCTGAGAACAAGAAAAAAAACAAAAATGACTTAAGTAAGCGAGTTATCAGTGGACAAAAAACATGAAAGTATGATTGTATTATTGAACATCCTTTCACACTCTCCACAGAATATTGTTTTATAACATTGGGATAATTCTCCTTTCACTATCTACTCTCAGAGTAAATGTGTTTTATTTAACGCCAAGCTCGAAAACATTTTTCTATGCTTTACACTTTATATGTCTTACATAAAAAGTGTACTTATATGTCTTACTTATATGTCTTACAGCTATTTTAAGTATTGTTAAAACTCACCACCTGCATTACATTTGAGTTGTTGCTTTTTAAAACCACAGCCTAGAAGTATAGTATGGTGCTGAAGGGATTCACACAGCCATTGTAGCAAACAGAGACTGAGAGAGAAGAGGCCTCAACACAGTGCATCTGAGCTGTAAAGCAGTGATGTATCAAGTGAAAGATGGGAAGCATTTAGTAAGGAGCATAATAATAAAAAAGCTGATTTTTTATTATGCGAAGCTACCAATAAACAGCTTTATTCTGAAAAGTGAAAAGGTGGTAAAAAGTGATTACGATGTATTCTTAACTATTGTTACCAGAAATCTGAATAATCTTATGCCACAGCTTCTGAATGAGGTGGAGGTGCAGGTTTATTGGTGACAGGCCTCATACTAAAGTTATTTTACATCACAAATGCTAGGAATATGTAGCAATTGAAATGCAGTTTCTGCTGAGTGCATATCTTTTCACACTGACAATGCCTGCTAGAAAAAAAAAGGTGTCAGCAGTTCCCCTATCATCCTAAAGTACAACATTCTAAAATCTGTTCAGTCATTACAAATGATTTTTTAATATCGATCTAATAAAATTGCAGTTTTAAACTACAGAGGGTTAATGTGATTTTTAAGAAAGTGACCTAATCTTCAGGACTAATAAAGCAGCACTTGTGCATGTTTTATTATGTTGAGTTTTTTTTTGCCACTGTGAAAACAGGATTATTAGACAATGAGCTAAAATGAAAGCTAGACTTGTAGGTAACATTTAGCCCCAAAGTACAAATGCAGATATTTTTTTTTTGTATTTTTTTTTTTACAATGAACAAGAAAAGAAGCAGCACTTTCCAACAAAGTGGTTATAATACGAGAAATTCTTATTAGACTGCAAATTACAAACAATAACTGAGTAAGCATTAACTAGTAAGCACTCTCAGTGGCCCTTGGAGGAACAGTGGTGCATCATTTTTCAAAAGTTGAGTTAGCCCTACTAATATTAATTATTTACAAATGTTGTGGTGAGCTTCATACATTATTAATTGAAATTCATTCCGTACTGCAAGATTTAGATTACATTGCATGTATTTAGTACCTGCTACTCCTGATCTGTGACTGCCTACCTGCAGTCTATTTTTAATTTATTCTCGGCCAAAACTACATGGCTGTCCATGTGAAACCACACTGAATTAGGGGCCAATTCAATCTTCTCTTAGGACTCACAACAAGCATGCGGCATGTGCATACATTTTTATGAAGTCTTCAGGTGCAAGTGTCATTTTTTACATGGTTTTACATGGTTTTTATCTTAAGCCAGAGACTATAACATAAGTTAGATCAAAATAGAAAAAAAATGTAAAACTGTCTGGACATGAAAAATAAATGTTCACAAGCCTCTAGTCATATCTCATCAATTTGGGAGGCACTAAATCTTTATCAGTATTTAAGGGTTTGCATTTTACTAAATAATCTGCTGTGCCACTGTGTTTTCAGAAACTCTTTTCACATTTCCAGTTTCCAGTTTAACAACATCATAATAAATAATCCAAAATGCCAGTTATTATTATAAAACAACTAATTGGTAGTTTTAAATTTCAAATAATTTTATTATACTTTTCAGAGTTACAAGTAGAGGACATTTTAGACTTGGACGTCATGAGCTACCAATCTACGTGCTGCTGTAATAGTACAGACTTTATTTGCGTCTTCATTTCTATTATAATTGCTTTCAAATCTAACTCCAGTCACGCTACACTTTGTGATAGTCAGCCAACCTCATTTAAACCGTAGACAACGTGGAAGTTTTAATTAAATCAGCCACTTTTCTACTTAAATATACACTGCTTTCTCTGTAATGTATAAATCAAATTGAAGCCCAGGTCAAGGTAAACATTTTCACACACCAGATAAAAATTAAGTTTCAAATTACGTTGAAGAAAGCTTGGACACTCTCATTCTCATAGAAAATACATATAATTGTTTCTGTTTTTAAGGTTTTACAAAATTTTCTCAACATTTATTTCTAAAATGATAGAATAGAAGTGCGTGCCCACATAGTACTTTAAGAAGAAAGTTGCATTATATAGCTACCTGACCCAGTGCTGCTGTTATTTACGCTGGTGAAAATGAAAACTGCAACATCATGAAGGCATTATTTGAACTCCACTACATTTGTATAAAATAAATAATGATATACAAAAGTTTTGTTGCAAAGATATCTAGATGAAATACTGTACAGTTGTCTTTAGTTAAATTGTATGATTAAACTTGGATCAATGAAGGTCTGGATGCTTTTCTGTCAGATCCTTTGCCTGTTCAGTGTGCCTGGTGAGCTGAGCCAAAGTTGTGGCAGGGCATAAAGCAGAATTGAGGTGTCTAATATGTCTTTCATACTGTTTAGTTTGCGAGACCTGGGCTGCCACTCCTTGGATGAGATGTTTTTAAGAACTTCATGAGTAGTGCCTGTAGAGTGTTGTCAACCATTATTGTAATGGAGAGGGAGGACAGAAGGATTCATCAAGCTGCATGTACTGCTAAGCCTTCACTGTCCCTTCAATAATAATCACCTTGGATCTACTGGTATGTACTATACTATAGCTCTTCACACCAAAATGCCAGACATTGGTAATGAAGGCTTGTCTCCGAAAGAGATGTACGTCCAGGCATTCTCTAAACTCATTGTCCCCTAGTACTGGAGACAAATCAGCACCACAGTGATACCCAAAGAGGCCTTTCTTAACACTAGACAAGTCTTTGTGGAGGTGTCAGAGAGAGACTTCACATTTAAACTTGAATGTGCACACTGATGATGACTGTTCTGTTTTGTGACACTTAAATTTAGTGTAGAAAGAATTTGTTAAGTTGTTGGCCTATCATTTCTATCCTGTGTGAGTAGATGGTCTCTGTCATCCTCCTAGATTGTTCTGGCCCAGTGTTTGGGTAAATAGCTTCTAAGTTTGCAACTTTTACCATACATGATGTAAAGTGTAAGAGTTCTATTAGTTCAGCTCTGCAATATCTTGGATATATATGATCCCTCATGAATGCCAGTGATTCAACTGCAATCAAAGATTGACAGATCTTGAACTAGTTACTTTTGTTTGCGGTTTGCATAGAACTTTTGGTATCTGAAGTTATTTTTTCATAATCATGGTATACATTGAAAAGGGAAATTGTGCTATTAAGTTAAGCACTTTTTATACATAAAAGAAAATACTATACATGTTCTTGTGGTTTAAAATGGGGTGTAAGGTACACCAGTCTAAATGTGAAAGCAAAAGCCTTACAAATTACCAAATGCGTCCATTTTCGAATCAAGCATATTCCTGAGTACTTTATTAAACTTAAAACAGGACAGACTGGTGCTGACCCTTTTAAGCATTTACTAAAGTGTGCATAATTCATACCAGATTTGTCAGACATTGGATAATGCCTTCATACTGCTGCAAATTTTTGTTTTACTTAGGAAACTAAAAGAAATGTGAACACTTTGGAAGTTTTGAGAACTTCCCTGTAGTTTTTATGAGTTAGGGTTTGTTTCCTTCAGTAACCATTATTAAAATATAAGCTTAAAATTGTCCTCTCTTATATGAAGAGCTTTCCACTTCATGTGAATCATGCACTTAATTAAACAAACACTTAATTAAACAATCTGAGAACACTTTTGTGGTGAGTCTCCAGACTTCCTATGCAAAAACACTATAACTGATGCAGCATTTTTCCTTTTTCCTAATAGAATTGCACTAAGCCTAGAAAAGAACATTTTCAGGTCATGCTTGATTTTTTTTTTTTTTTTTTTTTTTGCATTAATGGTAATAAATTGATTTTTAAGCAATAAATATGTTTTTTTTGGAAGTAAGCTCAATGTAATAAAATACAGTATGGTGCTTTGTCTAATTATTTAAGCATATATTTATCAGCAAATAGATCAAACACTTGTCCTTTGTCCTAGTGTTGTGGCTTTCTGTATTTGTTCATACATGTTTTTATTTATTTTGTCAATGTGTTATATATATTAATCAGGGTATTATTTAAGCTTATTTTCAATTTGCTATGCATTTAAGTTTGCAGTGAATGGTGGCAATGCTTTTCCAGATTTTTCAATTAAACCTGTCTTTTATCACAATGCCGTGTCATGAGAACTCATTAGATTCTCTTGTCTGATTCCTGTTTGCAATGAAATAATGTCTCATAGTTGCTGTTAGGGTGACGAGACATTAACTATAAATCTTGTTTTACCTTTTAATTTCATTGACAACAAAATTAATGGACAATCTTTACAAATATGTGTCCCTGCTGAGGATACCATGGACAATAAGAAGGTCTACATTGATGATAAAATGGTAAACCATACCCTGAAATATTTGACTTTGAAAACACATTAGAATTAATTTCCTAACTTGAATGTCTAAATCTTGTCATCAAACATCAAAATGAACCCCTGAACCATTGCATTCTTCATCAACAGCAGATTTTCTTACCTTATATGCACTGTGGAAACGAATGCCAAATATTGGTTAGCACCAACTCAACTCAGTTGATTCCTAAAACCCCATGACACAAAAAAAAAAAAAAATTTAATTGATAACAGGGGATAAAATGAGTACAGCTCGTAAAATCTGCACATACAACAATTGCAAGATTCTAAAGCATCAAATATAGTGTAGTAGTGGTAGGATTCATTAGTTATCTTTAGAGATAGCCCTTGAGTGAGCCTAGTGAGGCCCTAATTGTGTGAATTATAATAGATGGTCGTTTTGTGAGGAGAGTTACCAAGGAGTGTGTATAATATGATCCACAAACAAACTGGCTGATTTGACTAGAAATTACAAATAGTTGGTTTAACAATTAGTAACTGGCCACCATCTCCAAATTCTAGCATGAGAAAGAATTAGCATTCTCTAACATGCTAGCTGGTATGGTCTTTTCCAAATATGCTAATATTTTCAGTTTTGTGGCAATGAAGAAATGCAGTGTCATTTCAAATAAATGATGAACAGGTCACCCATATTAACAATAATTGTGGCTTAAAGAAAAGAGGCTTGTTCTGTGAGATGCAGTCAGCCTCAAATTCCTATTGCCACTAGACAATGGTACCTCTTGACATCCTCTTGGGAGCATTTTGCATGCAGGTGCTGGTTATGTATGCAAGACTTGAGTCCACATTTCAATGTGTTCCAGACCCCTGGTATGTATAATTGACTCCCTTCTCATGATACCTGCAGAGGATACCATTCTCTGGCTGTAAATACATAACTCTACCACAATACACATTCATCCAATATTCCCCTTCCTGTTGCCAGACCAATTAGAAACACAGCCAGCTGTTAAGCATACAACGTAATTTTTCCAATTGAGAATTGCCCAGGCAATGTTATTTTGGTTTTCAAGTTTGAGAAGGTAATTGTTGCTTGGCCTTGTTTAATATTTCAGGAATACGGTTAGTGATCAGAAAAAAAGGGAAAATTAGTTAAGAACAAACAAGCTTACAGTTTTATATATATTTTAATTGCCTATAACATTGCTAGAAGAACCTTAACATCATTAGAAGAGAGTGACTTCTTGAAGAAGGATAAAATTGTTTTATGAAGACTGGATTCTCAGGTGACATTGGCAACAGACTGTTAAGAAAGGATTTCATCATCAAAGGATGACTATGCTTGGGAGTGCATATTACTTTGCCAAAGTATTATTTTGACGCGAAACAGATAAGCAGCTCTGACATTTTAGTTAATTTATTTAATCTCTTGCTTGAACAGGCAGTTTCAACAAGTGTAGACCCCTGAAACCTCTAGAGAAAGTTATCATAGTCAAATTGCATTGCAGTCTTACACACTGTGTTACCAAGAGCACAACCAGCAGACTACCAAAGAAATAAAAAAAAAAAGTACAGCCAATGAGAATGAAGACAACCGTCACTTTGTCCAACCACAAAAGATGAGTGAAAGTTTTACATACACCAAACTGATTTATAGGCCTGAACGGTTGGTTCCACATGAACATGAGCAGTGAATATCTCAAGTGTCGGTTGCACAACACACAATTCAGTCCCTCCGCCTCCACTCCTCCTCAGGCTTTGTCCTCTTCCTCCCGACACTGGCCCCCGAATAGTGGGGACTGGCCCCTTTTTATAGGGCACCCGGAAGGACTCCAGGTGCCTAACAAGCTAGAAGTGTGGCCAAATAAGACACTGGAAAGGTACATGTGTCTCCTGGAGGTGGCCATGGGTTCCAGCAGGGTTGAGCTCCAATGCTTATGACCTGTGGCCCTGCTGGAAACCAGGAGGGCTGCCCTCTGTCAGCCCGAGAGAGAAACAGGTAAGGATACAATATATATATATATATATATATATATATATATATATATATATATATATTGTGAACGCTGGCCCCGGCACAGACAGACGGACAACATAGTTTGCACCACACACTGTTTATTATACACTATATACAAGTTCTCGTGCACTCACAACCCCAGTGCCTCCAGCACCGATTCCCCCAATGTCCAGGGCTCACAGTCCTTTTGCCTTCCTGGCCGCCTCCCGTCCTCTCTCTCCAGCTCAGTCTTCTTCCTCCCGACTTCCACCTCCTGACTGGAGAGAGGCGGCCCCTTTTATGGGGACCCGGATGAGCTTCAGCTGCTTCCCGGCACCTGACGTTGGCCACACCCCTGTGTGGCGGAAGTGCCGGCTGCGCACCTGGAAGCCGTCCGTGCATCCCCGGTCGTCTTCCCCCCGGCACTTCCTGGTGTGGCGGAAATGCCGGGCTCCCGGGATAATTAGGCACTGGGGCGCCGCCTGGCGGTGGCCACGGGTCCCTGCAGGGCTGGGCTTCCAAGCCCTGTACCCGAGGCCCCCTGCATAACCAGGACGGACGCCCCCACTCGGTCTGGAGGAGGCACACGCCCTCCTCCGGTCCTCCAAGGCGTCCCGACCGGGCTCCAGCCCCGGCCGAGGACCAGATGGGATAAACCGGCATCGGGGCGCCGCCTGGCGGTGACCACGGGCCCCTACAGGGTAGGGCTTCCATGCCCTCGACCCGTGGTCCCCAACAGAACCAGGACGGACGCCCCCTCGCGGTCTGGAGGAGGCACAAGCCCTCCTCACGTCTTCCTGGGCGTCCCGGCCGGGCTCCAGCCCCGGCCGGGGACCACAATATATATATATAATATAATATTTATAATGATTATGATATGTTGTCATTTTTTCAAAGAAGTTTCTCCAGTGTATAGGCCTACATGAGACAGATTTTTTTTTCTTCTATGTAATGATTTCATCTCACCTGCTTTAACGCTTCAGCACAAAGATTATGTCTTGCTTTGTGAAATATTAAATCAGCTCTTACAAGACTGGTAGGTTTTTAGCTGGAATAGGTGCCTTACATGTTAATGAAGTGAGGTATACAGTTAATTCATTAAAATGCTTTTTCAAAAACAGTTATTATGTGGTCAAATATCCTGACTAAAATCCACAAATGTATTTTTTTTTATATTTAAGTCATCTGTCATTTTTGTGTTTGTTGTAAATGTCATCTGAGATTGTTCTTTTGCGAGGATGCAAGAGTGAGATGGTTTACTTACAGCTTATTGTATGCTAATTACGTAAAACAAATGTCACAGCAACCGAATGCAATTTAAATAGTGATTATTGTTAGGGACAGTTTTTGGTAGTGCACTCCTCTCACTAACCCAGCTACAGCTTTCAGCATGTCCTTCTGTCTTCATTCTCATTGGCTGTAGTGTTTTCAGAGACCACCCAAAATATTAAGCTGTAGTTTAAAAACAAAGTTTTATTTATTTATGTAACTAGTTGAAAAAATAAAGGTTTAAATTATTTTGATCTTGGCATCTTCATCCTCTTTGAGCCACTATGCTCCACACTGTAATGAATTAAGCTGAATGGCACTCCATGAGAAGGCAGGTCTCAGCTTCAGTCCACATCCACAGATGCATACAGCCATAAGTAGCTGACAAAAATTCTAGTCATTCTAACAGTGTGCAAACACATACATTCAAACAAGTGAAAGACTGATATATTTGTACATGGCTATTTTGGCTAACCAACTAGCAACAGAACAGACATGAAAGTTAAATGCATAAGCATATCAGATAATTAGGAGGCAAGATAATTCACATTCTGGAGTTTTGGAACAATTAGTTAGATAAAAGGGAGATGAAAAAGCCAACATTTAAAAAATATGTAGTATACTGTATATTTTAATTATGGCAGCTCAGCAGAATATTATTTCTATCAAAAAATGTAATGAAAAAATTTTTATTTTGTTCTTGTTTTAGTTGACTAATACACTACAATGCTGTCAAAAAATATTTTCCTCCTTTCTGATATCCTCTTATTTTTGTATATTGTGTGGTAGATGACCCGGACACAGACAGGCAGACATGTTCTTGTCACCCACAACACGTTTAATCATCATCTTCTAATATGTACAGTGCAGCACATAACCCCAAAGTCCCCAAAAGTCCAGCCCACCAGTCCAATGCCTTACACTCTTCAGGCCGCCTCCTTGCCTCCTCCCAAGACGTCGTCCAACTTCCACCCGACTCGAGTCATCATATGAAGGGAGGCGGCCCCTTTTATACACACCCGGATGTGCTCCAGGTGCTTCCCGGTCGGGTCGCCCCCTAACAATCCACCACCCCCTAGCCATCTCCGACACTGCCCCACCACCAGCGAAGACCTGTCGGGCGGAGCGCTATGTCCCGCAAGGGCAGCTTACTCCCGAAGTGGGTCCTACTGCTCGGCCAGGGCCCGGTCCTGCAACACAGACAAAAACAGCCGGAGACGCTGCCTGGACATCACCACCTGGTGTCCTGTCGTGCCTCGCACAGGCAGCGCTCCCCCCTCCTACCGGCACCCCGAGAGTTGCCTTTTTGGCAACCCCTCCGAAGTTTTTGTGCCCCTTTGGTTGGAGCCACTCGCACCTCCATAGCCTCCGCCAGCTGTGACAGTGCCTCATCGCCAGCGAAGAGTCCTCCGGTGAAGCGGCCTGTCCCGCGAGGGCAGGTCCTCACCGAAGCGGGTCCTACTGCTCGACCAGGGTCCGATCCTTTTCAGCACCCCCTCCGTGGGTTCCGTGTCCCTCCTGTTGGATCAACAGACGGGACCGCCTGCACTCCTGTCCTCTCCGCTGACTTCACGGTTTCCTTCTGCCTCCGCAGAGGGCGGCTCTTCTCCGGACGTGAGCAACCTGCCTCACGTCCTCCCTTATCGGAGGAACCGGCATTCATCCCTCGATTCCTCCTCCTTCTCTGGGACACTGTGACTGTTCGGTCCTACCTACAGGAAAGGCGTAGACCCTGTCCTGTCTATGTCCTTATGGAGTGACGCAAGGATGCTGCAGGCTCAGGGCATAGGGCGCTAGAACCCGGGACACTCATCAGCCCCTGTCCTGCCAGCCCTCTCGGTCTTTCCCCCCTCACCATGTGCACAGCACTCACTGTCGCGTCCACTGTTGGAGAACCCCCTACTTGGTTCCGATCATTTGCATCACGGGCCTTTTTGGTGGGATCTCCGTTATGCTTTACAGGATTGGCTCTACTCACCGTCCCTGCCGTACCACTCCAGCCAAAGGATCCAGCGTCACGCCATTCTGTTGAAGAACGCAGCGTCTATAGTGACGCGACCAACTTCCCCTCCAGCTTCTGCAACTGTGCACGGAGGGCACGTAGCACCTGCGGAAGCGACTCTGCGGGCTGAAGGCACTCCTCCAGCTCACGCCGGGCCGCTGACAAGCACAGAAAGCCAGTCGACGATTGACTCACCTGCTTGTCAGTCATGTCCGCTGACTGCTTCCTGTGGGGCCTCTCCTCTGGCCCAATCGGGTCCCTCCCTGGAACGAGACGGACATTCCTTGGTCATGCCTCCATCCAATCATCGGCGGGCACGCAAGACACACCTTCCATTCCCGTGCCTGTCTCGGGTAGGGACTTCCAGTCCGCGGCCATCTTGGCTCTCCTTCCCCTGGTGCAGCGACGAGCTGGCTTTCTGAGTCGCAACGTCTCCCTCTCCTCAGCTCCTGCTGCTGCTGCCGTGTCTGTAAAACTCCGCAGATCAGGGCGTGTCTGCCACCAACGCAGACCCGGGCAATCCCTGCCTGCAAAACACATGCGGCCTGGAACTTACCTCCCGGGTCCCGTCTGTCTGAAGCAGCTGCCTCGGTATGGCCTTCCTTTACAACACGCTGTCCTGAAAGCCTTCAGCGGCAGCACACTCATAGGAGCCTGCTGCACTCCAGTGAGACCCGTCGTTGTTCTCCCGCACCAGGAGCGAATACTCTGACCACGGTCTGGTGGCGGTCTTTGGGACAGCTCTTGCACTTGGGGCTCTGTGCACGCCGCAAATGGGGCACGCGTGTGGGCACACCTGATGCGCCAGTCCGTCCACAAAATTATTTGTGATGGGTCCCCGCCTTGGAACAGGCGGAGAGTCCCATCTGGGATGCCATTGTGGTAGATGACCCGGACACAGACAGGCAGACATGTTCTTGTCACCCACAACACGTTTAATCATCATCTTCTAATATGTACAGTGCAGCACACAACCCCAAAGTCCCCAAAAGTCCAGGCCACCAGTCCAATGCCTTACACTCTTCACGCCGCCTCCTTGCCTCCTCCAAGACGTCGTCCTACTTCCACCCGACTCAAGTCATCGTATGAAGGGAGGCAGCCCCTTTTATACACACCCAGATGTGCACCAGGTGCTTCCTGGCAATCTTCCACCGGCACTCCCCAGTGTGGCGGAAGTGCCGGTTGTATCCCTGGAAGCACTCCGGGTGTCCCTGCTCCTCTTCTCCCCAGCACTTCCGGGTGTGGTGGAAATACTGAGGTCCAGGGCTTCACAGGCATTGGGGCGCCCCTGTCGGTGACCACGGGCCCCTACAGGGTTGAGCTTCAAAGCTCTGTACCTGTGGCCCCCAAAGGTACCAGGGCGGTCGCCCCCACATGGTTGTGGGGAGGCATAAGCCCTCCTCCGGTCCTCCTGGGTGTCCCAGTCGGGTCGCCCCCCCCAGCCATCTCCAGCAATTGTCACAAAAAATAATGTTAGATAAAGTAAACCAGGATAAACATGTAACACCATTTCTAAAGTACTACTTAATATATTTTAAAAATAAACAAAGTTACCCAACACTTGTATAGCCTGTGTGAAAATGTTGCTTCCTTAGTTCTCATTCAAACAACTGACCAAAGTTAAGTGATAATTAGACTCAATAACTGAACACAGCCTGATCAATTAGTAACAAACCTCACCATAAATTGAGCCTTAGTATGAAAGTGAAGAGATCATCAAAAGGTTTCTATGAGAACACCATGCCTTGATCAAAATAAATTCCAGTAAAAATGAAAAAAAAAAAAGATTTTGAAACTTAAAAATCAGGAAAGAATCACAATGCCATTTCTAAAGTTCCTGGACTCCATCACACTACAGTGCTTTCAGTGGAGAACATTTGGAACTGTGGTGATTCTTCTATGGAAGGCCTGCCAAAATTACCCCAAGGGCACAGCAGTGAATCATTCAAAAATGCCCAAATAACCCTTGAACAACACCTAAAGAAGTACAAGCCTCAGTAGCCTCAGATAAGGTCATTGCTCATGACTCCGCAAGAAGAATGAGACTGGGGCTAATGTGAGAGTAGCAAGTTGGGAAACTTTGCCGTTCAAGAGTAATATCAGTGCTTGTCTTGCATTTGAAAGGAAACATCTGTATGATCTCCAAGCCTTTTAAAATTATTTTCTTTGGACAGATGAGTCAAAAGTAGAACTCTTTGGATTACACAGATCCCACTGTGTCTGGCATGAAAGCTAATGAAGCGTTTTGACACTTCACCAAAAATGGCCAGAAGTTCTTGAAGTTTTACATGCCAACCTCATCAGCCGATCTCAGGGATTCACCTCCTAATAGGATATGAGAGGTCAAAGTTGCTCCTTTTCACAAAACCTTGAAAAATGGGGATTGGTAATATAGGTGTGTGGAGTGTTGTTTTATGCAATTTTGAGGTTGTTAATCACGAATATCACAGTTTCTTTGATATTTTACTCTTGGTCCTAGCCCTCTAAGAAGGTTAAAAATGACACATTTCAAACATCAGCATGTCAGATATCATTTTAATACTATTTTAACTATTTTAAGGTCAGTGATTATGAATATGATGTTAATGTTGATTTTTGATCCTTTACTAGGGATCTAGACCTGTATGGACCTCTAGGTGAAAAATGACAAATTTCAATTACAATTGAAAATATTTAGACTAAGCATTTAAATTGAAGCACATATTTAAATATTTCAGATATTTCATGTAACTATTCTTGTTTATTTTGTACTTCTCTATCATGAAATAAATCATTACACTTATAAACACCCAGAATTAGGGTGACTTACGCTAATTCATATATTTTTTGAGTATTTTTTTGAAACACACTAATTGTCAGTTCTGTCAGAGATTTTTTTTGATACTGTACAATAATAATAAGCCTTTTGGTTTCAGAATCAGAAAATGAATGTAATAATTACAAATAATTATCAATATTGAATTATTTGGAAAATATATGCTGCCTCGCAGTTAGGAGACCTGGGTTCGCTTCCCAGGTCCTCCCTGCGTGGAGTTTGCATGTTCTCCCCGTGTCTGCTTGGGTTTCCTCCCACAGTCCAAAGATATGCAGGTTAGGTACAGTGGTGTGAAAAACTATTTGCCCCCTTCCTGATTTCTTATTCTTTTGCATGTTTGTCACACAAAATGTTTCTGATCATCAAACACATTTAACCATTAGTCAAATATAACACAAGTAAACACAAAATGCAGTTTTTAAATGATGGTTTTTATTATTTAGGGAGAAAAAAAAATCCAAACCTACATGGCCCTGTGTGAAAAAGTAATTGCCCCCTTGTTAAAAAATAACCTAACTGTGGTGTATCACACCTGAGTTCAATTTCCGTAGCCACCCCCAGGCCTGATTACTGCCACACCTGTTTCAATCAAGAAATCACTTAAATAGGAGCTGCCTGACACAAAGAAGTACACCAAAAGCACCTCAAAAGCTAGACATCATGCCAAGATCCAAAGAAATTCAGGAACAAATGAGAACAGAAGTAATTGAGATCTATCAGTCTGGTAAAGGTTATAAAGCCATTTCTAAAGCTTTGGGACTCCAGCGAACCACAGTGAGAGCCATTATCCACAAATGGCAAAAACATGGAACAGTGGTGAACCTTCCCAGGAGTGGCCGGCCGACCAAAATTACCCCAAGAGCGCAGAGACGACTCATCCGAGAGGTCACAAAAGACCCCAGGACAACGTCTAAAGAACTGCAGGCCTCACTTGCCTCAATTAAGGTCAGTGTTCACGACTCCACCATAAGAAAGAGACTGGGCAAAAACTTCCTGCATGGCAGATTTCCAAGACGCAAACCACTGTTAAGCAAAAAGAACATTAGGGCTCGTCTCAATTTTGCTAAGAAACATCTCAATGATTGCCAAGACTTTTGGGAAAATACCTTGTGGACTGATGAGACAAAAGTTGAACTTTTTGGAAGGCAAATGTCCCGTTACATCTGGCGTAAAAGGAACACAGCATTTCAGAAAAAGAACATCATACCAACAGTAAAATATGGTGGTGGTAGTGTGATGGTCTGGGGTTGTTTTGCTGCTTCAGGACCTGGAAGGCTTGCTGTGATAGATGGAACCATGAATTCTACTGTCTACCAAAAAATCCTGAAGGAGAATGTCTGGCCATCTGTTCGTCAACTCAAGCTGAAGCGATCTTGGGTGCTGCAACAGGACAATGACCCAAAACACACCAGCAAATCCACCTCTGAATGGCTGAAGAAAAACAAAATGAAGACTTTGGAGTGGCCTAGTCAAAGTCCTGACCTGAATCCAATTGAGATGCTATGGCATGACCTTAAAAAGGCGGTTCATGCTAGAAAACCCTCAAATAAAGCTGAATTACAACAATTCTGCAAAGATGAGTGGGCCAAAATTCCTCCAGAGTGCTGTAAAAGACTCATTGCAAGTTATCGCAAACGCTTGATTGCAGTTATTGCTGCTAAGGGTGGCCCAACCAGTTATTAGGTTCAGGGGGCAATTACTTTTTCACACAGGGCCATGTAGGTTTGGATTTTTTTTTCTCCCTAAATAATAAAAACCATCATTTAAAAACTGCATTTTGTGTTTACTTGTGTTATATTTGACTAATGGTTACATGTGTTTGATGATCATAAACATTTTGTGTGACAAACATGCAAAAGAATAAGAAATCAGGAAGGGGGCAAATAGTTTTTCACACCACTGTAGATTGGTGATTCTAAATTGGCCCTAGTGTGTGTGGGTGTGTTTGTGTGTGTCCTGTGGTGGGTTGGCACCCTGCCCAGGATTGGTTCCTGTGTTGGCTGGGATTGGCTCCAGCAGACCCCCGTGACCCTATGTTCGGATTCAACGGGTTGGATAATGGATGGATGGATATATTGTAGTAACATGTTTTACCAAAGACTCAGTGATCATGGCAATGAGGATGTTTTTTTCTGTTTCAATCACCACATCTATAGCCACATCAATCATTTTGGGAGATGCAGAAGCAATGTTAAGAGTAAGTGCTTTTGGCCTTCATCAAGGGGCTTTGGCTAATTGATTTTTTTCTTCTTCTAAAGAATGACGCTTCATCAGTCAGATCATTTCAGACGCAGTTAACTTCTTTGTCATTGCACACATGACCTGTTCTGCTGGCATGCGGTGGCCTTTGCCCTTTTCATTATATTATTGTGTTGCAAATGGTGCTTTATTGCTGAATATGTTATTTTCTATAGTTAAATGTTAAATAACCTGCAATTATAGAATAATGTCTTTCTGTTTAGTGAGGGCGTTTTGTGAGAGAGATTTGGGAGCCGTAATGCGTTTAATGCTGTAGTATTAATTGCTAAAGAAATGCTTATCTAATTTAAAATAACATCAGAGTTATTCATAGTGGTAATCATCACAGTTCACGTGTAGAAACTGCAAAAATCTATTAAAAAAAGTAAATATTTTGAAGAATTTTAAATTGAACATAATGTATGTAAATGTACCATACCCAATTATAAACATCTGCATAAATCCAACAGGGTCCTACTTGTAATATAATGGTCTTGAAGGAACCTGATTAAGATTTTCATAATTGCAAAGGGAATATTGCCGGTGCCATCTACTTCTTTAAAATGAGCATAGCATGCAACTTGAAGCTTAATAGCATACTTTATAGGCAAATGGTCTGTTTTTTGCATTTGCAGACAGAAATCTGCAGGTATAGTAGTGCAAAGTAGCTCACTGGGGTCCTTTAAAGCTTCACAGGACTAAAAGAGCAGGAGTGGTAGGCTTAGTAACCCAGTTCTTATTTTCCTACATGCCTCTGCTCGATTAATACACTAACGCCGAGTGTCACCTCTCTTTTTGAACGTGAGATGCATGCTTTGCTTGGCTCATCACTTGTCAATTGTACTTTTTGTAGCCCATTGTTCTTTTTTCTCCTGGTATTCAGTGCAACCAGACCCCTTGTCATTAAAATAATATTAAAAAATAATTGGATGTGACTGTCACCTGTCAGTACTTTGACACTGCAAAGACCATGAGAAAGAAAACGTCTAAACACTGCATGTATATTGACTGACAGTTGAAAATGAAAAACAAATACTTTCAGCGTGTAGATAGTTTGTTTAAAGGTTAGTCTGAATGCCAGCTTTCACTTCCCATTAATTGGTTACAAGAGACGTTGTCTGCTAAAGCCGCTGGGAGTATCTCCTGCAGTGCTGGGCAGTTTCATGAAGTTTTTCTTCACACATCCTACTCCCACAATAAATTTAACAAGATGTACAGATCTGAGATCCCATTCTCCACTTTTTCTTTTCATATGATCTCAGGCACCTGCTCTAATGCATTTTGTACATTATATTCTTCTCATCATGATAGATTATTGACTTGATTTCTTGTCTTATTTTATAATGTTGATTTTGCTGAGCTTTTGGTTGTAGACTTGATTTTTTTTTCATTCTCGTATCTGATAAAATAATGTCAAGGAGTACTTGTATAATTTAAGATCAACATGTTTGATTCTTGGCCTCTATTCTATATTCACCCACTGTTCCCAGGAAAGCCTTGTGCCTTTTGTACGTGTGGAATCACGACCAACCATTATCTACCATTGCTGGCACCTGTGGAACAACTTTAAAGGTTTCATTTAAAGTGCCTCCTGCTGTTTGCCCCAAATGCTCGTATTCTACAGTGTAGCTTCTCTGTTCTTGTCTTTAGGCTTTCGCAATCCATACTTGTTGTTAATGTTGGGTTGTTGTTGTTGAAAAACGTCATATTCAAACTCGTAACTCCCTCCGGGTCTTTGTATGCTTATGTCTCAGTTATTGATTTATACCATTAGATTTTTTTTGACCTTGTAACATTGTTTTAATTATAGTGCTTTTAAAAAGTATTCACCCCCTTGGAAGTTTTCACTTTTTATTGTTAACATTAAATCACAATGGATTCATTTTGACTTTTTTGACATTGATCGACAGAATAAAGAATCTTGAATGTCTCTGCCAAGTAAACTAAATTAAAAACACAAAATAACTGATCACTTACTGGAAGTCTTCACTACCTCCTTTTAGTAGATGTGTCTGACTGTGGAGGAGCAGAGCCAGAAGCTAATGGGGGATAAATGCTTATTTCCCTGAGGGAGGTCACTTAGGTAGTCAAGCAGCTCCGCAGTGGCAAGGGCCTGTTGGGGGAAGAGATCCTCCCAGAAATGCTAAAGGCTTTGGACATTGTTGCATTTTCATGGGTGAGCAGTGCCCTTGAAATGCAGACCGAGGTTGTGGTCCCCCTTCTAGGGGGACTAGAGGGTGTGCTCCAGTTATCAGGGAATCACACTGCTCACCCTACCTGGGAAAGCTTATACCATGGTAATGGAAAGGAGACTTTGCCTAGTCATAGAAGCTCAGATCCAAGAGGTGCAATGGGGATTGGGGATGTCCATGCTGTTCAACAATGGACCAACGCTTTACCTTTATAAGGATCCTGGAGGGGGCATGGATGTGTGCCCACTCGGTCTACATGTGTTCTGTGGACTTAGGGAAGCCATTGGACTGTTTTCTTCAAGGGATTCTGTGGGGATGCTGGGAGAGTATATTCCAGAGCCCTTAATAAGGGCTATTTGGTCCATAGTAATAACTGTGTCCTTACACTTGGTAAAACGTCCACATGGTTCTCATTGGGCGTGGGACTGTGCTTTGTCTCCTGTCCTGTTTATGATTTTTATGGACAGAATATCAAGGCACAGCTGGAGATGAGAGGGTGTCCAGTTCAGTGGCCTTAGAATTGCAGGCGTTCACTTCTTTGGCTCTTCATAACACTTAGAAAGTACAGTATTAGAAAGTGTGGTAGAATGTGAACTACTAGCAGAACGTCACTGTGGGGTGGTCTGTGGTGGCTTAACTGAGGCACATTTCTCTTGATATTACATATTTAGTATAAGACATTAACAGGTAATTTTACCATCATGACAATATGCCTCACTGCATTGAGATGAATAACTGATCTACTGATTTTTATAAGTGTTATGAAGGACCCAACGAAGCCTTTGTTAACATCTTGTTATATAAGAGTAAATGAGTAATAAATGCATTTTTGCAGTACCTAACCTAAAGTGACACCGAATTGCATTACTGCTTTTTGCTAATAGTGTGGTTCTGTTGGCTTCATTGGACTGTGAACTCCAGCACACATTTGGACTGTTTGTGAATGAGTGTGAAGTGTCAAGGATGAAGATCAACACCTCCCAATCAGAGGCCATGGTCCTCGGTATGAAAAAGGTGGACTGTCCTCTCTGAGTAGGAGGTGAGTTAACTGCTACAGGTGGAGGAGGTTAAGGATTTTGGAGTGAGGGGAAAAGAGATGATGAGACCAACAAACGGATCAGGAAGGCAAACACAGGTATGTGGTCACTATACTGATCCATAGCAGTAAAGAAGGAGCTGAGCCAGAAGGCAAAGCACTCGATTTACCAGTCGATCTACGTCCCTAACCTCACCTATGGTTATCAGCTTTGGGTAATGACCAAAAGGACAAGATTGCAGGTACAAGCGGCCAAAATGAGCCTTCTCCACACTATGTCTAGGCTCTCCCTTAGAGATGGAGAGGGAAACACAGACATCTGGGAATGGCTCAGAGTAGAACTAATGACCCTTCTTATTGAGAGGAGCCACCTGATGATCCTGATGCCTCCTGCAGAAAGTTTTACACCAAAACCAGCTGGGAGGAGAACCAGGAGAAGACCCTGGGCCAGCCAGGATGATTATATCTTCCAGATGGCATGAGAATGCCTTGAGATTCCATAGTAAGTGTTAACAGTAAGTTTAGTAAGTGTGGCTGAGGAAAAGGGAAGTCGACCTCACTGCTAAGACTGTAGCGCTTGTGCTCTGGTCTCGGATAAGCAGTGGAAAATGAAGTGACGTGAAATTAAATGCTATTGACCCTAAGTTTGACATGTATAAGTGAGAGAGGTGAATTCCATATGTGTGTGTGTGTGATTGACCTGTCATTAAAAAAAAAAAAGAAAATTATTTGTATAACATTTTTGCCGAAAGCACATTAATGCATTAATTAATATTTCCTGACCACTTACTACAATGCAGAGCTGTTGTAAACACAAGCAACAGATCAAAAACAGGAAGGTAGAGGACATAGAGTACAAAGAATAGGTGAAATGTCATGTACAGATACAAAAACAGGTAAAAGTACCTAACTGGGCATTAAATAAAAAGTGAGTCACATCTGAACATGAAACCAAAGCCTGATCACTGTTGCACAGCAAAAGGGACTAATCAAGGAGTCATGGGTGGTATGAGAACAAAAGAGGTGGCTAGGGACAAAGGCCCAGCCACCATCTGACAATGTGAACATTAAATTAAGACAGGCCAGTCGCCAGATTAGATATACACCCTTAACAGATCTAAACACATCCCTTGATTCTCCCAAACTGATATTTAAGTATTTTTATTACTTATCTCACAGCTTTATCCAAAGCACCATACAACATCTGAGAGATACAGTTGGTTACAATTGGTTTGTTTTTCCAGTTGGAACGCAGGCAAGTGAAGTGACTTCCTCATGGCCACACAGAATAAGTAGCAGGATTTGAGTCCACAACTTTAGGGTTTGAAGTCCAAAGCTGTAACTGCTACCTTCCAAATTATACTGCTGTTACCTTGTCTGAGGTTGATTTCTGTTTTTGCACCTAATGCTGTTGCCCGCTGCAACTCTGAATCAGATTAATCAGGTCTGAAAATGGACGGAGGGACGTGTACTGTCACCAAACTTATATATATATGTTCTCTGTATCAGTCCGGGTCGGCTCCACAGTCCTTTCCTGCTTCCTGGAGCCTCTTCAACCTGAAACCATCAATAGTTATGAACTGATATGAGCCTGGCAAATGAGGACATACACTAACAACAAGGGGTAGGTGTAAAAGTGCCAAGTGCTTTCATTAAAATTACTCAAAACCAAACAGTGTTCAAGGAGTGCTGTGCATCTTCCCATAAATGAATTAATAATCCCTAAAAAAAACAGTGTCCACGAGGATGTTAAAAATGCAATAAATAATTCCATTAAAATCAGGTTTAAAAATCATGGCAGGAAACTGTTCTTTAAAAATGCACAACCCCTGGTGCCACCCTTTAAAAGCTGACATCACCCCAGCTTACCTTCTTTGGATCAAGAAGATGAAGAGACATCTAACCAACAGCACAGTCAACCTTCAAAATCCAAGCTTGGATCCCTGCTGCTGACTGTGGCCCCGGTAGGGTGCGAGGCCTCACTTCTCCAACTCCTGCTGCCACTCCTCGGCTTTACTTGTGAGCCCACTTGAGCAATGGGTCACTCCAGCAACCTAAAGATGCTAAGCCGGAGCTCCTTGGAACACCTGCCATATGCTCCGCCTCGGGACTCTTTGTCTGGCTGCCTGCCTCCCCTCTTTGCTGGCTTTTCACAATCCTGCTGTCTCAGTCATTCCTTCCTTCCTTCTTTCCATCCCCTTAAACTTCCTATTCTCTTTCCAAGGTGTGACTGAGGCACCCGAGTGATCCGCTCATATTTGCACACTAGTGGATGATCAGCCAAGCACTGCAGTCAACATCGGAGTAGTGCTGTAATGTGCCTACCTGCACCCGTTCTGAACCTGCATGCTCTTGGAACTCAATTATTAATTTACAACCATATTATATGCCACAGACCACGTATCACGTACTCTTCCCCATCTTTTAAATTCTGCCAGGTTCATGCTGTAAGAGCCATTTGCTAGTTACTTAAGTTATACAAATATTTTACTAAATATTAGTACACGTGACAGTGTATGCCGTACCACTGCAGGAGGTGCTCTAGAAGTAGATTCTTTAAGCATGTCAGACAATGAGAGGGAAGGTATGAAGAACTGGATAAAGGTCAAGAAGATTTTTTCAAGTCCATGCATGGCATAAGAGGTATTTGATGATGGACAGGAGAATTCAGGTTTAACACATAGCTTGATTTTTGATATACTTTGTTAATCTTTGGGGGGGGGAGAATTATCTTTTCACATGACCTTTGGGGGTCAGAGCACAGGGTCAGCCATTACATAGTGCTCATGGAGCAATTGTCAGGTTAACAGCTTTGCTCAAGGAACCAATGGAGTAAGATCTCTTCTGGCATTTAAAAGGATTTGAACCAACAATCTTTCAGATACCAACACAGATCCTTTTTTGCAAGAAGAGAAACCTGACCAGATAGATAGATAGAACATTACATTGTGTGTTCAGCTCTCAAAAGCTTTTCCCAGTTACCATCTTGTTATTTACCTCTTTCTTCACAAGTTCACATTGGTATCTACCCCAAAAATGTGAAGCCTGCTGTCTTCTGTGTGGAGTTTTCATGTGTGTTTAGGCTTCGACCTGGAGCTCTGGTTTTCTTGCCGTTGTTCCTGGTTTGAGATTCTGCGAGTGAGAGTCTCCCGTCGGCCTTAGTTCCTGCCTTGTTCTTTCCCCGTGATACTAAACAAAGAAAAAGTCTGCAACCAAAAATTGATTTTAACATTCCTTTCCCACTCCACATCCTGAGATTTAAAAAAAAAAAAGTTACAAAATCTGAGAGATTTTGTCCTTTATTGAAAGTCTTTGTGGGGAAGAAATATAGATGGGCTCCGCTTTAAAAATATGTGACTAATAGAACAAAAATTGAATATGCCAATCATCTGCCTAAATTCAATTGTAAATTAATTTATGTGAATTCCATTAGGAATTCTTCCATTTTTATGATTTATTTGCTTTGCAATGGTGATTTTTCTTTTAAAACTAGTAAAGCACTGCACTTTTTTATAAAAATGGACAATATAATTGTTACTGTTGTGTTTTGTCTTGGTAGAGTGATATATTACTCTACTTTCCCCTTTTGTATTATTAATATGTAGCCTTTGTCAGTGTGATGTCTTTGCAGAAGTAGATGTTGGGGGTTGTAGTAGGAAAACAGATGTATTGGTTGTTGGTGTGGATGTAAAATAAAGAAACGACAGTTAGGCATTACACGTGTGTCAACTGCTATTTCTGATAACAATAGTTTGGCGACAAGGATGGCAGAGTTTGGTTTACCTCCTCCAGCTTCTTTCTTGTCAGTACCTGGTGAACCGCTAGTTCCCTGAAGACGCTGGTATCGTACGTTCGAGACGTACCTGTTGGCAGCCGGGTTGGATAACGTTGAGAGAGCAAGGAAAAGGGCGCTTCTTTTACACTGTTTGGGAACAGAAGGACAGCACATTTTTTCTACCTTGCAACCGACTGATGAGTCTTTTGCGGCCGCAGTTGCAGCACTGGATGGCCGTTACGGCCCAAGCCAAAGTGTCCTCCTGAGCTGTTTTCGGTTTCGTCACTGTGCTCAGCAGCCAGGTGAGTCAATCACACAGTTTGTTTCAGCGTTGCGTGAGCTTGTGCAACACTGTAAGTTCGGGACGCTATAAGACGAGTTAATAAGGGACCAACTGATTGAGAAAATGTCTTGTGAACAGCTGAGAGAGCGTTTATTATTGGAACCGGATACCTTAACGTTAAGTAAAGCCGTAGAGATTGGAAAAAAAGTCGAAGCAGCGATAGTGGCTGCCACCTCCATCTTCAGCACAAATTAACTCAGTGTCCAGACCATGCAACCCTTTCAAAACGTGTGCCTGCTATGTAAACCACATTCTTCTCCCTTTACTCATTGATGCAGGAGACAAGGTTTCCTTGTTGAATAAAGTGACATATGAGAGACACTTCTTTCATGTCCCACTCCAACACACCTCAGTACCACTTGCAGGATATGGCAATTCAAACATACCAGTTCTGGGCACTGTTTGTCTTGAAGTTCAGTATAAAGACCAGGGGGCTTTCGATTTTACATTTTTTGTTACCACAATGGGTGCAAATCTAATGGGTTTGGATCTGCTCCACAGATTACAATTTCATTTGTGTGATTCAAGTGGCACTGACATTATGCAGGTCACATCACAATGGCAACAGGCCTTCCCAATGTTGTTTACTGGGTTGGGCTGCATTACTGGGTTCACCCATCAACCCACAGTGGATAAAACAATTTCTCCAGTTATCCAACCGCTGCACAGAGTGCCGTTATCATTAAGAGACCAAGTTTCAACAGAGCTCCGCCACCTCCTGGAAGAGGACATTATTGAACCAGTGGATGCTTCCCCATGGATTTCAAATTTAGTTGTGGCGAAGAAAAAATCAGGTGGTTTGTGTATTTGCATTGATCTGCGTTCTGTAAATAAAGCAATTATTCCCGTTAAATACCCTTTGCCAACTGCAGAGGAGCCGACCACACATTTTCATGGGTCTATAGTGTTCAGTAAACTGGACCTAAATCATGGCTATTTGCAGGTTCCCCTTGGTCCTATAACAGCTTTTGTGACACACCTCAGTGTCTTCCGTTACAAGAGGATGCCTTTTGGCCTAAGCTCAGCACCTAGCAGTTTCCAGAAGGTCATGTCTCATGCTTACAGGAATTCCAGGTGTAGCCATTTATTTGGATGACATTGTAATGCATGGTGCCACCCTGGGCCAACATGATGAACGTCTTTTTCAGGTGCTCCACCAACTCTCAAGTTACCATGTCACTCTTAACTCGGAAAAGTGTATTTTTGGGGTGCAAGAAATTGAATTTGTGGGGTATAGGCTCTCAGGGCAAGGCATCACGCCTATAATGTCGCATGTGGATGCCGTCCACTCTCTTCCTGAACCTCAAATATCCTCACAACTGGCATCCTTTTTGGGAATGGCTGCATATTATCTTCGCTTCCTTCCACAGTTTGCCTCAACAACAGCACCTCTATGCCATCTCTTTAAGAAGGATGTTCCCTGCCATTGGACAGCAGACTGTCAGAAGGTAATGGAGACACTTAAGCAGCAGCTCACCAGTTCTCCTACTTTAGCTCACTTTAGTCTTGCAGCTCCCACTATTGTGACATGTGATGCTTCTGTTGCAGCTTTGGGAGCAGTCCTTTCCCAAGTACACAATGGCGTAGAAAGGCTTGTCGCTGATGCTTCACGGGCACTGTCTCCCACTGAACAGAAGTATTCTATTGGAGAAAGAGAAGCTTTGGCCTGTATATGGGCTTGTGAACGCTGGCACCTCTACTTGTATGACAGGTCTTTTACTCTCCGTACTGACCACCAGGCCCTTACAACACTGTTACACACAAATGGATCTGGTCATAAGCCCCTCAGGTTACTGCATTGGGCAGACCGTTTGCACCAGTACAATTTTAAGCTTGAATTCACACGGGGTAGGCACAATACAGTAGCAGACCTCTTATACCGAGCAGTTGTGCCAGCTGCAGTACAGCAGATTTGTGACCTGGAGCCAGACCTGGTGTTTATGTTGCATGCTCCCCTCTCTTCTGTTATCTCTTTGGACCAACTGCGCCAAGCATCTAGGGATGACCCTATTTTTTCCAAACTTCGCCGTTTTATTAGGGATGGATGGCCCATCACAATAGAACAGGAACTGATTCCATACTATAGGGTTAAGGACGATTTATTCTGTTGAGAAGATGTCTGTATTGCTCAAGGCCATCATACTCTCATACCAGCAGTGCTACAAGCACAAGTTTTGCGAATAGCACATGAGGGCCATTTGGGCATTGTTAAGCTGAAACAGCATTGTAGGGATATTGTGTTGTGGCCTAATATAGAGCGTGATGTTGAGATACTGGTAAAAGACTGCACTGCCTCTCTCCTCAGTGGCAAATCCCCACCTAATCCACCAGCTCCTCTCACTCCTGTACAATGGCCACTTGCTCCTTGGAAGAACATTCAAGTCGACATTTGTGGTGAATTGCTTGGTGCTCCTCACCACGCTCCCTATCTCTTGATGGTGTATGATCTTCATTCCAAATGGCCAGAAGCCCTGCCTCTTGCAACTGTGACTACCCAACCCATTATTAGGCGCCTGCTTTACCTTTTCACTTGGTGGGGCTTGCCAGACATGATAACTACTGATAATGGGCCTCAGTTTACTTCTGACGAATTTCATTAACTATTTAGAAGAGAAGGCCATTAAGCACATTAGAACTGCTGTATATCACCCGGAATCGAATGGCGTGGTCGAACGCCAAAACTGCACGATAAAAAAATGGAATCCGGGCATACCTGACAGAAGGTTGGCAGTTTGATGCAGCTCTCCTCCAGACCCTGTTACATTTTCGAGCAACAAAACATATCACAACACGGATATCACCTGCTTCCTTAATGTTAGGTAGAGAGCTGACTCTCCCTTTGGATTGTCTTTCTTTGGTTAAATTGTTACCTATACCAACACTCTCACAGACACAAGCCCATGTTACCTCTCAACAGCAGCGTATGCAGCAGTATTTCAGTCAGGCCATAAAAATCAAAACTGCCATTACTAAAGGGACAAGACTCTGTGCGTGTGTGGCTTCCTCGCCGTATCAACAAGATGAAATTCCGTTGGTCAGATCCATTGAAAATTACTCGCCAGCTTGGACCAGCTACTTTTCTTCTGCAAGATGGTTCTAGGTGTCACGCAAATAGCCTGAAAAAAGTCACATAACCGAGTCAGCTTCATCATGGCCCAAAGATGCATAGCCTGATGGCATGGGAGCCTCAAACAGTGGCTGGAAATGGACTGGCTGCTCCTCAATCACTCCCATGGATTTCCAATGAGGTTTCACGTTCATTCAGGCACAGAAGACCACCCTCCTGGCTTAAGGTCTATGTTACCAAGTAGGCCTTCATTTTAAAAAAGGGGAGGGGAAATGTGATGTCTGTGCAGAAGCGGATGTGGGGGGGTTGTAGGATAAAACGGAAGTATTGGTTGTTGGTGTGGATGTAAAATAAAGAAAGTTAAGCATTACACGTGTGTGAACTGCTATTTCTGATACAACAGTCAGAATGCCTCAAATCTCCCAGACTTACCACTGTTTATAAGGTATTGTACTTTATAACTTCTCCCTATCTTCCCTTCTACATCTATAACCTCAGGCAATTAGGTATAGTAAAAGTCAAGCAGGAATTAAGTTACAATTTAAACAATGTATTATTGATAATACAGTAATCCCTCGCTATATCGCGCTTCGACTTTCGCGGCTTCACTCTATCGCGGATTTTATATGAAAGCA
>JANRMT010062796.1:34320692-34354239 GCA_026402145.1 Polypterus bichir lapradei | reverse complement strand
TTTTAACCAGGGTGCAAAACGAGTTGTAAGTGGATGTAATAAGGCAGTAGTCTGGATGGAATCTGCTTTAGGGATTTGGATTGAAGACTTCCAGAAGAAGAACAACGGCAGTGCTACACAATCGCCTGAAGTGGCTCTTTTAGAAGAGAGCTGTAACGCTCTCCTTTGTTGTGCAGTAAAATTAAACTCATTGTTATTGGACAAGTCATCGTGTCATTGTTGGTGAGTAACCATAATTAATTTTCTACTTACAGTACTTAGTACATGTACGTACATTTAGTGTCACTGTACACACATTTACTGTATACTATTTTTCTTGCATTGTACGTATTTATTGCTGGTGGCCTGTCTATCGTAATGGCTGTAACATATGTGATATCGGAGACACTCAATATCTTTAAAATAATATTTAGGTTTTACTGTATATAAACAGTGTGTTTATATACATAATTTCAATGAATCTTACCTAATATCTAAGAGAATACAAAGGGATTATGCTGTATAACTCTGCGGGGAATATTTATAAACAGTGTGGGAGAGTTTATAAGGGCTTAAAATATATAAAAATAACCATACAAACATATGGTTTCTACTTCGCGGATTTTCACCTATCGCGGGGGGGTCTGGAACGCAACCCCCGCGATCGAGGAGGGATTACTGTATTCATAAATAATAACAATATGGGGCGGCACGGTGGTGCAGTGGGTAGCGCTGCTGCCTCGCAGTTAGGAGACTCGGGTTCGCTTCCCGGGTCCTCCCTGCGTGAAGTTTGCATGTTCTCCCCGTGTCTGCATGGGTTTCCTCCGGGCGCTCTGGTTTCCTCCCGCAGTCCAAAGACATGCAGGTTAAGTGGATTGGCGATTCTAAATTGGCCTTGGTGTGTGTTTGTGTGTGTGTCCTGTGGTGGGTTGGCACCCTACCCGGGATTGGTTCCTGCCTTGTGCCCTGGGATTGGCTCCAGCAGACCCCCGTGACCCTGTGTTCGGATTCAGCGGGTTGGAAAATGGATGGATGGATGGATAACAATATGCAAAGTACATTTGAATATTGGCAACCATACAACCTGGTAAATGTTGATGTGTAGTTTCAGACGGCACACAGACTTGTTAGTTACTTAAAATGTCTCTAGTTAAGGCATCATTTTGTCGTCAGCTTTCTTCAGAACAGTTCAAGTTGTGGGATGGTCTTTCATCAGTTTGGTAAGAGAGAGAGAGAGTGAAGTAAAGCAAGCAAATGTATAGGTTTTCTGTCCAACTCCTACAGCCAATAGGGCATCATGGTACTTAAAGGCTTATGATACAAGCCAGTTCTAAACAGCCATACTTCAGACCAATGGATAGGATAGAACATCTTCACACCTGCCCTCCAAACCATGTGTTAAGGTAAAGCTTGGCAGTTAGGCAGCCGTGGTTTTCCTGTGGGGGCTGACTGAGAGACTAAAGCAGAGAAATATTAGCCAAACCTGTTTGAGGCACTTCCCTCATCACTGTCGTAAAATTCACTTTCCTGATTTAGTCCTTGAGGGGTTAAACATGAATGTTTCTCACTAATGTAACACTAATATTACATTGCTTTGTCTAAGTTACAAATAAAAACATACAAAACATTTATCAACTTGTATGCAAAATTTCACATCACAGCATGTTGGAAGAATGGAGAAGTGATAGGCTGCGTGAAGTACCAAAAGTGTACATGTTGACACCCTGAACAAAATGTGGTAACGTTTTTAAAAGTAGAGCCAAGCTTATGACAAATGCTTATAATAATATACACTGCATGTACCCCAGAATCCCCTGCGGTTCTTCTACTTTTTGATATTGACAACACCATCGACAAAGTCAGTGGAGCACTTATGTGATGCTTCATATACATTTGGGTTAGGTCCTAATATACCCAGGTAGATTAAATTCTTAAATTCTCAACCTTAGTGCCACACTTCATACAAAAAAATGCAGACTCTGACATCTTTCAACCATTATGTGGTATCCAGAGGTGGGAAGTAACGAATTACAAATGCTTGGTTACTGTACTTAAGTAGAATTTTGAAGTAGCTGTACTTTACTTGAGAATTTATTTTTCAGACGACTTTTTACTTTTACGCCTTACATTTTAACACAGATATTTGTACTTTTTACTCCTTACATTTTAAAAACATGCCTGTTACTTTAGTTTTAATGCATTTGTGGGGAATTAAGTATTTTTCTGTTTTTCATCCTTTCACGTTCTCAGCATAAAGACCAATTTCAACCTAAATGAATGGGCCAGTGGTATATAGGAAAGACAATCCCGATAGAGTATCAGTCAGTGTGAATCACGCATGACGGACGTAACAAGACTGAAACGATGTAACAAGAAAGAAGAACAGAGTGGGGGCTTGACTTTGAAAACAAGGCTGACATGTGTCTATTGAAAGTGATTCCCATTCCCAGCAATACGCAAGTTGTCTCTGGAGCTCAACACTCCATTAGAGGCTTTTTAGCACTGTACGACTGATTTTTACACCCAAAAGGGCATGCCTTGATTCAGAGAACTTTGAGAACCAGCTTCTGCTGAAGTTGAATAAAAAATTTTGGTAGTTTTGTAAAAAATAAAAGAATTTCTGACAAAATTGGCATGCTGATATTGAAAAGTGAGCACTGGAGCAATGTGAATGTTCATTATGAGTATACTGTTTCTGTTTTGTTGGTAATTTGAAGTTACAGTGATTTGATATTTTTCAAGCTGTATTAATATACTGTGAGTTTTCAGTCAGCATTGAACAGAAACTGCTTGTACAATCATTATTGAAGAGGCTACTTTTTACTTTTATATTTTGAGTATATTTCAGAGCCTGTAGTTTTTACTTTTACTTAAGTAAAAAAGTTGAATGAGTACTTGTACTTTTACCAGAGTCTTTTTTTACGCAAATATCTGTACTTTTACTTGAGTAAAGAACCTCTGGTGGTATCCGACATGCCTGTCGCTTTATATAACCAACCAGACTCATCGCTTCCATTTACATTCAACATAATGAATTACTTTCTCGAGATCCATAGGTTATGTTGTGATGTAAGATTTTGCATATAACTTGATAAATGTTTTGTATGTCTTTATTTGTAATTTAGGCGAAGCAATGTAATTTAGTATTACTTTGGTGAGAGGCATTCGTGTTTAACACCCAACCGCAGCCCCCCCCGGTTTACAACTTTTGTTTGTAATTTTACAAAAGGATTTGGGGGATGTGTCTTAAACCAGCTTGATGAGTATTTCTTTGCTAAAGTCTTTCTGTCATCCCCCACACGAAGCCAGGTTAGCTTAACATATGGTCTTCTTTGGTTGCAGGTGTTAAGATGTACTATTTCCCCCATTGGTCTGAGATATGGTTGTCTGGATTGGCTGTAGGGGTTGGACAGAAAACCTATAAATTTGCTTGCTCAACCACATTCTCTCTCTCTAACCAACATATGATGAAGAAGCATCTCTCTTGCTAACCTGTGATGATGTAGAAGTATCTTTCTCTTGTTAACAACTGATGAAGACCATCACACCATGAACTGATGAAGACAACACAATGAAGAGCACAGCTCAGCAGACATATTGAACTGCTGGCTGGCTGAAAGCTGAGCACCAATGATGCCTTAACTAGAGACATTAAGTAACTACAAGTCTGTGTGCCACCTGAATTACACATCACTATTTTATCAGGTTGTATGGTTGCCAATATTCAAATGTACTTTGCATTTTGTTATTATTTATGAATATTATCAATAATACCTTATTTTATGTGTAACTTAACTCCTGCTTGTCTTTTTACTACATCTAATTGCCTGTGGTTATAGATATAGAAGGGAAGGTGGGGATAAGTTATATAAAATAATACCTTATAAACAGTGGTAAGTCTGTGAGATAAGGCATTCTAAGACTACATATTAATAATACAATAGGGGAAAGTAGAGCAATATTTATATTACTCTACCAAGATAAAACAGTTGGCGTAGTCTGCAGGATTTTGGGGTAACCATGTTTTGCACCCTGTTTGCAAATATTGTTTTGATGTATGTGTTTGTTTATGTATGTGAATTTTAGGGAACCCAGTGTACAAATGCGGTGGAAGTAAAACATTGTTTGGTTGCTGAATGGAATATAACCAACAAAGTGTAGAGACTTCATGTGTGTCACAAGGACACCCGCATGTTTGTTACTGATGGTAGTAGTGAGTCCCTAATTAAAGTGCTAGGGAGTGGTGAAAGATGCATGCGTCATTCATACGGCATTTAAGTGGTTAAAGTGCTAGGGAATGATGGGACATGTATTCGTCATTCATACGGTACTTATTCGTTTAGGATCTTTGTGTATGTATGTGTATGTTTGCTTACAGGGGCAAAAGTAGGCCAACCCATAATGAAGGTGGCAAATTGTATTAGAGTAAAATTGTAGACTCAGAAATGCCTAAGTTCATTTTAAAGTCAGCCATCTTCCAGTGGAGTGGCAGAGGCAAGCAGGCTAAAGCTAGGAAACCTGTAGTGCAGGTAGAGATAGCAGAAGCTGAGCTGAGTGTGCCACAAAATGGAAGGGGGCTGGAAGGATTAAAAGCAAGAAAACAGAAATCAGGTTTAAAGAAGACAGCTGCTGTTATAAGAGGATTACTAGCTTGTATTACTGGTAGTAAGGAAGATCATGATGAGGAAGAAAATAGGAAAGTGAGTGAAAGTTATGGAATGTTGTGTGAGAGTTTTGAAAGATGTAACAGTTGGTGTGATAATTATGAAGTGTTAGCATGTAGAACATCCACTGCTAAAGTGGAAAGTGCAGAAAGCAGGGGAAACAAAGAGAGAAAACCACCCATGGTGAAAGTTAGGGCAATAGTAACCGGATCGGACTGAAACCCTACAACATGGGTGGGTGACTTACATGAGACAGATGAGTGCTCAGATAAAGAGTGGGAATGTTAGTGTGAGGAAAAGGAGAGGGATGAAAGGAAGGGAAAACAGCAAGGATGTTTTCTTCCATTATTCTCCATTGCACCACAATCTCCAGGTAATTCTGAGGTCTGTCCAGTATTTAAAGAACATGCTACACCCATATATATTTCACCACTGTTAGGAAAGGTAACCAGTGCTGCACTGAAATTTGATTTAGGACAAAGAGATCAGATAGAAGGCAGAGAAGCTGGTGAGTGTGAATGGCAATTGGTGACTAGAGGGCATGAAATTCATAATGGAATAAGGATACTGAGTAAAGAAAGTGTGGAATTAAAACAAAGAACAATGGAAATTAATGGAATTCAAGTGTTTGTGTGTGAAAGGTCTGAATATGCTAGTGCAAGAATGGCTGAGTTGGAAAGAAAGTGCACCAGTTTAGGATTTGGTTTGAATGGATCAGGACAAGCGAAAGAACAAAGGATGGGAGATGGTGCAGCAGGAACTTTTACAAGCTCAGGCAGCAAGCCAGGAATGCACAGGGGTGTGAAGGTCCTAACAGATGTGCTAGGGCCAGCAGTAATTAAAAAGCAAACACACTTAGGTTCAGTAAATTGAAACCTGACTGACCAGTTGTTTAAAAAGACAGCCTATGAATCTCCTTGCAATAAAATGGAGAAAAGTGAGCTGGTCTTTAGCAAAGAGCACAGGTCAGTTTTAGGCGAGATGCTGGATTTGGCACTTAGATTCTGGAGAGGTTTTAGCCCACACTTTCAGGTAGCAGTTACCATACAATAAAAAAAGGACACACAGGCAACGAAAAAAAAAATAGAAGGGGAGTGCAGGAAGACAGGAAAGGGAAAACAGTTATTTCTGTTTCAATTTTCTGGCCTTTTGCAATAGTGCTACTTCTAATGTAAGGTTTTACGGACTTTGGGTTGGTGCAGGTAATAAATAGTGAAGGCAATTAGCACAATAAAATCCATGCAGGAGATTGGGTTACCACTTGCACATTGGAGCAAAGTGGCGCTAGTGCCAAGCTGTTCCAATGAATGCCTGGAAGCAAAGTTTGAGTTTTTGCACCAGGTCGACAACTACGAAAATGAGATGGACAGAAACTGCTTTGTCACCTTCCATTTTGCAGACCTGCCTACATAGCGGATTGAAAAAAAGAAAGAGGAAAAGACGACAAAGACAACAAGCAAAGACAAAGACAAAGACATGAAGAAGAACTGAAGAGACAGTAAGAAAAAGACACTTACTGGGGTTTAAGTGAGTAACAAGTCAAGTCATGCAATAATAAGGCTAGTCAAAATAGCTATAGTTTAAAAGGAAAGGTTTGTTCATTACTGCAGCAATTATATATTCCAAGGGGTGGAAACTGAACAAACCAGTTAGGAATGTCAAAAATAAGGGGATTAATTTTGGGCTCATAAAGTATACATTCTGGGTATTAATTAATTAAGTGGGATAATTAATATAATTAATACTATTATTAAAAAGTGGTATACTGAACAAATTGGTGAACTTTTCAGGAAAGCAGGTGCAGCTGGTACATTTGCAAGTCATATGGGTTCCGATATTTAGGTATATTCTAACTGGGAAAATACAGAAGCCCTGCTGAGGTTGTCAGCTGTGGTACAGGCACAGGACCAGTGGGCCAATTCTGAACTGAGGTGTTTAGCACAACGAGTATGCATATGGTGAGCAAACAACTCTAGGGGTGGTCTACAGGGGAATGATGAGTTGCATAGCTATGATGTCTCATGGTGGTGATGCCAGCCTATACTGGTAAAGGCTGATGCCAGTCAAGAGTTGCACCATGGGTAGGAAAGCACAAGAGGTAACTAAATCAACCCCAAATGTGTGAACAGGGGCCACAGATGTTGGTTTGTGAGCAGTTTATGCAGTGGCACATGTGCTCTCACTTGGGTAGAAGTGGTTGTACTGGCACCTGTGGCATGTTACCTTTCAAATTTTGATGTTAATTGTACAGCTGCATATGCTGAAACAGATAGTTTGGGACAGGGGTCTAATTAGCAGTTAGACACAAAACAAGCACAGATTAAGAATTCACACAACAGACTAAATTCTAGTGGGCTAGTTTAGTGGAAGGTGTGGACTTGTCTCATTTTGAACCACCAGATCTGATGACATATGTAGACTGCAGAAAGCTAAAGAAACAGTTGAAGCAAGCCGGAGCAGATACAAGTCATCAGGAGCGCTTCCAAGTTCTTCAGATTGTCTTTGAAATAAAGAAGATATGTAATGGACAAATGGTCACGGACAACTTTTAACACTGGGAGAGCAAATACTGCAAATCAATGTACAAGTTATGTGTCAGACTCTTTAAACAATTTAAAGACATTGTTTATAAAGACATTGTACAAAACATTCATCGGGGTGGAGTGTTGTGATGTAAGCTTTTGCATATAACTTCATAAATGTTTTGTATGTCTTTATTTGTAATTTAGGCGAAGCAATGTAATTTAGTATTACTTTGGTGAGAGGCATTCGTGTTTACCAAATTATGACTTTTCTTTGTAATTTTACGGCACGATTTGGGGGATGTGTCTTAAACCAGTTTGATGAGTATTTCTTTGCTAAAGTCTTTCTGTCATCCCCCACACAAAGCCAGGTTAGCTTAACATGTGGCCTTCTTTGGTTGCAGGTGTTAAGATGTACTATTTCCCCCATTGGTCTGAGATATGACTGTCTGGATTGGCTGTAGGGCTTGGACAGAAAACCTATAAATTTGCTTGCTAACCACATTCTCTCTCTCTAACCAACATATGATGAAGAAGCATCTCTCTTGCTAACCTGTGATGATGTAGAAGTATCTTTCTCTTGTTAACAGCTGATGAAGACTATCACACCATGAACTGATGAAGACAACACAATGAAGAGCACAGCTCAGCAGACATATTGAACAGACATGTGGCTGAAAACTGAGCACCAATGATGCCTTAACTAGAGACATTAAGTAACTACAAGTCTGTGTGCCACCTGAATTACACATCACCATTTTATCAGGTTGTATGGTTGCCAATATTCAAATGTACTTTGCATTTTGTTATTATTTATGAATATTATCAATAATACCTTATTTTATGTGTAAATTAACTCCTGCTTGTCTTTTACTACATCTAATTGCCTGTGGTTATAGATATAGAAAAGAAGGTGGAGATTAGTTATATAAAATAATACATTATAATCAGTGGTAAGTCTGTGAGATTAGGCATTCTAAGGCTACATATTAATAATACAATAGGGGAAAGTAGAGCAATATATATATATTACTCTACCAAGATAAAACAGGTTTAAAATGAATATGAGCAACAAAGGAGCCAAGAATGTGTACACTTTAAGTGACACAGTATAGTGCACTGTGCAAATGTCTGAAGAAAATCCAGGTCAGATTCCATTTTTGCAGAGCCTCACCAGCCTCTCGCACTCTTGTTCAGATTTCATTCTGTCCTAACTTCAGATCCTAAGCAAGAAAGACATTGATTAACTTGGTATTTTATTTTCATCCAGTGGGAAGATACTTTTTTAAATGTGCACATCTAGAGTACATCCCATATTAATATAAGACTATTTGGAAATGCTTGATGGCCATAATTTTTCTTATCACCATACAGGGAGGCTTGCAGAATGGCATCTGTGCACTTCAAGATTTAGAAAGTGGAAGTGTCACATTCAACAAAAATGATCAAATGTCATTAGCAAATAACTCTAAACGGGGTCAGTCTTATTCATGTTTTTATCAGCCTCTTTGCTCACTGTATATTTTACAGGATTACAAAAATCTAGAGAATAAATCAGAACAGTTCAATGGATAACTGACGGCGAAAAAAATATCCTGCTATGCAGGAAAGTAGAAAGTTTCAGATTAGCAAATCTGTCATGTTTGCACTGCTGTAGACCCCCCCCTTGCCTAGCGTCTGTGATGCTGCACCGTGTCCGACATTAAACAGTCAGGAAAGCAGCATTACAAGAGAGGTAGAGCTGTGATTGCCTGCAACAAGGAGATGAAGAGAAATGGAAAACATGTCTAGAAGCCATGGCACGGTGCCAGCCACTTCAGCAGAGAGCGCTTTATTTTATTAAATGCGCTGTAACAAATGGAATCAGGTCCCTGTGTTCAGTTATTGTTTGATTTATTTATTTATTTTTCTGTGTAGTGGACCGACATTTCAAGTTGTTCATGGCTCTTTCTTCAGGGAGTATTTGTCTGAAAAGCAAAATAATGAATGAAGTGTTTCTCAAGGGGACTCTAATACAGGTGAAATTAATGCTTTCTCTGTGCCTTACTACAGATATTTCTTAATCATGTCTTGGATTTTCCATATCAGCCCTTTTGTATTCAATAGAAATCAAATAAGCCTTTACTTTTATTATTTAAGAATCTGTCATTCAAGACTCTTCAGTTTTAAAACAGACTTACATTCTGTTTTCTGCTACATTACATTTCAGTTAATGTAGCTCAGTGATAAAAATGCAATTGTGGTCAATAGTGTGCTCCACGCATCCATCCAGCCTTCCATCCGTCTGTTCACAGATTTGCTTATCCAGTTCATATTTGTGGGTAGAAGTTTCCTATTATGGAAGTTTTGGTGATAACCAACCCCTGGACGGGGTGCCAGTGTGTAACAGGGCACACTCACCACCTACTATGCCAAACTGGACTTGCCAATAAATGTAACACAAATATCTTTGGGATGTGGTGGAATAACAAGAGAATGTGAAGATAATGTGGACACCAGCTGATGATGCACTGAAGTTTTCTCTCAAGCGTATGTATATTAAATTTGGTGTATAGATTTAAAGGATCAACTGTGTCACATGTACAAAGTACAGTAAAATTCTTACTTCTTTACACTAATCAACATGCAAAACAATGCCACTGCCATGCCATACCATTTACAAACCCATTTAATCTAATTCAGGTTCACGTTGATCCAGAGTCTATTCCTGTAGGAGGAAACCGCCTTGAACACATTGCCAGTCCATCACAGCCAGCATATACTATATATAAAACATACAATTTGCTTTGTTATATATTAATTTGTAGATGGCATATTTGTTAGAGCTACTACTGCTCAGACACATAATATTGGGGACACTGTTTTGGGTGTATTTTGCATGTTCTCCCAATGTCTGAATAACTTCTCCTCCTGGTACTTTAGTTTTCTTTCTAAAGGTCTAAGTCATGTATCAGGTTAACTGATGACTCTAAGTTGGTTTCATGTAGATGAGAGCCCCATGATACATCGCTGGGGTCTGTGGCTGTCTTTCATACACAATCAGTCAGAAATATATTGAGGAGTTAATAGATGTTTGGATTCTTTTTTGCGTGTGCATCTATGTTGAATGTGTGGCAAATGCATATTACTGTTACACTATGACCTATATGTATTTGTATATAAAAATGTATTCTTTAATGTTCTCTGGTAAAATGAGAATAAATTAACTTGCTCATTTTGTGCTAACAGTTCAAAAATTCACATGCATGACAACTGTTTCCTTAAAGTAATTATAAACTAATTTGAGATTAATGGACTTATGTATATGTAAACTCCTAGGCAAGAAGACGTAACATAAGAGGAGAGTGAAATGAGACTGCAGAGCCACCACTGGTCCACATGTAGGCAGAGGTGCAAAGTGTTCTGTGTACTTCCTGGATGGTTTTTCATAGTAGCTAGGGTAAATTTATGTCCAACTAGTGGTTTCAAATAACATAGCTTAATTACTGATATTACAGAAGGATTAGACAAAAATTATAGATGAGACTCCATGAATAAAATATACATCAATCAGTCACAACGTTAAAACAACTAACAGGTTGTCACAAACTCGAGACAGAGTCATATAAAGGTTTTGGGCAGCCACCCGTATAATCTAGTTTCCTGGCTGCAAAGTAGTTTTCAATAAATACAGAACTGATGTGCACAAAACCGAGTCCAAAACAGAACTGAGGGAATAGGGAAAAGGTGGAGGCTTTTAAAGGGGAAGACCGGAAGTGAAGTCAAAGGGGTCGGGCTCATGTAGGTCCTCTGTCAATGGTGCAAGCCCGGACGTGACATCACAGGGGCCAGAGCCGGCAAGGTCTCCTTCCATTGGCCCGGTCCCGGAAGTGGCGTCAAGAGGACCAGGTGGAATTTCCTGTGAATGGTCTGCAGGCAAGGGAGAAAAAGAGCCAGTGCACTATGCCACATCCCGGTATGTCTCAGAACTGTCCTTACTCAAGCCCTTTAGCTGCCTCCCATGTGCACGTGTGTGACAAGGTGAATTGAATGATGTTGATTATCTTGATGCAATGGTGCTTGACAAGGGGTAGAATATATTAGGTAAGATAACAATCAGTTCTTGAAGGTGATGTAGGCAATTGTAACGATGTGAGCAACTTTGACTTGGGCCAAATTATGATGGCTAGATAAGTGGATCAGAGTATCTTCAAAATGGCAGGGGTGTTTCCGGTATGCAGTTGTTAATACCTACTAAAAGTGGTCGAAAAAAGGGTCACGGGCATCCAAGGCTCATGGATGCACATGAGGAGTGAAGGCTACCCCATCTGGTCTCATCCCACAGAAGAGCTATTTTAGCACAAATTGCTGTGCAAGAAAGAAAGGTGTCAGAACAAACAGGTGAGTCTGTGTAGTCACAGACTAGTCAGACAGGCCAATGTTGGCCACTGTCCTCCATCAAAAGCTCCTACAGTGGGCATGTGAGCATCATAATTGGACCATGCAGAAACGGAAGAAGGTGGTCTGGTGAGTGTGTGTCATTTTCCTGGGGATGAAGATAGCTGCAGGATTCACAATGGGAAGAAGGCAAGCCAATGAAGTTGGGGCAATGTTCTGCTGGATAACCTTAAGTCCTGTATTCATGTGGATATGACTTTGACACGCACCACCTACTTAAAGTTTGTTGCAGACCACATACACTCCATCATGGCAATGGTATTGCCTGATGGCAGCAACCATTTTCAGCAGAATAATGTGCCCTGCCACTCTGCAAAACAAATGTTTAGAAATGGTTTGAGGAACATGAGAAAGAGTTCAAGATGTTGACTCAATCAGATCTTAATTCAATTGAACTTCTATGAGATGTGCTGGAAAAACAAGTCGGGTCCATGGAGACCCCAACTCAACACTTACATGTCTTAAAAGATCTGCTGCTAACATCTTGATGCCAGATACCACAGGACATCTTCAGAGATCTTGTGGAATCCATGCCTGTTATGGCTGATCGATGTACAATTTAATTCAATGGCATTGCCATTTAGCTAGGTTTTTAGTAGCATTCAAAGTTAGCTAAGACAGCAGAATTAAGAGAGATGCACAAAGCCATTTGGAAATTCCCCCAACCTGTATTCCTGAAGAAATGGCTTAACTGCAGCTTGTACTAAACTTATTTTAGCACATCACTTCATCTGATAATAAAGGTGTAAATCAGAGTTGAGCTGACACCTCTGGCAAGGATACATCAGATAAAAATATAAATTTATCTTTGGCTTGTGGCTGCAAACCAAATCTGCCTGGATGTGATGGAGAAAATAATGCTCCTATGAGCAAGCACTGGTTCTAGAAGTGACCCTGATCCAATCACCTGAGGGTCACACCTTACTTCAAAAACTAGTTGCACTCATCTATTCTCTTCTCTTTAATAGCTGATCAGCAGCTGCATGAATAAAAGGCACATTTATTTCTCTGAATCCTAAAAGCTGACAAGTTGCTCTCTTTTGGGAGAAGCTGAAAACTGACAATCTGTTCTCTTTGGGATGAGAAGCCACCCATTCTCTGAGGTGAAAAAACTCACAAACTTTCTTTGGTTTGAAACCTACTGTCCAAAGGTCCTTAGAGCTGGAAACCCTCAACTACTGTAGCTGTAAGAGTCACTCTGCCAAGCTAAGCTCTGTGCCTCTGGGTCTCTGTTCAAATGATGTAACCAGTCTCGGACACTACAGCATAGAAAATCCCACTGGCCATCACAGAGTTGTAGAAGATGTGAAGGATATCACTTCCCACATCAAAGGAACACAGTCTCCTAATGAAAAAAAGCCTGCTATGCCCTTTCTTTTGTGGTTCCTGAGTGTTATGAGACCAGTCCAATCTGTCATTATTGTGGATCCCCAAGTATTTGTAAGAGTGCACAACCAACTCCCTGGCAATGACTGGGCTAGAGGCTCTTTGGTGTGGCTTAAGTCAATAATCAGTTTCTTGGTTTTGTTGATGTAGAAGCAGTCAATTCTCTTTACACCAAGAAACAAAGTTCTCCTCTTGACTCATATACTCTGTCTCACCCCCTTTGTCATTCATCTGAGAATTTCTGAAGTGACATAACCTGCTGTTATATTTACAGCCCGAGGCGTGCAAAGTGAAGAGAAAAGGAGACAGGAGTGTTCTTTATGGTGCTCCAATGTTGCTCATATTCATATCAGAAACACAGTCCTTGACTCTCACAAACTACAGTCTGCCTGACAAATAGTTCATTATCCAGGACACCATAGGCTCATCCACCTGCATATCTCTGAGTTTACCCCTTAACAGGGCTGTCTGGATGGTACTGAAGGCATTGGAGAAATCAAAAAACATAATCCTCTCAGTGCTGCCAGCTTTGTCCAGGTGAGAATAAGCCTTGTGGAGCAGATGGACAATTGCATCCTGCACTCCAATCTTTGTCCAATATGCAAACTGCAGTGGTTCCAGGTTGTCTACCACAAGAGGACTCATATACTGTAGTCCCGAACCAGCCTCTCAAAGGTCTTCATGATGTAAGACATAAGTGCTACTGGCCTGTAGTCATTAGGTGAAGAGACGCTTGCCTTCTTTGGAAAAAGAATAATGTTGGAGGTTTCTGAAGTCTTATTGACTGACTGAACAGGTGACAGAGGACACCATGAAGATGGTCAGCATTGGCCTTAAGAACTTGAGAACTGACTCCATCTGGTCCCACTGCTTTTTCTGTGTGTTGCTACCTCAGTTGTCAATGCTTGAGTCCAGCATTTATCTCCAGTCCATTCCAGAGATCTTTCATGTTATTCTGAGTGAGTTTGTTTTCTATTTTGATGTATCCACAAACTCGGATGACCAGGAAGTGCATGGTGTCTACATTTTATCCCATTGTGGTGATAACAGTGTGTACCTCTGAGTGTAATTACATAGCAATGGCATAACAATTAATGCTGAAAATGCCAGTGACCAAGAAACAAAGATTACCTCCTAAGAAGGTTAAAATATGATGTGTAATCCAAAAACTGAGAACTTTAACCCCAAAAACCTCCAAAAATTGAGTAAGTCATTTGCAATTGAACTTAAATCATAACAGTGAGTATGTTTGGATGCCTACAGGGTCTTGAGAATGAGAGGAAATTAATTTATCCATAAATGCTAATAATAGCAATGCTTGCCCTAACAGATCAAAGATGAAGGCTACAGAACATGAGAAAGATTTTCACTATGCATGGATCTATGAACACTTGGCTAAAGTTTGCTAAATTTTCACATGTTCTACCACATGCATTGACATTTCCCCCTACCTCTACCCATGTCCTATCCCGATCTTTGTCTTCTGTTCTCACCTAATTTGTACTCTGACCCTTCAGCTATGTCAATACCCTCCAGTCTCTAGCCTCACATTATTGAATCACCACTACTGACCCTCATCTTTTTGTGAGTGATAGTACAAGTTTTTGGTGATCATTACAGTAAGCTTGAGCACTTGATTAAATGAAAAGAGGGCAGAATTTAAGGTGGTGGTTTATCAGTCATGCCATAAGCTACTATATATCTTACAACTTCAGCCTGCAGTATTTGTGAAAAGAGATGTTTGTATAAAGTAATGTGAAAAGACACAAATACCTCTGCTTTACTCCAGGCATAGGCCAGTGCTTCTACTAGTTCATCACATTGTTCAAAGTGACTTCCCAAAGGCTTGTGTTGAGCATAACAAAATGTCAATTAGGCCTCTTTTGTCTCCTAATCAATAAGTTATTTACCCAGTGGAAATAATGTATTTGCCTGCTGGTACTTCACTTCATCACAAGTGTACAAATCTACTTCTAGTCTCACGTATGATGTAGTATTCCCTCTGCTAGGTGAACTGCTGAGGATTTTTAGAAGTGCGCTAGCCTTCTAATTATGTGTGTTCATGCACCTTTGAGCCAAGAGAAATAACACAAACAAACCAGTTGCACAGATGCTTCTAGATGTGAAATGTCCCGCTTATTTTCAGTGTGTCACATGCTGCCGCACCATTTTGTAAAGTGAGCGGCTGTCCCAGTAGATATGCTGTAAATGCCAAATTTACATGAATGATTCAGAGTGTTAATGATGACAATTTGGCACACAGCAAGCTGTTATTTTTGCTTAATGAATCTATATTGTATATCAAAATAAACACCTGAAGGCAACATTTGTTAGTGTATGTAGGAAAACAAAAATATCATCCATCCATCCTTCCATCCATCCATCCTTCTTCTAGCCTGCTGATTCGGTTCAGAACAAAGCACGAGGAAGGAACAACCAACCTAGTCCATGGCAGAACGCACTTAAATACCCTCACACTCACTCATATAGGACCACTTTAGATGTTCTATGGCAGGAAACACTTGAATACCCTCACATTGACACATACAGGAACAGTTCAGTAGTTTTAATTAGCCTAATTTACATATCTTCTGGATGTAGAATGGAGATCAGTGAAAAACACACTCAGACATGAGGATAACATGCAAACTCCCCACAGACAATGACCATTCCAAGGACTTAAGCCCAGGTCTTCCAGAGTTGTGAAGGAGCAATGGATTACCATGTGCCATGAGATCTAGTCTTTCAATTCACCTTTTAGCATCAGAATAGCAGGGTAAAAAAATTTTGAGTGACTTATGCTCAGAGCATCATGGGGGCTTTGGCAGCATTGAGCACAAATGAAGGTGCTAACTATTGCAGAGCACAATCAAACACATTCAGTCATTCAGGGGCACTTTAGAGGCACCAGTCAACCTAGCAACCATGTCTTTGGGATGTGGGTGGAAAGCTAAAGTACCTAATTGATTAAACAATTAGGCAAATAATTAAAAGATTGGCTTTGATTGCTAGCATAATTGCATTACCTCTTAATTGCTTAAATATGTAATTGGTTTATTAGCTGATAATAAAACACAAATAAAACTGGCTTGCCAAGACGTTTACAGAGGAATATAAATTTGATTTTGAAGGGTTACATTGGTACATGCTTTTATTTACATTTTCTAATATCTGCAAGATCTCATAAGGCTATATGAAAGAAAAAAAAATTACACATGCATTTCTCACGTCTTCTGTTTTACATGCTTTTTCCTGTATAACAGTTACCTCAATCCCCATATCTAACTTTAGATAATAAAACGTGTCCTTACAGTAAACTGCTGCAAAAAGAAAGAAAGACACGTGAAATTGTAACTGTTGTATTTAACAGAACAGTTAATCATAAAATTGATGACAGTCTCAAAAAATATTACAGTAGCTTTAGTCAATCTGAAATTAGAAGCCTTTTGCCCCATGTCTTGCCCTCTGTGCCCCCAGGCTAGGCATTAAATCCCAATGCACTTAAATTGGATAAGTGGTTAGGAAAATGGATTAATTTATAAAATATTAAGACTGGGCAGCAAAGTTTTTCAAAACTTTCGCTTCTTGAAAAATTGTTGGTGTTTATGATATCCAGCTATAAGCTGAACATAAGTATAATTTTAGATTTACTGTATCATTTAGGATTTTTATTGAATTTAATGTGTTTATCACCTAACAATGTTTACCAATAGTCGCCACCCTGAAGAGTCCAATGTTTTCCATTGTTGCCAACCTTTCACCATGCTTATCAGTGTCTGCACCAGGATTCTTCAGTGATGTATTGCACCTCATGGTTTTGTTTGCTTGAAGCATGTTGTCAACCAGCTAGCCACAGTTTGATGCTCTGTATTTGCCAAGAAAATTCTCAACAGTGTCCTTGAATGACATCCTTAAATGCCTTAAATGAGACTTCCCTCACCCTACTGGCAGATGTTGAAACTGCTTGTCATTGGTGATGCATCTGATTTGCAAATTACCTTCCTTAAGTCTTTGAGGGCGGGTGTCGACTTACATCGACACATAGGATTGAGACGGATGTCGACATTAATTAACATCCAGGGGTTAGAGGGCAGTAATCAGCTGTAAATGTTGGCAAAACCCCTTGTTAGGTTATAGTTCAGCTCTATTTGCTATAAGTATGCTGCTTGGATTATATGTCACAATGGTGCCTCTGTTTCAGGTGTCTGTTGCTGCATACTGTGACTGCTGTCACCACTGGCTACTTGGCTGCTATTGGCTGTGTGAAGAGGGCCACCTCCAGCTGTCAGAAGATGGCAGATCGAAGGTGGCCACTGATGGTTGAGCAAAGATGGCTGATCAAAGACGGCTTCACATGGCTGCAAGATCCTAGTAGAGGCTCATGGAACATAAAACACAGGGACATTTGTCATAAATAAATATTTTATGTTGATTTATGCGTGAAACCATTGCTTTGTGTACTGTTCAGAAAACTGAGTTCTTTGGAAAAAAACATTCAGCCTTTGGCCAAAACAGAAAAAAATAAAATCATTTCGCCCAGAAAGAGTTAATCTTGGTATCAGTTATTCATGGAAACATCTGTCTCAAATATCAAAATTCCTCACCTTTCTTTTTTAACAGTGCGAATTTTATATGAAGAACAGGCAAAAACAAATGAGTGGTTTATGTGCCACATCTTTCTGTCCTGAAACCAAATGCTCACGGAACAGCCATGTCTTTTTAATTAAATGAGACTCTTTAGTGTGGTCGTTCCATTTGCAAATGAAACAACGGTAAATCTGAGCTCAATTCCTAGTAGCATTGCTACTACTTTTAAATGTTCACAGATTTTCTAGTTGTAATTGTGGTACTGTATAACTATACTTATAATGTGAAAGAAGATCACACAAATAGTTAACTGCAATATCAAGGTACTTAATAAGAAAAATCCAAGGTAACTTTTGTGATCAACAGGCCAAAATCCGTATGATTCACCCAAAAGGAAGCTTCATCTTTGTTCCCCAGAACTGCAGTTCTTAAAACAATGCATCTAGACATCTTGATTTTAGTTACAAAACAGAAGGTTCATAAACTAAACCTATAAAAAGTGAGATACCAAGTAAAGGAGGAAAGATACAAGCCTATTCAGATAAGAAGGCCGAATGCCACAATAGATGGGAGGGGAGCATGTCCAGCGTCCACATTCCACCTCCTGTTATGTCTGGGCCAACTGTTTGGCTCTCTAGTGCTACGCTTGCTACTGCACTGCCAAACCATTCTTGAAATTCCTCACAGATAATTTATGTGTGCCTGGTCTAGCTGTGAGGCATGGCAGGGGTAGAATATACAAAACCGAGTGAAGAGAATAGAAATTTTATATTGTTAAATTATTAATTAAATCATGCCTATGTATTATTCTATGGGGAGGAGAGCCGTGCTGAATAACAGGCATAAAAGTAAGATGGAAGCAAAGAGAAATGAGCACAGGAAGAGAATGGGATCAACAGCGCTGTGCTAAATCGAAATCCCTCTTAAATCAACTAGGGCTAATTACCAATTAGTAGGACTTGTGGTAATACCCAGCTACCAGCACGGAGAGACGATGAGAAAGTCATTAATTACTTGTAGTGTTAATTTAAAATGAAACAATACTTTTTTGTTGTATTTATTTAGTTTGTTAGCTTATTTATTATTTTGTTCTTTCTTTGTAACTGCCAGTCCAGTAATGGATATACCAGAGCTGGGGTTAGTCTCCAAACTCCCTGAAGCTAGACTTCGGAAACTGTTTGATTTATATTCAGATAGAGGAATGCTACTTAGACCCTGCAGCCTGTTTTTCAATAAAGAACAAGGTAAGGGTAGGCATTTTATATTTTATGGAAGCCTTGCTTTCATCCAGTTGTGACAGCTAAAGTGAGGGGTTCTGTTACGTCTTCTTAACCTACTGGTTTAATACTTTAGTGTGAGGCAAGTTCCAGGGCATGATTTTGTAGACTTACCATTATTGTACAAAGAATGAAATACTCTTTTTTAATATGAAGAGAAAAAAATATAAAAAGGATTCTCTTTGGCCTTTTATATTGATATACGTTTTCTCCAAACACATGCTAAGCATGGAAATTTCACCTAAAGCCGGTAGTTCTTAACTTGGGGGTCAGTTCTCTTGGACACTTGGCACATCCTAAGTTAATTCATGTGGCTCCTGAATTATTTAGTGTTCCTTATCTCTGCTTCCCACACAGTTCAGGACAAATACTCACATAAAAGACAGTTGTAACAATTGTCATTGGCGGGTTTACATTCTCCATCATTGCAGAAGCAGAAAAACTGAACAGGTATTAGGAATCTAGGTATTACCTGACAAGGAGCACCTGACTCAGAGGGCCAATAGAATCTAACAGGGGAGGAACTGACCATACAAAAAGGGTGAAGGTGCAGTGGCAAAAGAGGAGGGAATTAAAAAGTCAAGTAACAGCGCTAGAGGAAGACTGCAAATTTGCAGGGGAAACTACAACCACTACAGGAAGAACCAGATAAACCTCCAGGTTCATGCATGGACAGCAGATAAACCTAAAGGATTTTTCCCTTCATGTTTTACATGGGAGAGGGCCTGGCATGTCTGTCTAAGGAAATTCCCTGTATTGAGGAAGGCTTAGCGTAACCCTCGCAATATTGAACATTAAGATAAAAAAAGAAGTGCAATCCTATGGTTGGATATTCAATGAACTTTCTTTTCCATTCACTTAATCTTTTACAACAGTTATTGGTTGGGTATTTCTGTTTTTCAAGGGAGTTTAATGTTTTGTGCGCTGCAGAGTGGGTTTTGTATTAAAAAGGACTTACTTACAATAATAATTTTATTACAGTTACCACGTTGTATCTGCTCTGTACTTTTTGTGGGATTAGTACGAAAGTAGTGTTGGTCACTTGGACTCCAGATTATTTAGTTATTTTTTCTCTTTAGTTGCCACTCACTCACATAATTGTGTCATCTCGGGGGAAGGAAAAATTTCCCAAGGAGTGGTACACAGTTTTATCCCAAAAGAGATGCATGCTCTTGGTGAATGTGTTATTTTAGAATTGCAGCCAAACTACAACAAATATATCCCTCCCAAGTAGCCATAGCAGAAATAGACAAAAAAAAAAACGGTACAAATGAATGGATGTATTTAACTTGTTTAACTCCCAGGCATACAAACAACACTAAAGGAAGCATGTAGAACAGTGCAATTGTCCTAAAACTCTTTAGTGGGGTCTTCATGGATTGCATTTCCACCTTCAGGGGAGTCAGCAGCATTTTCCCAGATACAAACAGGAGGGAATATCTTCAGCCTGTCCATTTAGGTAGGCTTAGTTCCAAAAAAGCTGAGACATTTTGTAAGGATGCGTGACATTCCTTGGTTACAAAAGTACACTTTTTGTGGACTGACTACTCTATACAGTATGTAATAGGCCCTCATCTACCAATTTAGCACATTCATTGGCCATCTATATATGGTTACTAATATTGCACCTGTTATGCTCAGTAACCATCTTAGATCCTGCTTTTACAATGCTCAGACTGTTATACCCAACAGATTCTTCTGCTTATGGTCTCACTTAGCAAGTTTTATTTATGTATAGGAGTACAGTTTGTGATGTGCATTGCAGTTGGTAAAGCATGGAGGGCAAACAATTTTTAAACAGTAACATCTGTAACTTATTGTGTTGACCATATTGAATGGGCCATACACACAAAACCCGAAATCGGCCAAAGTGGGAAGTGTCTGGGCATATTGGGAAATGGGCAATGTCGCTGTAAATTGACCAGCCAATGTCTGATCTTTTCCTCGATTTCGGGATTTGGCCAGCCACTTTGTGAAATGGAATTGGGCGATCAGCCAAAGTCGGAAGAAAAAAGGCATGAGCAGCGATTTTTTGCGCACTTAGTAGTGCAATTGCATTGAGCGTAGCCTTGGCAGCTCTTGTTCAGAAAGCGGACACCACTTGGTTGTTTCACAATAATTAAGATTGTGTATATAAGTAGGTTTCACATTTCTGTTATCATGTTAGCCCTAAAATAGTGAGTTGACATCAGGGAGCTATTTTATTGACCTTAAGGTTAGTGTTTGGGCGAGGGGAAGGCCATCTCAAGTGCTGCCCATTTTCTGAACAAGACCCACCTTGAGCAGTTTCTTGTGCAGAATGGAAAATTCACTTCTGAATCTGCATCTAAAAGTTTTTATGCATCTTCACACCTTGAGTGGACAGTCTTACATCAGAACATCGGATTATGGCCAGGGAATTCTCGCCACTTCGTAAAATGGCCAGCCAAAGTAGCATATACGCTGGTCATTTCTAGTAATTGGGACTTTGGCCACACCTTGTGGCAAAAATGTGAAATGGCCGGCCAATTTGGGAACTGGCTGTATATATATATATCGTGGCGAGTGGCTGGGGCTGCTACCCAGCCAGGACGCCCAGGAGGACCAGAGGAGGGCTTACACCTCCTCCAGACCACGAGGGTGCGACTGACCTGGTGGCTTTGGGGACCGAGGCTTACGGAGCCCTGGACCTCAGCACTTCCATCACACCCGGAAGTGCTGGGGGGAATAGGATCAGGGATCAGGGAGTGCTTTCGGGTGCGCAGCCGGTACTTCCGCGACACTGGGGAGTGCCAGTGGAAGATTGTCGGGAGGCACCTGGAGCACATCCGGGTGATTATAAAAGGGGCCGCTTCCCTCCATTCGATGGCTGGAGTTGGGTGGAAGAGGACAGAGCTCGGAGGAGAGGAGTGGAGGCGGACCAGAAGAGAAGGCATTGTGAAAAAAGACCTGGACGTTGGGGTGATTGGTGCTGTGGCACTGGGTTTATGCATATTCACAGCTGTATATAATTGTAAATAAACGTGTGTGGTGACTTTAAAACATGTCTACCTGTCTGTGTCCGGGCTGTTCCCCACTATATATATATATTGTCACACACGTGCATTTAGGAGACAGCTAAAGGGCCTGGGGAACTGTAATACTACACCAGACCAGGGGGTGGCAGGGTGTGCTGACTGTCTCTCTCAGTTCCTCTGATGATGCCTCTTCCGGTTCCAGACTAGATGACATAATTTCCTTCCCAAGCCCTTAAAACCGCCATCTTACCTCCGAATGATCAGTTCTGTTTTCGACTCAGTCTTGTGAACATCTCTGTTCAAATATCTAAAAACGTTTTGCAGCTGGGAAGTAATATACAGGTGGCTGCCCCAAACTTTTATGATGTCTGGAGACTCATTCTTATTACAGTGGCGTAGTCAGCAGGAGGGTGGTCCCCGAAAGAAAATGAGACAGGACCAAAGAATTAATCAGGTGAGAAAGTATTGGGGCCGGGTTTCCTGGTGGGGAGTTCGTTCGGGGGTCAGGAGTGACTTGGTGCAGACTTCGCATCCTAAATACGAAACCGGGCTAGTATTTTCTCAGAGCAAGAATATGAATGTAGAGACGTGCTCTGTTTCCTATGGAGGAAGAGAGAGCTCAGCCACCCATTGGGATTAAGATCCCAGATAAATATGTGCTTTCCCCAGGCCAGCAGGCAAGGATCTTAAAAAATTGGGAGTTAGATCCAGAGCGATCTATCCGGGAGCAGGCAGAAGCTCTCTGGGAACAAACATCCCATTGGTTAAGGCCATTTGAGCTGACAACATTTCAAATAGTGCAGCAGGTTGCCTGCTTTTTGCTGTTAAAAGGACTCCCCAAAAATATTACCCAGCTGGCCTGGGGAGAATTCCACAGCATGGAGGAGCTTATAAACTCCTGGAAAAATCTAAATCGGCCTCAAAATCTGAGGGAGCAGAACAGTCCTCTAGTGGATTCTGTGGGGATTACGTCACACAAACTAGGTCTCTTTCATATAAACTGGAGCCTGTTCCAAAGTTCACGGGCCTCTGGGCGGATAAACTGCCGGGGGATGAGGAGGAATGCAGGTGGATGGGGAGAGGCTGTTTATGTGCACTTGTCAACCCCTTAACACTAACACATATGGGAATAGTAATAGTTAATGGATATTAAGTAGAAGCACTCCTTGATACCGGTAGTAACATTTCCATTGTTGCTTGCGGAGCGGATTAAGCTCCAATTTTTTTGGCCAGGAATTAATGAGGAGGTTTGCCGTTTTTGCGTCTCTTGTCCAGACTGTCAATTATGGCAGATTTCTAGGAGGGACCGTGCTCCTCTCGTTCCCCTTCCCTTCATATAAACTGGAGCCTGTTCCAAAGTTTACGGGCCTCTGGGCGGATAAACTGCCGGGGGATGAGGAGGAATCCAGGTGGATGGGGAGAGGCTGTTTATGTGCACTTGTCAACCCCTTAACACTAACACATATGGGAATAGTAATAGTTAATGGATATAAAGTAGAAGCACTCCTTGATACCGGTAGTAACATTTCCATTGTTGCTTGCCGATATGTACTACCGCAACAGTGGATTAAAACAACGACCAGTATTACATGTGTACATGGGGAAACCGGTAAATATAAAACAGCCCGATGTTTCATTAGCTATGGTTTGCTGTGATTCTCAGGTGGGACTGGTTGGATAATAAAAGCGGTGTACCAATTACTACTCCCAAAAAAACCTTGGCCCTAGCTATAGACGGGAATGACTCGTCGCCAGCTGTCTCCACGCCGTGTAAACAGCCGGCGGAGAGGGATACAGAAGGCCAAGAGGCAGACTTGGAGATTCCTGGGCCATCGCAAGCAGACACATCATCAATCCATGCCTCAACGAGCTGGGAGGAATCCCCGCCCCTTGAGGTCAGACTGGACCCTCTCTCTGAAATACACTTTCAGTTCAGAGAAACGTTGGGTTTTTTCATAAGAGAGCAGTGAAATGATGACTCCCTGAAACATGCTAAAAATGCAGCAGTACTTGTCAATGGCCAACGCACTCATCAGCCCATGCCACAGGGTCCTCACTTTGAGATAGAAAACAACCTGTTATATCGAATTGCTGAGCATGAGGGAGAGGTGTGAAAGCTGTTGTTAATACCATGAACAAGTCTGTGAATTAGCACACGCCCACCTCCTAGGAGGCCATTTGGGCACCGAAAAAACAGAGTGGATTAAGCTCCAATTTTTTTGGCCAGGAATTAATGAGGAGGTTTGCCGTTTTTGCGTCTCTTGTCCAGACTGTCAATTATGGCAGATTTCTAGGAGGGCCCGTGCTCCTCTCGTTCCCCTTCCCTTAATTGATGTTCCCTTTGAGAGAATTGGGGTTGACATTGTAGGACCCTTAGAGCCCTCAGCCCGAGGACATAAATATATATTAGTCCTCGTTGATCATGCTACTCGATATCCTGATGCTGTTCCCCTGCGCTCAGCCTCGTTGAAAATAATCGCACAGGAACTTGTAGAAATCTTTGCGCATGTCGGCATTCCTAAAGAGGTCCTTATGGATCAAGGAACACAATTCACCTCGGAGATGTTCAGGGAAGTTGCCAAGTTACTTAAAATAAAGCACTTAAAGACCGCGGTGTATCATCCTCAAACCGATGGTCTAGTGGAGAGGTTTAATCAATCTTTCAAGCAAATGCTTCGCAAGGTGGTCAGCGAGGACGGGAGGAATTGGGATCAGCTCCTCCCCCTCGTACTGTTTTCCTATTGGGAAGTCCCACAAGCCTCTACGGGGTTTTCGCTTTTTGAATTATTACATGGACGACAACCTCGGGGTTTATTGGATATTTTGAAAGAAGGATGGGAAGGAGAGGCCCTTCCCTCTATCAATATATTGGAGTATATCGCTCAGTTACGTGATCGATTTGGAAAAATTAGAAATATTTTAAACAGTCACTTAGAAAAAGTGCAAGCAGCACAGACCCATTATTATAATCGTGGTACGACCCTTTGAGAATTCCACCCGGGAGATCGTGTCATGGTCTTAGTTCCTACCTCCCACTCCAAATTACTTGCCCACTGGCAAGGACCTTATGAAATTAAGGAGAGGAAAGGACTCGCCGATTATTTGGTGAAATACCCAATCGTCGACCGAGCGAGCGGGTCTATCATGTGAACTTGCTGAAGCCCTGGAAGGAAATGGATTCTGATCCTACCTCTGCTCAGTCCAGCTCATTCTTTGCTCACACCATCAACCTTAATTTTGGCACAGAGTTAAGCTCTAACCAGAGACGCAAGCTGGAAACAGCTATCCTGTCCATACCGGAGGTGGTGAGTGAAAAACCTGAAGGGACCTCTCTGATTGTGCATGACATAGTGACAGTACCCGGGTTTATTGTTAGAGAGCGGCCCTATCAACTTCCTGAGGCAAAGAAGATAGAGGTGAAACTTGAAATCAAGTGTATGCTGGAATCAGGAGTATTAGAGGAAAGTTATAGTCCCTGGTCCAGCCCAATTGTCTTGGTTAATAAGCCTGATGGGAGTTGGAGGTTTTGCAATGACTTCCGTTGGCTTAATCAAGTATCCCAATTTGATGCTTATCCAGTGCCCCAAGTGGATAACCTCCTAGCTAACATAGCTGAAAAATAAATTAACAAACAATGAAAACTCACTAATGTGCTTTGTCTCGTATGTGTATTATCATCTAGTTGATGCTTGGAACCAGCCAGCTCTATTTAATTTCAAAAGCAACAGGGGTGTGGTGGTGCTCAAACATAAAGAATGCTGGCAGTCACCTCCAGGTCACCCTCTGGTGGTCATTCCAAGTGTCAATTGGATGATAACATGCATACAAGACTGCAAGATCGCCCCCACCCTACCCAGAAAGGGGTGGGTTAGACTTGATTTCACCCCACAGTATTTTTAGTCAACCAATGAGAAACATGTGTATATAGATATATATGCAATAATAACATAAAACATACAATTACAAAAGCTTAGTTGAAGTTATCTCTCCCACGGACAAAGGCACATAACTTATGAATTCTTGTCTTTCAATTCATGTGTTCAAGATGGGGAAAGTACTTTAGCTAGTTATTAAGCTTTGTGTGTTTGCACTGTGTTACTGTTGCTCACAGCCTCCTTCTGCACTGGCTTATCACACCCACACCCACACTCATAGAGTTCTCTTTTGTGTGTGAGTGCATGTGTGTGTGATGTGCTGTTCTGTGCTTTCTTACTGAATTTAGGTTGAGCAACTCATAATAGCTAGAACTTATCTATCCTTTATTACCTTTCAGTTATAGTGACCCCAGTACCATAACAGATTAGCTGGCTTTGTCCCCTCTATTACAATTAATAGTTCCCGGAATCAAAGTAGTTGTACTTATGGTTTGATGTAAATTATGCTTTGTTTCTTTTCTAATGACTTTCTCCAGAAATGTGGAAGAATCTTCAGATCACTCTTTTTCTTTATTTTAGGAGCTCATCACCTTGTTCACTTTGATGGCATCTTCTGATTGCAAGCAATACAGCAGCTTCTCTTTAAGGTTTTTACACACTCAGTGTCTTGAGTGTATAGCAAACTTACAGCTGCAGGGTTGGCTGGCGATCATTCTGTCCCAGTCATTGGAAGGCAAACACATTCCTCTCATCAGGCACATGCTATCTTAGCAAAGTTTGAACGAATGGCACCCCTGGTTCAACTCCTGCTACAAAAGGTATTTCATTTTTTCAGTGCAGCCCTTTTACCCTTTTGGAATAGAAGGGATCACTCCAATGTTTGCTTTGGCTGTCTCGTAAAGGGAATGGGGTCTCTGCTGAGCACAAGAAGGTACGGTCAATTCAAGCAGTGAGCTGAAAAAGTGAAGTATTCAGCTGAGGACTTAAAAAGGTGTTTAAAGAAAAGAATGGAGGTCTTGCCTTTGGCTTCTTGGGTGCACAAAAGCCCATCCTTTATGGATGACCATTGGTGCAAAGTTCTGTCCCTCAGGGTTGTCACTTCTTGAGTTATGGGCCATTGTCTGTACAAGGGTTTGCAGCTCATACCACTGAGAGCTATTCCTGTGTTATTTTGTGATCGATTATCTTATCAGATACTGTAAGATGTGGAGTCTGCATTCTTCATATGGCCCTCATTGGGCAAACTGAGACTTTTCAACTCGCATTAAGAGTGTCTGACCCTGGCCTTTAAGCTAGGACCTGTGTTGTAGTCATAACAGAATAATGGATAATCTCAGTCTGTCCTACAAAGCTTTGTGGTAAAGCTGCTTTATGCTTTGACTGAGACTAGTGCTTTCCTAATGTACCAGTAACCACAGAACATCATTAAATTGATTTTGGGAACAAAATTGGAGACTGAGTATTGTCTAGGAGAAACTGTAGTAATTTGGGCAGTTGAGCACATTTATTTATGAGGATTAAACAAGAATCAAGGTTATACCCAGAGGTTTAGATACCGTTGGATGGCTAGTGCTCAAAGTCTAAACCACTGTGCTGTGGTTTCTTTTTTACTGTTGATATTAAGAGAGTCAGCAGTCATAAGAATACTGCCTGTTGCTTATGGATATGCTAAATAGCCAGTTCATTTTGTAGCCATCTTGTCATTTTGTACAGATACCAAAGGGATCCTGCCTGATTCCAGTTAAAAGGGTTATTTTATGCTTTTCAATCCAAGATTAAATTGTGTATCCACATATGCAGTAAAATACATATGCAAATTTATGTATTATATTCTATTCTATTTCTGGTATTCCCGCCTCTTGGGGGACCACCCACAAAATACATGGATCATAATAAAGCACATCATTTTCATAAATTAAAGAATCAAAAATGAACAAAAGAGACATTAAACATGAATTTCACTGTAGCCAGGGGAAGAATCCTGGCTAAAACATAACAGTGTGTGGAGCACCAGTACACAAATGAGAGAACAGAAATTTAAGGGAAAGCATGTAGTGTTGCCCCAGGGTGGTAAAGAGCATTTGACACAACAGAGACATGTGATCTTTAACTAAGGAAGAGAGTAAGACCACAAAGTGTTAGAAAACATTCTGAGTGACAGGAGGCAGCATATGATCAAATAATGACATATATTAGCAACAGTATTCAGATGGAGAAGTAATGCATTTTTAAACATTCTCATTTATTTATGATAAATAAGAATGATAGTGAATGAGTGAATTGACAATGAGCCTGGCTGAAGGCATCACACCATCTTGATCTGGAAAGATTTGGACCATATTACAGCATAGAGATTGACTGGGAGACCAATGTGTTTTAAGCAGAAGGTAAGGTTTAGGAATGCAGGAACATCAGAGGACAACTAGGGGGAGTTCTAGCCTGGTGTCCGTGGAGGAAAGAGACAACATTCATACTGCATTTTCACTCAGCAGCTCTAATTAAATTTCCCTTGATACACTACAAAACATGTTTAAAGGATGTTGTTAAGTATGCATAATTTGTGAGGTGTAAAGAAGGAAAAAGGCACAAAAAAAGTATTTTGGTGCACCTTGAAGGCCAACTCCATATATTTTAAGACGCAAAGGACATCAAAAACACATGTATCAAGCTCAAATGATTGAGTTATTCCTAGTTTACTATTTGGACTGTCCAAGATGGCACCATTGCTGGTTTTGAGGCATTCTTTGAGGAAGAGGTGGGTCCAGATGGGCTGATCCTGGAAGTGACATCATAAGTGTAATTGTGTCAATCTTCCTTTCTGCAAAGGGGAGAGGAGAAGAAAGATCATTACTGTATAGAACCACCTCATGTCCCGGAGGAGAATTATAATCACATAAGCCCTTAAGCTGTTCCTGAAGTACACGCATGTGACAGAGGTTAGAACTACCATGTGTAAATAGTACAAGACTGAGTATATGACTTTACACTTGGGCTTCCAAGTCAAGAATTTTCAAGCTGGATTTTCAACACTGCATAACACCCTTGATATTAGCCAAGGTTTCAGCATAATGACAGAAACGTGATATTTATTGTCAAAGTGTTCAAAAATACAGCAACATTTATGAGCAAAAGGGCATAATTATGAACAGGCTAATAAGGAATTGCAGCATATCTACATTATTATTTGACAAATGCCTTTATGCAAGGTGACTTGCAATATTTAAGAGTTACATTTGGTTACATTTCCTTTGTTTTTTTCCAGTTGGAGCAAACTGACTCAGAGTTTAGAGTTTAAAGCCTTACCCACTATGCCATACTGTCCCTGCCATACATACAGAAAAACAAGTTAGAAGTGGACACATAGCGTAACAGTCAGGTGTGTTCAGGGACTTAATTAGCTGTTTTGAAAGTTGGAGCATTTTTCATTTTTTTAGTTTGTTCAAAGCCAGTTATCACATTTTCATTTATTAAGTATTTTTGTAATAGTGAGTCATATTCAAAAATAACAGTGATAATACAATGCAATTAAATGTGTTAGAAGACTCCATTAAAAACATATTTTTAACACCACTTCACAATGACATGTAGTTACCCCATATACACTTGTGGTGGCTCAATAGCTTTCACAGAGAGCAGATACCAATTCAAGTGATTTCAATAGATGTCCTATTGTCTGTTGTTGGTTGTGAATCGTTATAGTTCAGATTTCTTAAAAATAAAATTTTTGAAAGACATACCTAAAGAGAAAGAATCTGTTGAAGTCTTGAGGTAAAACGGTTGGCTGCTTTGGACCATGACAGAGAGCAGGTTTGGAGCTTTGCCGATTAATTTAGTGTCAGAGAAACACTGTATCACATATTCACATGTACTTTGCTTCATTATTTTTGTTTTATGAATATTATCAATAATACATTATTAGAATTTGTAACTTAACTCCTGCTTTTCCTTTTAATCTATGTAATTGTCTGAGATTATAGATGTAGAAGGGAAGGTATGGAGAAGTTATGAAGTACAATACCTGATAAACAGTGGTAAGTCTATGGAATCTGAGGCATTCTGATAAAGTCTACATCAAGTATAAAAGGAGAAAGCAGAGTATTATAGGACTCTATCAAGACAAAACAGAGTGTGACAAGGAGCTAAAATACTAAAGTTTTATTTGGGTAGTTTCATAGCCTCATTTCAAGCAAAATATGACCATCTCTCCACAGAATGTCAGAAGCCCAAAGAATTTTCCCTGGCATCATCTCTGCAGCAAATACATGATTAAACAAAGACATATATATATATATACAAATAACTGTTGTCAGTCTCTAAGCCTATGATCTCAGAGTTATGAAGAGTAAGAAATTAAATGACACTGCTGAGCAGTTTGAACCTAACAGACATGATGGCAGCTTCTGTGAAGCTACAAGGAGTGGAAGTTAATGCTTAATAGGAAAATGGGAACTGGAAATGGCCACATTTATAACTCTCTGTTGTTCAAAGTTACCGAAGTCCACTCTGGTATTCCTCGCACTGAAATATCCAACACCATCTCTACCTCAATGGAATGCACTTCTAAATTTGATAGGAAACTGCCAATTCTCTGACACCAGTTAAATTTCTGTGTATATAGTGCCTTGTTTTTTTGCGTGTAGTTATCTTGTTTTAACTATATAAATATCTACAGCATTGTTGGCTTGTGACTATAAGTACTATATATGAGACAAACATTAACCTACACTGAACAACTGTATTGGGCCGCTGCCCCATCTAGGGCTGGTTCCTGTCTTACTCTTGTTGCTCATGAGATGAACCATTAAATGGATATATGGGATATTGAAGTTAGATGGATGAAAGCACCGAATAATTAAGACACTTCTGTTACTTTTCTCTTTTTTTATAGATATCTAGTACGCTCACATGAATATTTCTAATAATAATGCATGCACTATAAAGTCTTTTCAGACTTGCTTGAGCTGCACTTACAGTTAATTTGTGAAAACATTCTCAATATTTAGCTTCTTTTGACCCTATTGTCTTTGCTTTGTTAAAAAAGACTAAAGGTATTATGTGCTCTGCGTGGCACAGTGGCTCACTGGTTTTCACATGTTCCTCTTAGACTGACCTCTGGTCAATGTGGATTTTCTGTCGGTTTCTCTCACAAACCCAGCGAAGTTAATTTATTCTTTTTATCAGTGAGTGTGAGAGTACCTGTCTGTGGGTTATACCATGCAGAGACCGGATGTCTTGTCCAAAATGGGTTCTTGCATAGACTCGAATGCTGACAGGTCAAGATCAGGTCCCTATAACCCTATAATGGATAAAGCAAGTATAAAAAATGGATGGCTGGATGGGACTGACTGTCACATTTTATTCATTTGAAGACAAATCTCAGAATGCATCTTCTACATCTATTGTTGCCATACTTATGTTTTTCTTGTTTTTTTTATTGCAAACGTAGATCTAGAAGCCACCTAAAGTTGTGCTGACCAGTGCTAATAAGTGGAACACTCCAACCTGGCACACGTTCATTGTGTGAAAAAGTTCCAAGTCACCCCAATGATGAAAACTGTTAAGATCAAGTCTTTCCGCATTGCTCCGTAAAGCTAGTTTACTCTGCATGCCACTTATCTTTCTGTGGACATGGCCCCTAATCCCAAAAAAACATTTAAATTTCTTAACTAAGCACTTACTGCTTTTCCGCTCTTCAGGTTGCCATCATGGTTGATATTCAGTTGACAAATCCAAACAACTGCTTTTATTATTAGATGTAAATCCCAGGGAGCACACTACACTGGTATTTACAGTAACATCTAATTTCTGCTACAGGCACTTTTAAGTTTTATATACTGTATGCAGTCTGCTAGGATTGTATGCCACAACAAGCACCAAAGGAGAATGAGGGAATCATGTTCTCTTTATTAGTGTCTCTCAGCAGCTGAGACCTTCTGTTTAGCTAGTTAACTGTGACACCATCTCAGCAAATCGCCTGGAGGCAATCAATACTGGACTGTGTCCAGTGCAGCGAGGCTCCCATTTTACACACAGCCTGTTTATGTTATCATATTCAAAGCTGAGCTTTTCCTGAAAGTCAGCATGGTGGCACTGTGGTTAATGCTTCTGACCACAAGCAACATTTGGACCTGATCACTGTGTTTTGTAGGTTTTGTACCTTTTTCACACAGCCTTTTTGTCCAGCAGTTACATTTCCTTCTGCCTCCCAAAGACGTTGCTTACGTGTACAGTATGTCATGTGATGGATTGCTGCTCGATTCGTTTAAGTTTTGTTGTGATGATAATCAATTGGGTGAGAGTACCTCTAGATCAGATGAATCAGTAGACCCATGCAAGTGGTGATTCATTGTAGACTATCTGCAGTATAAAATGAGAATCCTATCCATCTTTCTTCTACACCTGATTGATAAGGGCAGACCTATATTAATGATATTAAAAGTAAGGCCTGTTTGAAAAGCAAAAAAATTGATCACTATTTATTGATGTATTGAGATATATTTTTATATTTTATATATATTGAGATATATACTCAGCAAAAAAAGAAACATCCCTTTTTCAGGACTGTGTATTTCAACAATAATGTTTTAAAAATCCAAATAACTTTACAGATCTTCATTGTAAATTGTTTAAACAATGTTTTCCATGCATGTTCAATTAACCATAATCAATTAATTAACATGCACCTGTGGAATGGTCGTTAAGACCTTAACAGCTTACAGAAAGTAGGCATTTAAGGTCACAGTTCTAAAAACGCAGGACACTAAAGAGACTTGTCTACCGACTGTGAAAAACACCCAAAGAAAGATGCCCAGGGTCCCTGCTCATCTGCGTGAACGTGCATTAGGCATGCTGCAGGGAGGCATGAGGACTGCTGATGTGGCTAGGGCAATAAATTGCCATGTCCGCACTGTGAGACGCCTAAGACAGCGCTACAGGGAGACAGGAAGGACAGCTGATCATCCTCGCAGTGGAAGACCACGTGTAACAACACCTGCACAGGATCGGTACATTCGAATATCACACCTGCGTGACAGGTACAGGATGGCCACAACAACTGCCCGAGTCACACCAGGAACACACAATCCCTCCATCAGTGCTCAGACTGTCCGCAATAGAGGCTGGACTGAGGGCTTGCAGGCCTGTTGTAAGGCAGGTCCTTACCAGACATCACCAGCAACAACGCCGCCTATGGGCACAAACCCACCTTCGCTGGACCAGACAGGAGTGGCAAAAAGTGCGTGAGTTTCTGCATGACAGCAATGTCAGTGTTCTGCCATGGCCAGCGAAGAGCCCAGATCTCAATCCCATTGAGCACGTCTGGGACCTGTTGGATAGCAGGGTGAGGGCTAGGGCCATTCCCCCAAGAAATGTCCAGTAACTTGCAGGTGCATTGGTAGAAGAGTGGGGTAACATCTCACAGCAAGAACTGACAAATCTGGTCCAGTCCATGAGGAGGAGATGCACTGCAGTACTTCAAGCAGCTGGTGGCCACACCAGATACTGACTGGTACTTTTGATTTTGAGCCTCCCTTCATTCAGGGACACATTGTGAAACATTTTTAGTTTATGTCTTATGGTGTTGACTCTTTTAGTGTTCATACAAATATTTACACATTAAGTCTACTGAAAGTAAAAACAGTTGAAATTCAGGGGACGTTTCTTTTTTTGCTGAGTATATATATATTTTTTCATTTTTATTACTATTTTATTTAATATTGTTTTTTGTATCAGTATACAGCTGCTGGATTATGTGAATTTCCCCTTGGGATTAATAAAGTATCTATCTATCTATCTATCTATCTATCTATCTATCTATCTATCTAT
>JANRMT010062796.1:34301240-34320682 GCA_026402145.1 Polypterus bichir lapradei | reverse complement strand
ATCTATCTATCTATCTATCTATCTATCTATCTATCTATCTATCTATCATTAAGAATGGAAGGTGTGTGTAACATGAGTGGCTCTTTGAGAAATATAAGTCTTCACTTTCTACACGGGTGTTGCTGCACATCCTTGAAATTTTAGACTCGGTTGGTCAAACCTGCTGAAGTAATGCTAACAAAATGAAGGATCAGTCTGTTAGGTCCCAAAGGCATAATTGATTCCATGTTAATAAATACTAATACCTCTAAAGCAGTACCATCGGAATCGCTTAAAACGACTGCAATTAACTCACATTTGCCCATCCATCTATCTACTGTCTCTGATGCCATCACTTGTTATGGTTAAAGGAATTTTATGCATAATAATACTTTTAATCAAGAAACACTATATACCAAACAGTAATACATCTGCATAATGTCTTACTGTGACTATGGCTGCTGAGTCAGTTTTCTTTCTTTTTAGTCATTCTTGTTCGTGCTCAGACCATTATATTTATGTGTTTATTTATTTAAAGAATTTCAGTATAAAGCCAAATTTGTCCCCTGGTAACAAATAAATATCTATCTATCTATCTATCTATCTATCTATCTATCTACTTTTCATTTTGAGTGCAATTAATCCAGTTTAAGGCCCTTTGACCAGACCTTATCAGGCACAAGACAGAAACCAGGCTTGGATTGGGTGCCAGTTCACTGACTGAGTAAAATACATTTTATGGAAAGAATGAATGTAAAAACAATATGATGTGCTGTTTAAGACATCAGTTGTTTTTAAAGTGCATACAATCTTCACTGAAAAATGTATCTCTATATACTGAAATGCATTCACTACTGTATAATGAGAAAAAGTTAAAGGTTCTTCTTCTCACAGTGAAAAGGAAAGAAGGTAAAAGACTCAAAGTAGGGTCTTGTCTGTAACCAAGTTGTGTTTTGATTAAAAAGGCCTTCATTTTCCACGTATTCAAAATAAATAAGAGATGAAAACTTGAGAAGTTGAGACTTTGAGTGTGCTGTACTGTTAGGCTTTTCAGTGCACCAGTTAAGTATACAAAAATGTGTGCCAACACATTATTCCTCCTACCATTTTATTGCAATCTTGGCCTGGAATACTTTGTAGATGTATTGTCTACTTATATGTTCATCATTAGCGTAATGTACACACATGCATAGGGTTAGAAATGCTTTATTCACAGAATTCCTTTTTAACAGATGAATTCTATGAAAGTAGTTGACTCATAATTTTTCAATTCAGTTCTCCAAACTGAAAAATGCAGTCCTAAATTCACATTCATTTTTTACAGTAAAATACTGTCTAAATTCAAAATGCAGTGGCTGCATATTGTTGAACATTTGTATTGTGGTATACAGTATGCCACATGCAGTAGAGCACAATTTATGTTTCTTGAAAGATTCCCAATATCTTCTGAGCTGTTATTGCTGACATAATTTTGAATGGACTATCAGAGCAATTGTAGCTTAATTTGTTAGAAAAACTGAGTTTTTTCTGACAGCATCAATAAACAGATTTTTAAAACCTTGTGTTGTGCCTGTGGGAAGTACTGGGTCATACAGAAGACCAACATAGCAGGGAGCAGCTCTCCCTGCAGCGCTCCCTTGCAACACCCCCGGACTCCAGCAGGGCTGTGCTGCCAGACTACAACTTCCAGCATTCCCTGCTTGTTGCTGAATGGGCACCGATATGGAAGGTTGCTGCCATCTATCACCTGGGGGAATAACCATCCCTCTGCAACAGTCCTTCCCTGTCTTCCTCTTTCATCCCAGCCAGGGAAGGTACTGGAATCATGTCCAGCTGGGATGTCCATCCATTCCTTAGGGCAGCCTTGTCTGGGTGCAACCTCATTCTTTCCTTCTTTGGGATCTTCCCGACTTCCTGCCAGGATGCCTTTCATTCCAGTTTGTCTCCTACAGCGCATAATACAAGCTCAGGATAGCAAGGGGCATGGTCGCTAACCATGCCATCTCTTTTTGTCTCCACAGTGCTGAGGGCAACTGAACCCGTGTGGACTAGGACACTATAAAACTGAGATGCACCCATGAGGGGAAGACTCTGCACCAAGCTTACTTGGCTAAGATGACATTTATGAAACCTAATTTCTATTCCACCAACTTAACTGTATTCAGTTTTTTGGATAATTGCACTAAACGTGGTGGCCCTGTTGGCACCACAGCTGTTCTTTGAGACTCCAGTCATCCTTCTGTCTATCACAATAGTTTTAGGAATGAATGATGTCTTAAAAAGGCACCTCATACAGTGAATGCATTTATGTATACAGTATCAACATTTCAATATGGAGTCTACACATTTAGGTGTACCATGTATGTATTTTAGTGTATGCGTTTAAATACAGTATTTACTTTATGTGTTTCATTTTAGATTGTGTACACTTTAAAGAATGAATTATGCTCTAAATGACACCTCATAAAAATGCCAATACTTCAGAAATTGTAAATTTGCCAATCAAAAGTTTGCATTTAGGTAACAACATGAGACTCTAAGATCCAAAACTTTGCACTAGAATTTTCAACAACTAGATGGTGAATCACAGTACAATACTTTACGCTAAGAAAAGAATATTATAAAAAATGTGTACTCAACTTGTTTGATGTCTCTGAAACAACTGTCACATTCATGTATAGTTGAGATATGCCTTAAGGGCTTTGCCCTTATCTGTAATTTTCAAAGCCTGTAGGATTTGAATTTCCTGTTTTTTCGCAGAATCCTGTTACCCAGTATTCCAAAAACAGCAGCAGTACTTAACATAAGGACAACATGCCCCCTGGATAGTGCTCATGAGGACATCTTTGATGGAGTAAATCTATTATGTATTATACTAAGTGAATTATTGAGTTTGACATTCCATAGAGAATGACTGACCCTTCCGATTGCTGCTTGTAAGCTGAATCAATTACTAAAGATATACTGTTACAGAAAAGCGGTGTAAAGATATTTGTAAATGGTAACGTCTGTCCTTCTTGACCTACCGACCTGTTTACTGTGTCTACCTCCCTCATATGAAGCGTGGTTCTTGCTTGTCTGGGAATATAATACAATAATGACACAACACAACCTTATGTTGCTTTGTATGTAATTTGGTTGCTTAGTAAAGTATCCATATGGTGGCATATAAAATAATGACTGAATTATATTGTTAAAAGAAGAACAATTATGCCTTTTAGAATAAGTCGGCCAACAGCTAGAGGTCAAAACCCGATAAGAGATTTTAAAAGTCATAGGACAGGTATATAAGTTGAGTTTTGTGGATCGCTTTTTCTGATTATATCTGCTAATCATACAAAAACCAGCATGTCATTTTAATGCTTTATGTTTTATCTGGGTTCCCAGCATTTGCCATAGATAGGCACCCCTTCCCGGGTTGTTTCCTGCTTTTTCCTGTGCTCCTGGTTATAAACTCTGTCCCCAGGGATCCTGAATTGGATTTAACAGGTTTGACCATTTTGAAATGATGCAAAAAGTTTGGGGCAGCCAATCTGTATACTTGAGAACTGGCTGTAAAAAAGGCAAAGATTTGAGTAATAAGCCTTTATAGACTTTAGTCCAAAACAGAACTGAGATGACAGAAAAAATATGGTGGTTTTAAAGCCGGACAGGGGAAATGACATCATCTGGGCAGGAACCCAAAGTGATGCAGTTAGGTCCAGTACTGGAAGTGATGTTATCAACCCCGGAACTGGAAGTGGTGTCATTGGGCCCAGCCGGAATTTCCCTTGGTTGGTCTACAGAGGAAAAAAGGATTTGTGACACGGAGCCTAGACCCATCATTGATGTTTAGCGTTGGTGTGGGGACAGCCCCGCCAAAGAATGAGTGAAAACTTGTAAGGCTATAGGTCTAAAAACCACCTTGTGACAAACGGCTTTGATTCCTTGTGTAAGGCCATCCACTGAAAAGGTGCATGATCTGTAACCAAAATAAACTCACAGCCCAAGAGATAATACCTCAGGTGCGTAATCACCCATTTGATCGCCAAGGCCTCCCGTTCCTCCGCTGCATACCTGGTTTCCTGTTACAGCAGTTCCAGCAGGCACAGGAACATGACGGGGTGCTCAACACCCTTGACGCTTTGTCCTTTCACCTGTGTCTGAAGTGTCCATCTGGAGGATGAAAAGCAAAGAGAATTTAGGAGCTTACAAGACCGGTGCAGACATAAGAGCTTGTTTTAAGTCACTAAATGCAGTCTCTGTGTTGGCATCCCATACGACATTGTTTGGGGTCCTCTTCTTTGTTAAGTTATTCAAGGGTGCCGCTCTCTCGGAAGATCAGGGTACAAACCAGTGGTAGTAGCCTGCTGCACCGAGAAAGATTTGGACTTGCCTCTTGGTCTTCGAATGGGGCTATTTCAATATGGCATACATTATGGAACACTGCAGCCTCACAGTACCCTGGTCAACCAGGTAGCCTAAATACTTGGCTTTGTTTAGCCCAAAGAAACATTTCTTTGGATTAATTCAAAGGCTGGCTTCCCATAAGGTCCACATTACCACCGTACCTGCTGTAGGTTCTTCTTCCATGTGCTGGAACAGATGACCACATCATCCAGGTAGGCAGTACTTATAGGAGTTATGAGGACGGAGCACATTATCCACCAGACGCTGGAAGGTTGCAGGTGCCCCGTATGAGAAGGGTTACTGTGCTTTGCCACCCCCTTGTCTGGAATGAAAATACCCTCTTTTGAGCTCTTTAGCTGCCTTCCATGCGCACTTGTGTGACACCATGTAAACAGTATATGAATTACAATATGAATCTGTAAAACTCCTTCACACCTTCTAACCATCCATTTTGTGAACGCATGTCCTTTCAATACACATTCCAAGGCAGCTGTAGAGACACTCCATTCCATCACAACACACACTCAACATGTGTGGTCAAAACAAAGGTAGGCAGCCGTGAATAATTAAAGCAGCAAGTGCATTACCTGCGGTTGATGCAACATCTCCTGAATATAAAAATAATAATAATAATACATTTTATTTATATAGCGCCTTTCCCATGCTCAAGGCACTTACAGAATATAAGAAAGAACGGCAGGGTATACTGTGTATAGCATTGTACAAACCAAATACAGTGGAACCTCAAGATACGAGTTTAATTCGTTCCAGCACTGAGCTTGTATAGCGAATTTCTTGTATCTAGAACAAACTTCCCCATTGAAAATAATGGAAATCCAGTTAATCCGTTCCACACCCCCAAAAATATCAACATAAAAATCAATTTTCCTAACAAAAAACACTGATAAATAATATATACAAGTGGAACCTCGGTTTGCGAGTAACTTGGTTTACGAGTGTTTTGCAAGACGAGCTAAATTTTTTTATTAATTTTGACTTGATAAAACGTGCAATGTCTTGCAATACGAGTAGTATTGATACACTTTGTCTGCTGAGCGTCATGTGATCATAACTGAGCTGATGGTTCTTCTCTCTCGTGCGCGTCTCTCTCTCCTTATCTCTGTCGCTCGCGCATGCATCTCTCTTTCTCTCTCCTTATCTCTCTCGCTCGCTCGCCTCTCTCTCTCTCCTTATCTCTCTTGCTCGCTTGCTTGCTCGCGCACTTGCCTCTCTCTCTCTCTCCTCTTGAGGGCAATCGTCTCCTATTCTCCGTCTGCATGTCCGCGATATTTTTGGATACGCTTATACGGTGAACTGCTACAGTGAAACAATGAAATCACAAGCGCACAAACGCGTAGATCCTCATGCTACAGGAGAACAAGGAACACTGAGTGAGCTGATGGGCTGGCAGCGTCAGCTTGGGTGAATCCCCGAGTCGAGGCGGATCGGGAAACGCGTCACGCATACTCACAGCCTGGCTCATGGCTCGTTACGCGAGCCAATGCTTGTATTTAGATCTGAATTTTTCGCTCATACTTTCCTCGTATCTTGAATTTCTTGTGTACAGAGGTGTTCATATCTTGAGATTCCACTGTAAATAAATAAAGAAGAGTAAGACAGTAAATTCAGAGAAATCCTATCAGACAACAGAACTGATGGTCTAGCACATACACACAGTTTACATGAGCATCTTGACAGAGAGGTAAACTGAGAGAAGGGGAATGAAGTCAAGTAGAGCTAAAAGCCTTCCTGAACAGATGAGTTTTGAGTTGTTTTTTAAAAGAATTCATGGAGTCAGCTGACCTGATTAATTTCGGTAGGTCATTCCAGAGTCTGGGTGCTATACTGCTGAAAGCCCTGTCACCCATGGAGTGTAGATTAGTGTGGAATATGAAGACCCTGCTCTAAAAAAGCTTCCTGAAATACTTAATGAACCTACCCACTCCCTGCAGTAGAAATTCGGTTTTAGCCATCTGACCAGCAATACAATCTCGCAATGCAGAAAATAAACAGTGTGGTACAAGAGAACTGTTTAATGACTAAGATACAGTTGCTGAAAAAGAACTGTAGCACATGTTCATTTAAAATGTTTTGTTTCTTTTTTATATTTTTTGTTATTTAATTATAACGCACATAATACATTGGATTTCTTATTCAGAAATACTGCTCCTAAAGAAAGATAATGATGTCAGCAGTGTGCTGAGATTTTCCAGGTATGTTTTGTGGTAAAGGAGCACATTGATGGGCACATGCAAGTAAGAATTTCACTGCAACAATAATGATCCTTGTGACCAGGTTTATAGATCAGGACAGTCACTTTGTAAGTTGGGACCCCAGTCAGGTGAACCTGTTTAATAAACAATAGCTTCTCAGAGCTTCAGATGAAAAAGGAGACTTAGTTAGCGTGAGCACTCCCTCATATCCTAGAGTGGTACTGCTTACCTCAGCAGAGCCAGAAAGATGAAGACATACATGTCACATACATGTAAACCTATAATAAATTCCTATAATAAATTTCAGCTTCACCTTGATACCCCACATTCACATAGAAGGGGTCTAGGTAGAACCTGAAACATCCTGCAAGTGAGAGAAGAAACTTCATGATAGAACATGCAAACTCAACACAGAAGTGGTTTTAAAGTGGGGTCCTAGTTCTGTACTGTGCTTCCAGACCTTCTCTGTCAGTTGGAACACTTACCGTATATACTCGTGTTTACGCTCTCCCGTGGATAAGTCGGGGGTTGATTTTACCGTATAATTTCTGATATTCGATAATGTCGGTCATGTAAGTCGAATGCAGAAAACTCATGATGTTGGTCCAAGAGATTATGATATGCTAACGCCCACCTGAGAGAATAACCATGACGCACACTCCCTTTTTTGTTCTATGGATTGTGCCTACATGACCACACGGTAATACCCGAATTATTCCAAAGCGACGTTTGCACTGTTTTGTGTTTTTTGTATCTCACACCCTCAAACACCTTTATCGTAAGAGCATCCCTTATCTATGATGGAGCGTTCATTCAGAAGAAAATATGAAGCTGGTTTTAAGTTAAAAGTCATTAAAGTGGCAAAACAAATTGGTAACTGCGCTGCTGTAACAAAATCCGATGTATTAGAAAAACTGGTGTGAGATTGGAGGAAGCAAGAAGATGTAAAAAAATAAATAAATAAATGTTATATTTTTGAACAGCCGTATAAGTCGAGGTCTGATTTTATGATCGATTTTTTGGGTTTCAAGACCCGACTTATAAGTGAGTATTTATGGTAGCTACAAGGCATTGATTCTGACATGTTTTATTTCTCTCATGACCCAAGCTTGCTCTTTAGTGTTTTTAAAAACCAGTATCGCTGCCAACAGTCATCCTCTGGCCTCCTTGGTGAATCGCTGCCACAGGTCATAGCTGAGCAACGTTGATTGCTTAAACGGCTACTAATCACGGGACACTCTGTAAACTGTATGCAACTCTTCCTCATTGAATACAATAGTGAATCACAACTCTCCACAACCCAAAATCAGGCAACCTACAACCTCAGATGGATCATGACCCATAGTTTAAGAAACTATGCTCTAAGGCATTAAAAAAAGTCATAGTTCATATCTCGTTTTCTTATGTTTTCAGTTTTCCTGTCTTGTGCTACTGACATTCATTACTGTGCAAATTTGCTGTAGTTCACATGCAATGTGTTTCTTCACTCATTTTGTGAGGTTAACTCCTCTATTGAATGGTTTATACTGTAACTCTATATGAATAAAATCTGGATGAGATACTGGGACAGCTTACAAACAGGTTTGATGGACTGAGTGGTCTCGTCTCTTTGTCAGATTTCTTATGTTCTTATGAAAAGAGCTGTGTACAGTATTAAACCATACATATACAGTACATTTATATGTATAACCAGACTGACTGCTTGTCATGTTGGTGTAGTGTTCAGCACTTTATTGCTTTAGTATTAATGGGTCAAATCCTGACTGGCTCATTACCTGTATGCAGTTTACATGTTCTGTCTATGTAAGGCTGTGAAAGGGTACTCTGATTTTACCCTATAACTGAAATATTTGAAAGTTAAGTTCATTCTGGCCTCAAAGCGAGAGACAGCGTGTCCTGAATTGAACTGGCCTCCTGTCTAAAGTCTGTTGCTGCTTTTTGGTCTGTGTCACATCCGACTCTTAATCCCTGTGTTTCTGCAATGGCAGTAACAGGTTCAGAAAGTACAGAGGACGGATGATTGACCGATTGTCGGCCCTGATAATACTTTCTCCAAATGAGTGTCTTAGCTATCTAATTGACAGTCAGCAGCCAATGTTTAATTCATTATAATTTTAAATTCAAGAATCCACTTAGACGCACAATATGATTATTTCTCTTCTGTCTGAGAGGAGCAGACAATGGTGTCTTACATAGACAGGAGGTATTGATTGGGTGTACGGTTTTCTATCTTTATCTAGAGCTACTGATCAACTATAAATTATACATTTACTTAAGTCAGGAGTTTTCTTCCTTTAAGTTAAGCCGTACATAATTATGCAACATATATTTGTACACAATAAAAAATGTATGAAAAATATCCTTCCAATGAGATCATCTGGGCATTTTACAGTAAAATGTAGCCCCCAAACACTTTTACGCAGGTTAATGATTTTAGGAAGATATTGAATAAGCATAATTTGATGCCTAAAACTATTTATTTAAAGGACCTAAATATACATGCTGCAGCATTAAGCCAGCTTCAGGGAATTTGAATTCCTCACTCATTTTACAGCTGAGTAGTAATACAAGATCACAAGTGCACATATTAACATTTGGTAACAAGCAGAAATGAATGAAATGTAAGGAATCAGATATATAATAATGTGAAATCAAGGTGGCGGAGACTGACTCCCAGTCTGGTCCCTGTCTATGTGGAAGTCTTCACATCTTTCCCATGTCTTTGAAGGTTTTTCTCTGTGACATGACATACTGGTCTTCAGTCTAGAAGTCACTTGTAACTGCTGCTAACAGCATAGGTTTAGACCCACTGAAGGCCTGGTTTGTGTAAATAGATAGATGGATGAGTGCTGTGTAATGTTATTGCAATTACAGCCAGAGTGAGGTGCTGGTTAAGGCTTTGGACTTCCAAACCTGAGGCTGTGAATTCAAATCCTGCTACTAATACTGCGTAACCTTGAGCAAATCACTTCACCTGCTTGTGCTCCAATTGGAAATGCCAAAGACATGGAGGCAATTGTATCTCAAAATTTGTAAGTCACCTTTGGTAAAGACATCAGCCAAATAAGTTATTGTAAATGTGTAACTAAAAGTAGGGAGGAAGATCATCCTATTCATGGGAAATTAAACAGACTAATAAATAAACAAAAACCTTGGCAAAACACCATCTCACATGCTTTGGACATGTTATCAGGAGGGATCACTCCCTAGAAAAGGACATCATGCTTGGCAAAACAGAAGAACAATGAAAGAGAGGAATACCCCCTACGAGATGGACTGATACAGTGGTTGCAACAATGGGGTCAAACTTGTCAGAAATTGTGAAGATGGCACAAGATCAAGCAGTTTTTCACTCTGTTGTCCATAGGGTCACTATAGTCAGAATCGACTTGATGGCACCCAACTACAACAATGCAAAAAAAGTCCAAGAAAATATCCATCCATCCATTTTCCAACCCGCTGAATCCAAACACAGGGTCACGGGGATCTGCTGGAGCCAATCCCAGCCAACACAGGGCACAAGGCAGGAACCAATCCCGGGCAGGGTGCCAACCCACCGCAGGGCACACACAAACACACCCACACACCAAGCACACACTAGCGCCAATTTAGAATCACCAATCCACCTAACCTGCATGTCTTTGGACTGTGGGAGGAAACCGGAACACCCCGAGGAAACCCACGCAGACACGGGGAGAACATGCAAACTCCACGCAGGGACGACCCGGGAAGCGAACCCAGGTCTCCTAACTGCGAGGCAGCAGCGCTACCACTGCGCCACCGTGCCGCCCCCCAAGAAAATAAGATGTCTAATTAATGAAACATGTAATTATTCATCTTGAATCAATTTGTCTACATTACACACTTCATACAATATAAAAACACATAAACCTGTTCATTAAAATTTTGAAATGCACATTTTCCCATAACATGTTTATCACATAAAGCTTGGTTGAGCACTGGAGTATTCATTATAGTTATTATCACTCTTTTTACATATAAATTTACTAGGGCTGTGCTCGTGAAGCGCAAAATTAAAGCTGCTTTGTGTCTCTTTAATGAAAGAATGATGGGAGCGTTAGGACTTACCTAATACTGCATATCCAGTCATGGTCAATGAAACAAGAATATTTACTGCAAAATAAATATAATTTAAGAAAAGTGTCAGCTGCTATACAACATTTACTTCAGTGCTTTGTGCTGTAGGAATACAGAAACCAAAAACCTGCGCAAGTAAGAAAGAACACCAAAATGTGTCTGTTTAGAAATGAGATATATAAGAGGTTTCCATAAAAAGGGTGTTTGATTGAAATGCACTGAGTTTGTTTTATAACCCTTATAAACTGTAAGCATTCATTCATTCTGTCACTTATTGTAGAAAACAAGCAGATATTGAAAAAAATTGTTTAATTAAAACAATTAGTGATGACTGTGGCCAAAAAAGTCTTCAGACATAATAAAGCCTTCCTTTCTCTTGGAAGACTGCCCACCATTGTGATCATTCCATTTACGTTTGAGCAGTTTATATAATTAGCATTTTCTCTCACAGTCCATCCAAGTCACGTTAAGTGGCCAATAAATGTGTGTAAAAAGAAACCTGAAGACCGGGACTAACTCCACAGGTACACACGGTGCCTGGAATAACTCCATAATGACGCAATGACGATGGGTGGAATGGCAACACAATCCAGGTCTCTGCAAATTAGATATATCAGTGCTAGCCACCGTGCCACAACACTGCCCATTTTCAAAGATCATTCTGTTTAAAATGTTAAATAAACCACTTTTGTTGTTGTCACTGACTTGTCTGTCATTTGTACTCTTTTTAGCCTATAAGAAAAAAAATAGAAAAGAGAAGAAAGCTTTGCCGCTTTTCAAAAAAGCTGACAATTTTCTCTTTTCAGTTCAAAGCCAGCATGCACTCAATATTTCTTTGCAGATTGTGTAGCCAACTAAATCCAACCACAGCAGATTCAATTTTACTGTCCCCTACAATCACTCAAGGAGTTTTACTGCTCAGTGATTACCAAACGTCTATGGGCCACTGATCTATAATATTGGAAGGGAACACTGAAATGGATGGATGGAGACACATACACTGATGACAGTCCAGCCAAAGAATGTTTATTAAATAGTATTTACTGGCAGCACCCTACACCGAACAGCCTAACAAAAGTCCTGCTTCACCGTCCTGGCCTTGCAAAACAACAGATATGAACTGAAAACAATATGTGGCAAGCCTTGCACTGTTCTCCCGCAACCTGAGCATGGCTAGTATCCTACCCTGCCATGAAGGAGACTGCCACTTGAGTATTTAGCCCCACTATCCAAGAGAAAACCTTAAATCCTGCCTGTAAAGAGCTGTCTTCCAGCCATTACAATATTTTACTGCCAGACAGAAGCAGAAGACTATACATATAAAAGAAAACAGTGCCGGTTTAGGAGATGAACGAAAGTCCACAAAGAAACTGTGGGACAAATGCTGTTGCATATGATTTTATTCCAAAATTATTTACTAACATGAGGCTGTAACATTGCTGACCTTCACATCCTTCAGCACCTAACTGATTTCACCAAAAACCCTCTTTATTTTTGAGTGGTTCATTTTAATGGCCTGTGTTTATGGAAGTGACAAGCCACACCTACATTTGTTATGGCCTCTTGTGCATGCAGGTTTACATAAAAATCTGTTTTTTAGATTTAAACCTGTTTTTAGACTTGCTTGTTTGCTTATGGTGATCCATCAATAATGCGATGATGACATTAAGCCTGTGCAAAGATTTCTTTATTTGGTGGTGAAAAGGGTGTACAATTCTTAGCCGCACCACTTGGCTCCCAAAGGATGGCCTCAATGGTGCAAAAGTGAGACAACTTAGGTCCCAGGAGAGCTGCAGTACTCAAGATGGATCCCTTGTGCAGTGAGGTCTGCTTATTTGTAGGTAATTTACAAGACCAGCACTGTCAGAAAGAGAATAATAATAATTATAATACATTTTATTTATATAGCACCTTTCCCATGCTCAAGGCACTTAACAGAATTTAAGAAAGAACAGCAGGGTATACAGTAAATAGTGTTGTACTAAACCAGATAAATAAATAAAGAAGAATAAGACAGTAAATTCAGAGAAAAAGCCTAACACACAACATAGTTGATGGTCTAGCACACACACATACAGGTTACATGAGCATCTTGACAGAGAGGTAAACTGAGAGAAGGGTAATAAAGTCAGGTAGTGCTAAAAGCCTTCCGGAACAGATGAGTTTTGAGTTGTTTTATAAAAGAATTCATGTCAGCTGACCTGATTAATTTCGGGATGTCATTCCAGAGTCTGGACGCTATATAGCTGAAGGCCCTGTCACCCATGGAGTGTAGATTAGTGTGGGGCACAACAAGATTACCAGAATCAGAGGACCTTAGTGGGCGGACAGGCACATAGTGATGGAGAAGGTCACTGATGTAGTTTGGCGCGAGGTTATTTAAGGCTTGGTAGGTTATTAGTAGGATTTATATTCGATTCTGTAAGACACAGGGAGCCAGTGAAGACGGAGCAGGATGGAAGGGACACCTGCCAGTAGGGAATTACAATAATCGTTGCGGGATGTGATAAAAGCATGGACAAGTTTCTCAGCATTAGAAAAGGAGAGGAAGGAGCAAAGAAGGGATATGTTACGGAGGTGAAAGTAAGAAAGTTTCTTAATGTGATTTATGTGGGCAGAATAAGAAAGGGAGGAATCAAAAGTGACACCTTGATTCTTTACAGTAGAGGCAGGTCTGATGAGATCACCGCCAAGATGGACTGGGAAAGAGTTCATTTTATTAAGTTGCATTTTAGTCACAATTTGCAGGAGTTCAGTTTTGTTGCACTTTAATTTTAAAAAGTTTTGCTCCATCCAGGCATTAATTTCACTGAGGCAGGTTGTGAGCTGAGAAAGCTCTGATGAAGTTCCACTTTTAACATTGAGATAGAGTTGAGTATTGTCTGCATAAAAATGATAACCCAGTCAATAGCTACGGATAATATGGCCAAGGGGAAGCATATAAATATGGAAGAGAAGAGGGCCGAGGACAGAGCCCATCAACTCCTTGTGTGACTGGCGCTGAGCTGGATCTGCTGTTGCCAAGACTAACAAACTCTTGCCTATCAGTCAGATAGAAATTGAACCACTGGAGGGCAGTGCCAGAGATACCCAGCATGTTCTCCATTCTGGACAGTAGAATGTCATGTCTGACAGTGTCAAATGCTGCACTGAGGTCTAACAGAATTAATATGCTGGTTTGTCCAGAGTCTGCTGCCATAAGCAAATCATTGGTTACCCGTAGCAGAGCAGTTTCACAGCTGTGCTGTGCTCTGAAACCAGACTGAAAGGGTTCCATCAAATTATTAGAGGTTAAGTAATTGGTGAGTTGGGATGCTACAACACACTCAAGAACTTTTCACAGAAAATGTAAGTGGGAAATAGGCCGAAAATTGTTAAGATTGTCAGCATCAAGACCAGACTTTTTTAACATTGGGGTTAGAGAAGCAATTTTAAAAGTGAGCAGTACAGAGCCAGTGTCAATGGATGAGTTTATTATTGTTGTAGCAATCGGGATTATGGCATGAAGGCAGGATTTAAGTAGTGTGCTGGGGATGGGGTCCAGTACACAAGTAGTCGGCCTCATCTTACAAAGCAGGTTGTAGTTGTGCTACTATTAGTTAAAACCGCATCTCCCAGCAGTCCGGAGCAGCCCGAGACCAGCGAGGGACAGGTTCTGCAAGACCTGACACTGCGCCTAGAACAGTTAGAGACGCGGGTTGACGACATCGCCCATAGTTTATCAACCGGGATGAAACTGTCCACGACCTCATCGATGCCACAGCCAGCCGAGTTTCCGGCGAAGCGGTTGTGAGGGTGCAGCATCTTGAACAGTCCTTCACGTTATGTGTGTAGCGCCTGGAAGCAAATATGAGTGCGGAGATCAGGAGGCAGGTGGAGGAGAGCTGGCGTGCTGTCTTGGAGCCACTAAGGCAGTCGACTCCTGTAGCGGGAGTTGGGAATGACTGGGGACAGTTGTCCTTGTCCGTTGCGGTGCCGCAGATGGAGTTTCCTAAGCTGGCCCCTCAGTTGAAAACTGTTCCTCTCAGATGAATACCAGGCGCTGTTGGAAGAAAAGCTTCAGACCTTTGTGCAAAAGCCATCGCAGAGTCTCAGGGACTTTGTCTTTGAATTCCGTGCATTGTGCCTGAAGTGGCGATCTGACATGCGTGAGGAAGAGATATTGTGACATGTCCTTGATGCATGTGACCCTTGGGAGGCAGCTACTCTGTGGGGGGTTGTGAAATCGGTGGATGAGTTGGTGAAGGTGGGGTCCTGAGTGGAAAAGGACTGGGCGGCTATCGGGATTAGTGGGTCTCGAAAGGGGCCCACATCTCAAGAAGTCCCCTGTCCCAAACCACGAGGAAAAGCCCCAGTGGATCCCCATGCCAATCTCACCTTGGTGCAAGCCACCTTGCCCCTCTTAGTGGTGCCCGTACAAGTGCGAGGAGTCACTGGAGAGGCGGTCGTAAATGCAGGGAGCACTTATACCCTTATGAAATACAGCTTGTGGGAAAAGCTTAAAGTGCATCATGAGCAGTTAAGGGAAAGTGCAAAAGTAAAATTCTTTCTCGTGGATGGAAGGGCGGTTGGGGAAAAGGGCAGGGTTCCTATGAGGCTCTGCTTATATGAGATACACTGGGAGACAGAAGTTTGCATTCTGGAAGATGACCACCTGTCAATGCCCTTATTACTTGGAATGGACTATCTTGTGTCGGTAGGTCTTACCATCCATCTGTTGCAGCTGGAGTATGAGTTGCCGGGGAGTGAGGTCCATCGGTTTGGGACAAAGGCTCAAAGTAATCTGGTTTGGCCTAACTTGTATTATTACCTCGCACAGTTGGTGGACAAGCCCAGCCCAGTAGAGAAGGCAATTCTTTCCTTATATTATTTAATTTCATTATATTCTTTAATTGTTGTTAGTTACCAGTGTGCTTTATTTTGTCTCTGTTTGCAAGTGTGTGCGGGTTGGGCCAAGGCTGGGAGTGTTCCTGGGATCTCCTCTACAAAAATAAATAAATCACCGTCATACTGACGTTGTGAATCTTAGCGGCACTGGACTGCTACAAGGTTATTAATAAATGCAGATGTGACTGGTGAGAACTTAGAGAAGGAGCTGGATGGAGTCGGAAAACAGGGAGAGATATAAACAGATGATGTATTTATGTTAGTTGAATTATTTAGATCTTTAATTTTGTTACAGAAAAAGTGGAGGAATTCCTCACAGACTTCAGTAGAAGAGACCTTTCAGCCTTTGTAAGTTGATCTCAGCCTACACGGTTGCTTACAGATTTCTAGCAATGGTAAAAACTGGATTGCACTGGTAGCACAGATGTACTATTTACAAAACTGGGAGAGATATCTAAGAAAGTATAGGAAAGTAGATTGAAGTGGTAAGGACATGTGATGAGGAGAGACAGAGAATATGTGTTGAAAAGAGTGATAGGAATGAAAGTACACTGGAAGAGAAAGCAAAGGAGGACAAGGCAGAGGTGGATGGAAAAAGTAAAGGAAAATTTGAAGGAAAAGGGCCTGAATGGGGAGGAGGTTCAGGACCGAGCTGTATGGAGAAGGGTGATAAAGCATATTGACCACACACAGAAGAAGAACAAGAAAAAGAAGAAGAAGGATTGCACTGGCCGTGTAGATTTGGAACAAGCTGGGATGCCTTCAGCAGACCACTGCTATCTAACGTATTGGGGATGGAAGTGCTCCTGGCCTCTGGATTCTGCTTGTCCATCTCCTGACAACTTCCAACATAGCAAGAGGTCATGCTGTCGTCCAGTCAGGATGCCTGTCTGTCCTCCTTGGCACATACAAAGAAGACATGTTTAGAAGTACCATTGTACTGTTTGCTGCTGTAAGTTTATTTGGAAACAACTGAGAAACTGGAATATACAACAATCATCTGTTCAGTGCTATAGTTTATTAATAATGAACTGGTGTCCTGTTCAAGTCTGATTGTTATTAGTGCATGGTGAGCCAAACACTGAACTGGATTATGCTCCTATAAAAAACAGTATGCTTAAGCTACAGAGATGTTTTTATTGTTCACATAAATTGTTAATTACTTAGTTTTAATTAAGAACTTCCTAAAACGATTTTGAAAAATCTGTATATCATTTAATAGTAAAACTCTTTCTACACTGATCTTTTTCAGTTAGAACTCAAGTGCCCTTGTGTTGTTTAGTATGACGGTATTTTTTTTATCAATCCCAAAAATTATACAACACCTACACACACACACACACACGAACACACACATAATAAAATTAGGTGCTGTAATGTCAGCAACATTTATTATATGACAGTGTAATTTAGACATACAGTCAAATTTATGCTAATGTCTACAGTTGTTCCATAAAGAGGATCATTGTCTGCACTGTGCTGCATATTAAAATTGTGAGTAACTAATTTTGCCAATGTAGCAGTAGACTTCATTTTTCTTTCAATGGTTCATTGAGAATCTGAAATGATATGAAATAGTGTTAGCTAAAAAACAACTGCTTTATTTACAAGCTAATTAATTATAAGCAAACAGTGGCTTCACTCTCACTGGAACAAAATGGCACAAATAACTATCACCATGAAATGGATATTCATGAGATTTCTGATCTTTGTATTTGTACTTGCCAGCTGAGCAGCATAATATAGACAGAAAGAGTACAATATAAATAGTTTAAAACAATTTTTAGGCATAATTGAATCTGAGAAAGCAGCAGTGTTGGGAAATTGTTGCCATGTGGATAGAGGCAGAACCTGTAATCTCCTAATTTCTTTATCACGTACAATTAGATTAGTGTGAGATTGTTTAGTAAATTTAAGAAATGTCAAAGATTCTGAGAAACAATTTAAAAAATAGAGATAGATCAAAAGAATATGTCAATATAGTCAAGGTCAGGGTTTGATTAATATTTTGGCCAATGTCCCAGCAAGACAGTGACTTTTATGGGTCAAAGAAATAATGGATTAGTGAATGATGGACACTGCTGGACTCACAGTAGTAGTGTTGCTCAACTTCCAGAACAGTAAATGGCAGCAGCAGGGGGATACTATATGATTTATTAATGTTCCTGAAGAAGATTCTGATCCTTTTAGACAAAGAGGGCTTATGAGAAGTGATGAGTGAACCCTATTGAATTTGCTTCACCTCGAGATCAGCAAAACACAGAAATGTTTGTGAATTTCAGTGAATTTGGCAAAATGCATTGAAGTCAGTGGGGAAGGAGGAACTGAGATAGTTTTGAGTGGATTATAATGGTCAATGGTCTTTTAAGTAAAATTGATGGCTAGGGAAGTGTCTGCCAACTATGCTGGAATGATTTTTGTGGCCAAAAATGTGACCAGAAAGACAGCAGTGCTAACCACTGCATTACTGTGTCTCTGCAGGTGGGCAGCTCTCTATAGCAAAGGTTCTCAAATTGTGAATGGAGCTGTTCAACCTAAGAGGGTACAGCGAGAAACAGAGAGGAAAAACAATTTAACACTGGAAGTGTCACTTCAGAGGTCATTTGGCAATCTTTAATTATTTCATTAATGTGTATGTCATGTTCCTGTCCTTTCTTCATTTTTTCTAATTTGCTAAAGTTCAAATGCATGTTGTTGCACCTCTATTCAGAAAACGTGATTGATCATAGTTTTCTTTGTTTTGTTTACATGGAAGACCCCATATTTTCACCACAAGCAATGCCATCAAGCATTGGCATTCAGGTGTGAATTTCTGTTTCTCTCCTCCAGCTTGCACTTGCCTGCATTTGTATATCCTTCTTACCTCAAAAAATCCTCTCCTGCCGCTTTTATTAACATTAATGCACGCCGCTTAACTGAATTGCTGTCTGTCCTCAGTAGACAACTATGAAATAATCAAAATGATCAATCACAGAATGTTACACTTATAATCACTGACATTTTTTCACTGGATGTGATGAAGAAAAAACATTGAAAACTGTTGGATCTTCAGTTATTTCAGTTAAATAAAAAAACAACTATAAACTTATTTGAAATGACATTGCAATGTTTTTTCACACACAATGTACACATCTAACATGTATCTGATGTTGGAAAGGGAGAACATGCAAAGTGGCACACAATGGACAATATGATTGAGCCACAGAAAATGCAGCAATGAGCAGTGAGTTCACTCACTCACTTTTCATAAACATGGCAGACCCAACAATGCATGCAAATATAAATGCTAGGCTTTCTGTGTGAAAGTAGAAAGTTGTACTTGACTATAAATGAGGCACCTTTTAGAAGAAAAAAAAAATTTTGCACAACTATACAGTAATCCCTCGCTATATCGCGCTTCGACTTTCGCGGCTTCACTCTATCGCGGATTTTAAATGTAAGCATATCTAAATATATATCACGGATTTTTCGCTGGTTCGCGAATTTCTGCGGACAATGGGTCTTTTAATTTATGGTACATGCTTCCTCGGTTTGTTTGCCCAGTTGATTTCATACAAGGGACGCTATTGGCAGATGGCTTAGAAGCTACCCAATCAGAGCATGTATTACATATTAACTAAAACTCCTCAATGCTATAAGATATGCATCCCGCGCGGTGTTTGTTTGCTTGTCTCTGCCTCTCTCTCACCCTCTCTGACATTCTCTGCACCTGACGGAGGGAGTGTGAGCAGAGGTGCTGTTTGCACAGAAGCTGTTTGCTTAAAAGATACTGACGCTCCTCTAAAAAATGCCGCTTTATTGCGGTGCTTCGGCAAACATAAAAGCACATGTATTGATTTTTTGATTGTTTGCTTTAATCTCGCGCTCTCTCTCTGA
>JANRMT010062796.1:34230308-34301230 GCA_026402145.1 Polypterus bichir lapradei | reverse complement strand
TCCTCTGAAAAATGCCGCTTTACTTAAAAGCACACGTATTGATTTTTGATTGTTTGCTTTTCTTTGCGAGCGCGCGCTCTCTCTCTCTTAAATTCTCTGCTCCTGATGCAGAGACTCATTTGAAGAAAAGATATATTTGCATTCTTTTAATTGTGAGAAAGAACTGTCATCTCTGTCTTGTCATGGAGCACAGTTTAAACTTTTGACTAAAGGGTGTTATTTCATGTCTAGAGGGCTCTAATAATGTTAACAGTGTGGGAGAGTTTATAAGGGCTTAAAATATATAAAAATAACCATACAAACATATGGTTTCTACTTCGCGGATTTTCACCTATCACGGGGGGGTCTGGAACGCAACCCCCGCGATGGAGGAGGGATTACTGTACTACAAAAAGTGGTGCACGTATTAAATTACACACACATACAATAACACATATTAAATCATATACATGAATTGATGCCAGATGTTTTCATACATTGTCATGTCTAATGTGTCTGAAAAAACATTACAAGTTATCTAAATTCACCTGCAGATCACTCCATGCACAATGTGCCATATCATGTGTTCTCCTTTCCCCATGTAAAACTGATGGTGGCTGTTCACTTCGTATACTGACAGTTTTGCTGCAATATTAGACAGGGCACACTTTGTGTAGAATGGCATCATGTATTTATAGGTAAGAAAAGGCATACTCTGAGCAATGGATTCGTGTTTTGTACTCTGAGAACTGTCCCGTCCAACATTGGCTGTTTTAGCAGTGTGATGCTACTCAGGACTCACAAGGCATCATGGGGCGCTGGGGGGAAAAAGTTTTCCTAAGCTAACCACACAGCAAAATTCCTGGGAATAATTTGGTTAATAAGGTCACTGATGAACCCAGTAAATTCTCTATGATAAGCACTTGCCAAATTTTGACAATCAACATTACTACTGAGAGAGCAGAAATAGCTGGGGACATCTGGGACAGCTCCGTAAGTACTACTCCATTAGTTTTATAAGGCCAGATCCTTGTCCTGGAAATAATTTCCAGGCAGAAGAGGAAGTGCTTAAGGCATATAACACACTTATTAGCCTTGTCTGGAGTACCAGACAAGTTATGGTTAAGTTATGGTTTCCAAATTTGAGAAAAAACAAACAAGCATTACAGAAACTCCAGTGGAGAGCAACTAGGCTGACTCCAAGACTGCAAGGTAAGAGATGTGAGGACAGTGTTGTATTGATAAGTACACAAAGAAATCTCCAAATACCTTCTTTATTACAGAAAGACTTCTGTCATACACTCTCCTTCTGGGAACTCTCATCCCATCCCTCTCCCAGTTCAATTTCTATATATTTGTACAGTGCCACCTACTGTCCTAATTAAATAACATTAATACCACAACATAACAGACAAATTGGACAAGGTGAACTTTTTAGTTTAAGTAAACAGAGATTAACAGGGAATGTGAGGGGTCATGTCTTGAGGAATGAAAAAATAATTATTAAAGATTGTTCAACCCTAATGTAAATAGTTATGAAATGGAAGGCACTTACCGATAGGGAAGATGAGGTGTTGTAGTGATGAGAAAGGGTGCTCCAGTGAGGCTTAGCATCAGTGTAGAAGAGCACCTTGGAATAGTTAAGGTGTGAGTGATGCAAATGAACAAGTGTTTATTCAATAATGAGGCAAGCTATAAGAGAGAAATCCTGGGTAAAAGGATTAAACAAGGTATGAACACTTATCAGAGTGAGAGTATGAGAGAGGCATTGGCAGCTGTGGGCAGGCGTGTGTGAGGGCATGGAAGTGAGAACTCTGTTTACAATAAAGTTCCAGGAGGAGTGGCAGAGCTATCACTGCAGGGATATGGAGTGGCATTGAGGGGATTGGCTGCGGAAAACTTAGCGCCATATAAAGTGGGGATGTAACAGTAAGTGCTGATAGTGTTTTTTCCACCTTTGACAACAGGGCATTGGAGTGAGTGAAGCGAAGCATTTGAAAATTAAAAGAAGAGGCTGAGCTGGTGAGCAGCATGCTCATTTAGTTTTGTGTTAAATCATATTTTCTTTTTGATTTAAAACTATGAAGAATGAATAAAGGACATTTGTTTTGCAAATACATTATTTCCTTTTTTTTAATTGTTGGTTTTGAATGTGTAATCTGGACTTTGACTTTTCTGTTATTCTTCTTTTTGATAACACAACACTAATTTTGTTGCACTGTAAATAAAGAATTACTATTTTGCTTTCCATTGTATTTTTTTTTTTTGTCTGTGTTTCATTCCCCTCCACCACTGGTATCGGTTCACAAATTACGAGATGCCCAGGGGTCAAGGTAGAGCTGGTGTCATTACAGGCATGAGGCGTCACAGTGACATGATTGAATTTTTTGAAATTATGAAGTAAATTGGTATGGTGGATCCTGGCAGTTACTTTGAAATAAATTCTTCAACAAGGACATGGGGACACAAGTGAAAACTTGTTAAAGGCAGATTTCACACTAATGCTATAATTTCTTTCTTCACACAGAGGACCATATATGCATGGAATACGTAACCGAATAATGTAGTAAATAGTGAAATTTTCAGGACCTCCAAACCTTGACTTAATGTTATTTTTGAAAACTTAGTTGAATAGGATTGGCAAGCCTCTGAAAAGAGGAAAGGAAGGTTTAAGGAGTGTGGCACCTTATTTCTAAGATTAAAGTAATCTGTTACATTACAATTTCTGTACATTTCCTTCAATGAAATCTACCATACAGTATGTGTGATAATTTCCTCCAGTATTTTGAGGGGATGATAATTTGGGGACTCTTGTGATACAGTATGATGAGTTATTTAGTGATCTGAGGTCATTATTATTTTTTGGCTTTTCTTTTCTTTTACCTTGATTGCCTCCATTTTCAGATTTTTTTTTTGTTTTACCAGTGGACATATTGTGCATAGCAATGCAATCTTGTTGTCATCATGTGGCACCAGGAAGTTACACGTCTTGTCCTCGTTACCTGGAAGGTATCTAAGAACGTGGTGTGCTCCTCCTGGTATCCAAGATTCTGGATTTTCTAAAAAGATATTTCACAGTGTGAGAGTTGGTTTACTTAAAGATTTTGCAGGGCTACAAGACATTTTGCATGCTTACTTCAAGTTTTAGTTGCATTTCTGGCTTGTTGGTTTTGCTTCATTGTGACTTCCCTGCATTTCTGACCCTTGCTTTGTCTTTCTGACCACTTTATTCGCTGTTCCCATCTCCCTGTCCTTTACAAATAACTTCATTTTGCCTTTGTGCTGTCTGAGGCAGAACGATACCCATGACCAATTTTCTAGAAAATTGGAAGGGATTCTGGAGATTACCACAGGCTCTGCTTCTCATCCGTCCATGCTGTGAGAGACGATTAAAGACATCCTCAGAGATAATTCAATTTTTTTTGCAATAAATGTGAAAAAAATGAAAATATCTACTCTGAAGACTGAGATAACAGCTTTTGAATGAGCAAAACCCTGTGGATCAAACATATGAAGCAAAGCACAAATCTAAATATGCTTTTGTTACAGAGGCATGTATTTGCAATGCACTATGTATGTGTGCCCTTTCAATTTTCTAGTGCTATTCTATTTTTATTCTGATGTCATAAGCAGATATCACTCAGAGATATACCAGTGCTTAAGCTGAGCACATGGAAATAAACATGCAGAATGTCTTGATTTTTACTCAAAACTGTTTTTCAAAGAATCACCCTCTTTTCCTCTCGAGACTGGTGCTTTTCCCAGTTTCTTTCTAATCTCCCTGACCAATGGTGTTTTGGCATGAACATTATGGTGGGACTACATGGACCTTCAAGAGACAGACATCAACAGGGGTGTTGAGCCATCCTGAGAAACTGCAAATGCTGTGTGTGTTTGTGTGTGTGTAGCACCTTACAGCCACCTGTGATGATGAAATGAAGGCGGGTGTCTCAGTTGTCCGTGAGACCAACTTCATCAAATCCTATCATGTGGAGCCTGAAAACAAAAAGGACTGATTTAAGATCATTTATGTTAGGTAAAATGCCCAGTGGGGGCTGGGTGGTCTTTTGGCCTTGGAACGCCTGCAGATTTTGCATTTTCTTCAGCCTAACTGGAGATTTTTTGTTTTTTCTGTCCTCCTAGCCATATGACCTTACCTTTTTCTTTGTTACTTATGCATTAATATTATTGCCTAATCTTTCATTTTTTTTCAATGTAACTTTCTCTTTGACATCTTCTAAGGCACTTTGACCTACATTGTTTGTATGAAAATGGGCTATATCAATAAATGAGTTGTTGTTGTTGCGTGTGTGTGAGTGAGTGAGCAACACAGACAGAGACAGAAGATCAAGCACATAAACAGTATCATTTACAAAACCTGCTCCTCTGTTTAAAGCCATTGGCCTGTGTATGTGGCCACTGGCGAGTCTCAGGAAGGATTCTGACTTGGATCAGCTCATGGACTTGGGGAAAGTGAGTGCAGATGGTGTTGCCTCTGACCACAAGTAATTAGTGTAATACAGAGTCGGTGCATGGGACACTGTAGAAAAAAGATCATTGGAGCAGCATGGAAGAAGCCATGGAAGATTGGAGTGACAGCAGCAGCAATGGTGGGTGGCCGAGGAAGGAGACTGTAGTATATTGTAAGTCTGGACTTTTGGGGATTCCATAATATTAAAGGGTATAATAATAATATGGGTATTGGAGAGCTATTAATAATGGCTTAGGCGAAAAATGTGATTCCAGTAACCTTACAATATCATTAAATGACTTGTCACCGGGTTTTCCTGGCTGTACCAAACTTCTCAGTAGACTAAATGTCTTTGCCCGATAACGCTAAGAAATGTCGGCACTTTCAGGTCATCGTCAATGGCGTTGGCTTTCACAAAAAACTCAAATTGATCTGTATAAGCGCCCCATTGCGCAACCGAATCATTGAATGGCCTGAAATGTCTCGATATCATTGCCATTTTATCCCTTGTGCTTATCTTCAGTGAATGGCGAAGGAACTTTACCACAAAAATAGAAAAAAAAAAGTTGCAGCTTTTCACTTTCCTCTCCGGCGGAAAGAAAGAAAAAACTTACTTTACACGTGGCATAGCAATAGAAGTGCACTTTTAAGTCCGTCGTATCCACGTCACCAGTGTTATATCTATGGGCAATAATATTGTACTAAAGGAACGAAGAAGACGGAGACAGGTTCAAAGTAGTAAACTAACATGTCCTTTTACTAAGATCGTTTTCAGAGTACACGTTACACAGCCTTATTATTATTCTCTACTTCCTAATAGCTCTCCAATACCCATAATTCCTTATTACTATGGAATCCCCAAAAGTCAAGACTTATAATATACTACAGAGACCACCTCCAGTAAACCTTATATGAGGAGACGAGGGAGAGAGTACACTTCACAATTTATTAGGCTGCCAGCACCAATGATAATAAAATGTCAGTTAAAAAAGCCATAAAAAAATGTAGACCTTTCAACATAATGTCATACAGTACTACCACCAACATAAGGGTTACTTATATATTTGTAAAGAACACCAACAGACGTATACAGTTTATATATGCTTTATTTCGGCAACATTTTCTAATATATCCTGCTTTTAAGAGTGCTGGTGTTTTATGTAAACGTTCCCACCAGAGAGTGGAGATGTGTTACATGTTAATTAGCACATGCAAGTAAGAATTGTATTGTACTCTGTGACAATAACAACTCTATATTCTGTTGTTACTTACTCCATCAACACCATTGACACTCCTCTGTCCATTTGCAACAAAGATCCAACTGAAGGCTTGTCTTAACCTACAAGTTTCTTTATTGCTCTGCTCCTCAGTACTTCTAGTCTTTGATTTCTCCATTGCAACAGACAACATGGGATGGCTGGCATTAAATTCTTTTTAATGGAAAGATGTGGGTGGTCAGGAATTCTGACCAGGTTGGCTAGTGGTACTTTTCTGTTATAATGGCTGCATAGGAGGAGAAAGATTCCCAGAGCTACAGTATGTGCTGGGTGCTGACATCCCTCTGGTGTGCATCCCATTTGGACACCTGCATGGCTGCATGGGAGTTGTAGTTTTGCTGGGCAGCCCTGTTGGGATCCTCAGGTGCCACTAAGGGGAACTGCTGAAGGCAGACTCTTCTATCACGGGAAGGTTCCATCTGTCCCGGATGTTCTTCCTGGGTGCAATGTGACAGCACCAGAAGTATTCCTGGGTCTGGGATAAAGGAAGCTGCTCTGCCAGTCAGAATCGGGAGAGTAGTTGGATGAAGCTCATCTGGATGGAGTGGAAAAAGAGAGAGTCATGCTGTTGAAGCTGTAGAGTGTAGTAGGTTATTTATGACAATTAATCTCTTTATTGGCTTCTGGAACTGTACCTGTACCTGTGTGTCTTGGGTTTGAGATGCTGCACCACCCCCTGGTGGTTCACACCTGACAGAACATTTTTGTTCTACCTTGGCTTGTGTTTCAAATGTTGCATGAAATGGGTTGCTTTCTGTAAATACTCCTGCTTTTATAACCAGATGTTCAATACTTCTGACTGCCATTTCGTTTTATCAGGTTTGATGTTGGATGCTCTCCAGGCTGCATTTTGACAATCCCTATTATTGTTTCTTTTCAGACATACCTGGCTGTTTATCTTGATATTTACACTTACATAAACAACTTACCTTTTTTGTGCAGCACATTCTTTACATTTTTACACATTCCCTAAATTTTCCTCTATTTGCTGAGTGAATTTATAAGGTGGGCTTGTTTTGCAATTTTCATTATGTCCATATCTTTCATGTTATGTTTTCAGCACTCCTCCTTATTAACTCAGGTCATTGTATGTTTCTATAGTGTACAGGTGGTCATATTCACTGATTCCGTTCAATTTTTTTGTAAGCCAGTAATTAAGTTATACACATGACTTTGAATATTTATACCTGTATGCATTACATTTGTAATTCAATTAATATGAAGGGGATCTATAATTATTTTATCTCCAGTGGCTCTAAAGAAAAGATTTCCCTAAACGTGTCAATCAGTCTGCTTAAAACAGGTAGCCATCCAAGACAGGACATTACATTTCCAACTCTGGGAACTTACTATGTGTACTTTTGTGATTTATCATTTTGTATATTCTCAAATACATGATGACCTTTGTTTCGTCATAATTTGTAAAAGTATTTATTCATCAGATGGTTCTTGTAATAGATTAGTTGTATCGAATAATAACCTTCTCCCTCAAATACTTTTTTACAATTATTAGATTATATATTATATTAGAGAGTGGTTACTCTTGTGTCAACTCTCTCTTCTCTCAATTGTCAAGCTGAAACTGGATGATTGCTCTCTGTTCTCATATCCAGGCTGTGGAATGAGCTTCCCATTACCATCCAACCTACTGATATATAAAGCACCTTTATAAGGACCTTTTTATAAAACATCATGAGACTTTTTAGACTTCCTACAATAGAATGTTCTTGGAGATTCCCAGGATCTAATTAGACTCAACCAGGTAGACTTTGCCTTTCTTTTTCTACAGTCTGTGGTCTCCTAGAACTTTAGTTTATCTAAGTTATTTTTAATCTTTCTATATTTTATCAACGTGATTAATATTATTGAGTTTAAGGATCTATCTCTATCTATGACTGTATATAGTGCTTTAACTATATATATATATGTGAATTTCCCCTTGGGATTAATAAAGTATCTATCTATCTATCTATCTATCTATCTATCTATCTATCTATCTATCTATCTATCTATCTATCTAACTATCTATTTATTAATCTACTGTATTATTAGCTGTGCAAACTACATTCCTGTTTGTTGTTTGTCATTTTGCACAGAGTATCACAGTATTTTAAAATCTATTCTGTTACTCTTCTTGGTATGTGGATGTGGCACTTGGTGCCACTGCTCTACTGCCAGGCTGCTCTCCTGCATATGGAAAAATCATCTCAAATAAAGGAGCGTTGGAATCATCAGAGGGAAAAATTCTTTCATCAGATTGGAAGGCCAACACAGACAACAACATAGAAAACCCAGGAGGGGGATAGGCAGCCAGTTGGTTGAGGTCTCCAGGTCTGTGGGTTTATTTTTGACATTCTCTTATACATTTTTAATCTCCACCGTTGCCAAACTGGTCATGGTTTGTCAATTAATTAATAGACAGAAATTGTTGGTTTCCATTTATGTTTAATCACTTCTAACTTGCTCTTCGTGTGTTTTAAAAATCCAGATTAAAATGTGTACCAGTTCTGCATTTAGTAATTAGTATAAGATGTATTCGTATCTGCGGTGGGTTGGTGCCCTGCCCAGGATTTGTTTCCTACCTTGCGCCCTGTGTTGGCTGGGATTGGCTCCAGCAGACCCCTGTGACCCTGTATTTAGGATATAGCGGGTTGGATAATGGATAGATGGATATATTTGTATTTTAATGCAATGTATTTTAGAGTTGTTCACAATGCTATGTGCCTGAAATTAGTAAGGAGTACTGCATGAAAAATAAGTTATATTGTATATAGTTTCATGTTTATCTATCTATCTATCTATCTATCTATCTATCTATCTATTGTATAGTGAATCAGCTATCTATATATTGTAGAGTGTATTGTCTATTTATCTACAGTATAGTCAGACATGAGCACTATGGCAGAAGGAACACACAGTTGGTGAATACATTTCCTTTTTTCCTCACATAAAGGAGGATGAATTCAAAGGAGAGCAATGACATCACTTCTGCCTCAGACCTGGATGTATCCCCTTCCACCCCACTCATTATATAACATCAATAACAACAACAACATTTATTTCTATAGCACATTTTTATACAAATATTGTAGCTCAAAATGCTTTACATGATGAAGAAAGAAAAAAAAGACAAAATAAATAAGAATTAAATTAAGTGAACCAAGGAGGACAGAAAAAAAAAAAAAAAAACTCCAGACGGCTAGAGAAAAAAGTAAAATCTGCAGGGGTTCCAGGCCACGGGACCACCTAGTCCCCTCTGGGCATTCTACCTAACATAAATGACATCAATCAGTCCTCATGGTATTCAGGATTCTCATGGAAGAACTTGTTGATGATGGTCATGTGGACTTCTGGCCTTTAATCCATCAATGTAGGGACATCACGGTGCTTTGACCGGAAAAAGAACAAAAGAGAAAGTAGGGGTTAGTACAGATTTTGACTATAAATGCCATGAATAATAATGATTACTTGAATATGCAGAGCATCAGGATTAAACTAAGATGAAGCTATGAGAAAGCCATGTTAAAGTAATGTGTTTTCAGCAGTTTTTTTAAAGTGCTCCACTGTATTAGCCTGGTGAATCCCTATTGGCAGGCTATTACAAATTTTAGGTGCATAACAGCAGAAGGCTGCCTCACCACTTCTTTTAAGTTTAGCTTTTGGAATTCTAAGCAGACACTCATTTGAAGATCTAAGGTTACGATTTGGAGTGTAAGGTGTAAGGCATTCCGAAATGTAAGATGGAGCGAGATTATTTAAGGCTTTGTAAACTATAAGCAGGATCCATCATTTATTTAAGCACCACATTGTGCCTAGTTATTATTTCAGTTTTATTGGGTATAATTTATAATCGCTAGTAAACAGGGCATCTTTATGAAGCAAGATGGGAGTTTTTAAACTTTCTTCTCTTCTACTCCTCATGTGTAGCTGCAGTGACTCAATCAAATGTCCAGTAATGTGTTATTTGAGTTTTATTTTACCATATGGCCTTTTTTGTGTTCTGCTTTACATTTTTATTCCCCACTGCTTGTAAACTGCACATTTAATGACTCATGTTTGTAAGCCACCTTAGATTACCTAAATAAAAATGCCACTACTAATAATGCTATTCCTTGAAAAAACGCTGCCATCATCTATAATATGATCAATTACTTCCCAGATATGTGGTCATGCTGCGGTGGGCTGGCGCCCTGCCTGGGGTTTGTTTCCTGCCTTGTGCCCTGTGTTGGCTGGGATTGGCTCCAGTGGACACATGTGACCCTGTGGTTGGGATATGGTGGGTTGGATAATGGATAGATGGTATGTGGTCATGCTTACCTCTATATTCCAAAAACATATTTTTGTCAAACTTGACATGATTTTTTATTCCCTATTCAGACTCTTAACCAGTTAGCATCCATTGAACGTGTGTCTAGGAGATGTTTTGTAGAATTACTAAATACAGCTTCAGTTGACAAAAGAATTGTCTGGGGAAAATGACAGTTTGTTACTCTTGGAAAAAGTCACTTCAGCTTTGGAAATACCGAACCTTCTTTTAAAGAGCTTAGCTGGGAACAAATGTTATTGGTTTCTAACAAATGTTATGGGTGAATAGCTCTTATTGAGGCAATATAACCTTCACATGGAGTGGAGGCATTGTACAGCAAATCACATGCAAGGTAATAAAACCTACAAAGTGTTTTAAATTCTGTGCCTTCAGCTGCTACTGGCACTTTCAAACTATTTCAGACGTGTTCACAACATCACAGGAGATGGCAGACTAGGATTGGTATGACCTTTGTAGAAAAGGTCAAGGAAAACCTATTACAAGGGTGCCCATGATAAAGTAAATGACACTATTTCAATTAGTTTGTTCCCCACAACTGTTTACAATGGGATGCCTGTCTTGCCCTTTTCTCCGAATATAGAAACTGCACTTCTCTTTTCCAAGACACCCAACCGGCATTATTTGCATATGTTTACTTAGCATTCACTTATCTGCTATATTTTTATTTACTACTGCAGTTTATTTTCGAAATGCAGAACAAAATTTCATTTTAAAAAACATACCTAATGCAATAAAGTATGTTCTACACTAACAACGTGTCTGCATAATTTAATAACACATTTCTGTATTTATCTGATTCCGATAGCTTTTAATTAAAACAGCACGGAAAGAATATTTTAATAGAAGAAAAACAATTATTTTTAATCATCCAGGAGTCTCTAAGTAGAAAGAAAAATGAAAAAAATAAAAACTGAGACTTTCTGATATTTTCCTTCATTTTCCGAAAGCCCAAATGACATGAGACTAAATATCAGGGAATTTCTCTGGGTGTTTAACGGCAGTGCCTGCCTTATTTATTCCCACCAGTGCGATAGATTTAATAAGAAAGGCAGTATGTTGTAAATGTAATGTGGTGCCCTTAGGGAAAGTTTTTGTAAAATCTTCGATCAATGGACTAGATGATTCTGTCTAATCATTCAGGTTTTACAAGAAATAAAAACATACCATGGAGGAATGGATCCCATTTCAGTCCAAATCATGATGAACCTGGAATTTCTAAAGAACTGATTGCCCACGTTTGTTTTTGTTGGAAAGTTGTAATGCTTTACTGGGAGTCTTAAACTTCAAAATCTTCCCATTTTGACATTAAGCAGCAGCCTTCCACATGATCACAGTAATGATAATAACCTGCACTCTATGAACATAATAACACCACACATAATTATAAACTTATAAGTACCGCTTCACTGACACTTAGAGCATAATAATGGAGAAAAACGTGTAAAGTGTAACAAAGCACTTTTTGTCTGATTAGATTTTATTTATTTGTATTTTTCAGCACAATCATCACAAGTTAATTGCAGTACTTCAAATAAAATAATGGTATGGATGCTCCTTCATTCTTTACATCCATTTGAAAGAAATGCATATTGGCCAAAAGTTGATAGTTTCTACTACTTCTCAGAAGTAGTAGAACTACTTGTGCTATTAGTCATTTATTCAATGAATTTTAACCTTGATGCGATAACTCTCCTGTTAAAATCCAATGGTTAAACCTCCATTGTAGAAGAACAGTCTGTAGTGACGCCTTGTAGAATGCTCATGCAGATGCTGGGCAACAAGTTAGACTCAACCAGGCAGAATTTGACTTTCCTTTTCTACGGTGTAAGGGCTCCCAGTGGTTTATGTTATCTGAGATATTACTGATACTACTATATTTTAGCAGCATTATTAGTATTATTAGCCTTAAGAATCTATCTAACCATTTATATGTAGCTGTACTGTTCATAGTGTATACAGTGCTCTATGTACCTATCTATCTATCTATCTATTGTATAGTGAATTAGCTATCCATCTATTATTGAGTGCCTTATCTATTTATCTATTGTCAGACACGAGTACTATGGGAGTAGGAACACACAGTAGGTGACCATTTTTCCTTTTTTCCTCACAGATAAGGGGATGAATTCAAATGAGAGCTATGACATCACTTCTACTCCAGACCTATAAGCCATGCCCCCTTCCTCCCCACTGACCATACTGTATAAAGAACAGAGAAGCCAGAAGTCTGTGTTTATTTTCGAACCAGAAACTGATAGTGGCAGATCTCATTCCGTGGCATTGCATTTCTAGCAGCTATTTCATGGACCACTTCGGTCCTGATTCTTATTTCAGCTTCTTTGCGTTTAATTTATAATCACCGGTAATCAGTTATAAAGAAGCCTTGATAGGCAGCTGTTTATTTGTTAGAATGCCAGAGGGCGACATTTGTTTTTGTATTTGTGCCACTGAATTTTGTTTTATTTTATGAATATAAATAAATGGGGAAAGCCGGGTTGGTGTCCCAACATTTACCACAATGATTAACACCCTATCTTCCTCACAAAGACACACACACACACACACAAAATACAATGTACAGTAACTGGACTTTAAAAGAATTTGTCTCCTTAGTACTTATAATTATCAAAGTGAACATACTTCCAATTGGTGTTAACACTGAGCTCTCTTGGGCTTGGGATTCTATAAAAACGATTAAGCCACAGCTGTGTCATGGGATAGTCTGTTATGATCCAACACACAGTGTGTAACAGACAGTATTTTGCTAAAGTTTTGTAAAATAATATCATGCTTGCAAAAAATTATTAATATTTCTATGTCTTTTGCCACGCTATAGTAAATCACCAATATCCATTACTGGGGCATAGACTTCGACCAAAGCCCATAATGGCTTCTAAACAAGAAGCTGTAAAGCCAATTTTAGAACAAACTGAGTTAGCCTGCATTGTAGGCAGTGCTTATCAATATAACTCTTATTGTGGGCTCCTCTGTCAGAGTTTGGATTGTACTTGTTCTGTATCCTGTTGTTCCACCTTCTGAGCCTTCAGCTTCTTGCCCCTCTTTGCCAGCCTGGCAAGCTGTCCTGTATGTAGATATTGCAGGGCATTTGTTTTGTTACATGCAATGCCACTTTGTGTTTTATTTAAGCATTTATACATTTGTAGAGCGCTCTGTGCTTGTCAGTAAAAAGTGTGTTAGAGTGCCTCTGAACTTTGTCTAAAGGCATGAGGTTAGGTTGTTTTGAACCTCCTCTATGTGGTCTGCTTCATAATGTACAGGTGTTCTATAAATATCTGGGTAACCTGTTGATTAGATTAGATTAGATTAGATTAAACTTTATTGTCATTACACATGTACAAGTACAAGGCAACAAAATGCAGTTTAGGTCTAACCAGAAGTGCAATTAACAGAAAGTGCAGGATAAAGGTATAAGTTCTAAGTACACCTAAAAGGGATATGTGCAGGGAAAGGCTATAGGTAACTATTACAGAATGATATTATGTGAGCATAATATACAGATTGCTAATAACTATACTTATAAATTTACAATGGATGAACAGTATCTACAAGTTGCTATTAACTGTAGTCAGGAATTTGCAAATAGATATGAACATAATGTACAGGATATTATGTGAGCATAATATACAGATTGCTAGTAACTATAATTATAAATTTACAATGGATAAACAAGATATACAAGTTGCTATTAACTGTAGTCAGGAATTTGCAAATAGATATGAACATAATATACAGGTTGCTTTTTTCTATAGACAGGAATTTACAAGTAGACATGTACAAATATATACTCAATCAGAAGTGTACAAATGTATTGTGCATGAATATTTGTATTTTCAAACAGGTATGTACATTGTAGCGCAGTCCATATTAAATAGTGTAGTGGTAATGGGAAGAGTATAGGGGTGTGTGAGGTGTGGGCAGGTGTCAGTGGGGGGCAGAGTTCAATAAGGAGACAGCTCTGGGAAAGAAGCTGTTCCTCAGTCTGCTGGTTCTTGACCTGGGACACCTGAAGCGCCTACCAGAAGGCAGGAGAGAAAACAGTTTGTGGGCGGGGTGAGAGTAATCCTTAAGAATACTGCGTGCTCGACGCACACAGTGTTTCTTTTGAATGTCCTCAATGGCTGGAAGTGGAGTCCCTATAATACGCTGTTCAGCCATGTTTCAGTGAAAATCATAACATTGCAGTTCCAGAGTCTCTTACTGTGGTTGATGCGGAGTCGAATCTCGTCCATTTTGTTCATCAGCGACCGCACATTGGCGAGGAAAATGCTGGGTAAAGAGAGCCGATGTGGTGTTAGCCTTAGCTTAGCTCTTAGTCCTCCGCGCTTCCCCCGTCTTTGTTTACGGTCTCGACGCCGCCTTCGAGCACTTCCACCCGGCCGGATAGGACGCGCAGCCTCGGATGTTCTGACGATCTCAGGAACGAGTCGAAGATTATTAATAAAACTGTCGGGACTGTACAAACCAATATCCAAAAGCTCCTGTCGGGTGTACGATGTAAAATCACTACTGTTCTGCACGAACAGACCCGAGAAGAGCAAGTAAAATACTGCAAAACTGCAGAAACTGGAGAGACACTGAGCCTCACGATATGTACGCGCCGCCACCATGGTATTTGAAAATAGCTCTAGCTGCTTGAGATTCAGACTAAGTATTAGTAAGTATAAAAAGAATCCATATGGACCCTTTATAAATCATACAATTGCATCAATTCCATTATAATTATGACATTGTGAATAAACACTGCATTTAAAAAGAAAACTTTCAGCAACAAGCCCCGAAATGTTTTAATTTCTTTGCTAAATGACCTATAGCTGTTAATAAAAGTGATAAACATAATCATATTTTGTGTTTTTCTGCAAGTTTTGCAGTCTGGCAAAATCCATTTCTATATGAGACAAAGATATCTGTTGCCTCATTTTTTGCTGATTGTATGATCCTCCTAATCTTTCTTACCACCTGCTGTTCCTAAGCTGTTAGAAGCTACTCACCAAAAAAATAATAATTTTTTGCTTGGAACCGTCCCAAAATGCACAGCCCTCAACAAAATATTTTTCATGCAGTATTTTTGTGCTTGACTGTGTGCTTTAAAGCCTGTACACCTCTGTATGCTTCAATCAGTAAATCCATCAATCATTTAAAGATGGTGCTAGAGACAGTAGTTCATCACACACAAGACTTTCTCTTAAACCCACTGCAGTGCATTCAAGATTCAACCACAACCTAATCTCTGTTATATTGTAACCCACTGTACATTTTGTAGCTTTAGAGTATAACAAGCTACTGGTCTAAGGTGAGCTGAAATATAAGTAATCAACACAAACCTCAGCCTTAACGTCTGCAGTGCACCATGTTGAAATTTATTTTGTGATGCATGTAGTAATAACATGCACTGCATCTGTCATTCCAACAGATGGCACATCACTAAGAAATTTAGTAATAAAATGCATTACTACAAATGTCTGTTATGTGCCATCAACTGGAATGGCCATCAAACGCAATGCATACAGTCAGGTCCATAAGCATTTGGACAGTGACACAATTTACATCATTTTGGCTCTGTACGCCACTACAATGAATTTGAAATAAAGCAAACTTTATGTGATTTAATTGTGGACTTTCAACTTTAATTTAAGGGGGGTTTACCAAAAATATTGTATGAGCTGTTTAGGAATGATAACCATTTTTCTGCATAACCCCCTTTTCCAGGGGCTTAAAAGTAGGTGGACATTTGATTTACAAGCTGTTTCATAGCCAGGTGGTAACACTTCCCTCATTATTTTATTAACTATTAAGTAGGTAAAAGGTCTGGAATTGATTCCAAGTGTGGAATTTGCATTTGGAAGCTGTCAATGTTAACTCGCAATATGAAGTCCAAAGAGCAGTCCATGCAAATAAAAACAATCCATTAGGCTGATAAAACAAAACAAACCCTTTAGAGAGGTAGCAGAAACACAGGGAGTGGTGAAGTCAATCATATGGTTCATTTTTAAAAAGAAGGAACACACTGGTAAACTCAGCAACAACAAAAGGTCTGCAAAAACACAGAAGACAACTGTGCTGGATGATTGCAGAATTCTGTCATTAGTGAAGAAGAAGAACCCCTTCACAACATTTAGCCAAGCCAAGAACATGAGAGGTAGACCTGTCATTGCCAAAGTCTACAATCAAGGGAAGACTTTATAGGAAGAACAGATTAGACTTTACAAGAAAATATATTTTTAAAAGCCTGTCCAGCTCTGGAACAATTTTCTTTGGACAAAGGAAACTCAATATATACCAGAATGTTGGAAAGAGTATGGAGAAGAGAAGAAACGGCTCATGATCCAATGAATACCATATCATCTGCTGAAACATGATGAAGGCAGTATTATGATTATGTTAGTTTGCCCATGATCATGCATGGCTTTGAATGGAAGTCTGTCACTAGTGTGTATTGATTATATGACTTCTGGCAGAAGTAGCAGGATGAATTTTGAAGTGTACAGGACTATACTACCTGCTCAGATTCGGACAAATGCTGCAAAACTGATACAACAACGCGTCACAGTATAGATGGACAATAAACCGAAAACATACTATGACAGCAAAGCAAGTGCTTTTCAATACAAAGAAGTGAAATATTCTTCAATGGCCAAGATCAATCAAATGATCTAAACCCAACTGGACATGCATTTCACTTGCTGAAGACAAAATTAATGGCAAAAAGTCCAACAAACAAGAAGCAGCTGAAGACATCTGCAGTAAAGGTCTCGTACAGTATCACTAGGGTGTGTCACACACGTGCGACTAGGAGCGGGCTGAATGGACCAAGTGGAGGTGATTACCCGCCAGGCTAGGGAGTGGCGGGGTTCTCTAAACCTTTTCTGTTAATTCTGCAGATCAAATACGGGAAAAACGGTCTGATTTGACGTCACTGCCGGTTCCGGCCCCCAGACTGAAGTCACTTCCGGGTTACAGACTATAAATCCTTCATATTGCCAGACCAAGTTCAGTTCATATTGGGAACTCAAACAAGCAACATTAGTTGTGCACTTTAAATCCTTTTGCAGTTAGGAACAATATACGGGTGGCTGCCCCAAACCTTTTTTAGTGTGTTGAGACTTGTTATTTCACAGGTGGAAACACAGCACTTGGAGATGGCCATGGGTTCCCGACTTCTTCAGACTTCTTGGCTGTAAAGGATTTTCAACCAAATATTGAAAATGATCATTGTATTTATGAGTATGTTAGTTTGTCCAAATACTTCTGAGTCACTGCAAATGTGGAGGCTATACAGAAAAATATCATAAAATACCTAAATTGCTCATATGATGTTTTTGACAAACCCCTTAAATTAAAGCTGAAAGTCTACACTTTAATCACATAATAATTGCTTTGTTTCAAATCTATTGTGGTGGCACACAGAGCCAAAATTATGAAAAAGTGTCACTACTTATGGGTCTGATTGTATGTCTCCATTATATGGCATTTGGTTTGAGATTTATAAAAGTAATGTTAATGTTTGTAATGCACCAACTGTTGGAATGATGAGGTATAGTATCCGGGTAGACAAACAGACCAACCCACAAACACTTATCTTTATATTAACGTGGATACTTGATATGGATATAAAACAGAGGGAGATGGATACATGTTAGTCTATAAGACATGCTACTATGAAAACACACAGCTACAGTGCCCATCCTGAACCACTCCATTACCCCATTCACAAGTGTTACAGTCTGGCTTGTTTACTCTAAACTTCAAAGAAATAAAGTATAACTGGCAGTAAAAAAATCAATGGAAATGATAATTATAATAATGGTAATTTAATAAAGATATGTAGCCAATAATTATACAAGAAGTTAAACTTTAGTTGTGTTTATAGAAGAACTCGAAGATGTGGTAATGCTAAATGGCAGCTGTTCTGTGAAGGCAGATATAACACTTTCTAATGATTTTTTCAGATCACTGGAATCTTTGCTTCTGTTTTTATGATTTCTGATGCTGGATTACAAACTAATTTATGTTAGCCTTGGCTTGCCTTTATATTTATGTTGTTTCTGCCTATTTTTTGCTTTTTTCCTTGCCTTGCTTTTTTTGTTAATATAAATTAGCTCTTCACTCAAAAAATATTCTTTGTGGGCCTTTTTTTAAAGCCGGGGGTTTCTATAGTTTCCTTTCACTTGAAGGGCATTTTGGTATGTTAAATACATTTAAATTATATTTTTAAACTTTTAAAGCCTGAGTCGCTTTTTGTACCTGCGCAAGCCTTCAGAGACACATTATAAGGTGACTCAGATATCAAAGTCTGTGAAAGGTTATTTTTGGTTTAAATACACAGAGACACTTCCATCTTTTCTTACAAGTTAATCACTCTGTCTCAGTCTCAGCCTCTATCCCCAAATATCTGGGGCCTCATGCATAATGCCATGTGTAGAATTCACACTAAAACATGGCGTAAGGACAAAAGCGGAAATGTGCGTATGCACAAAAAAATCCAGATGCATAAATCTGTGTGTATGTCAACTTCCATGTTCGTCCACTGCATGAATCCCGGTCAGCATGAAAGTAACGCACGTGCACGCGCCTGTCGCCACTCCCAAACTCGTCCCACAATTACGCCTCTTTGAATATGCAAATCAATATAAATAGCCCTTAAGCTTAGTGTTCTGTGAAAAGGCAATGGCAAAATCATGGAGGAAAAATAGAATAATTGTTGGTTTAAACAGCGGTATAAACAACAAAAGGAAGTTGATTGAGTAACATAGAGTGTCGGAGAAACTCGAAAGCTCAAGTTCACAAAGTCGCACAGTGCCCGAAATAAAAAAAAAAGTTGTTAGATATCAAAGTCGCCGTGAAAAGGCGAGTCGTAGCCCACCGTCTGAGTGTCATATGAAAGCTTATTAGGGTACAGAGAAAAAAAAATAGGCACACAGTACGAAAAAACCTTGAAATGTTAACTTTAATCTCGAAATTTCCACTTTAATCACGTAGTTTATTTTGTCATTAAAGTAGAACATCATAAACTTAATCTTTAAATCGTTTAATTTACTAGTTTCTCAAAAGCCATCGTAACTAAAGTAGCACATTAAACGCTTTGTTTTGTATTTGATCTTTTGCTCTGTGTGTGTGAATCACTACGTGCTTTCGCTTTCTCTTCCTCCGACAGGACACAGAATCCATTACATTTGTGATATTACAGCTCTCTGAATAATTAAAATACTGAGATGTATACTTGATATCATTTTCATGATGATAGGAGTTTAAGCATGTTATTAAACATGGGAACATGGTGGTGCAGTGATTGTTCATGCCTCACGCAAGATGCTTACTGCGCCATACATGACCTTTGATGAAATAATTTATTGCTGCAGTTCTGTATCTTTCAAATGTACTAACCTCCAATTCCTGTCCTTCCTTTTCTTTCTCCAAGTAACCAATCATCACACAATCAGCTCTGTAATAGACGTTAAGCCATCTGTAAGCTTAGAACGCCGATTCTTCAAAACTTTAAAGGAACATTGAAATATCTTCATAGTACGTTTAATTTTTCTATCTAGCGCTGCGCCACTGTGTCCTCACATGTTTAATTATTAACAATATAGATTATTTAAATGATGTTAACAATTTATCTGTATAATGTAATAAACATATTTTGCTGCCTTTCATCTTAAAAACGATATTGTCATCATATGTAAATACGCGCTTTATAAAGTGGCTCAGGTTTTGCAATATTATAACTAATCGCAAGTTTACAGTGAGGTAATTGTACTAATAAATACAAACAGATCTACAAGGAGCACTTGATTGAGTGCATTTATAGTTATTGGGATGAAGCTGTTTCTGAACCGCGATGTCAGTATAGGAAAAGCTCTGAAGCGTTTGCTGTTTGAGAACAGTTCAATAGACAGCATGGCTGAGGCAGCGTGTGCTTGATGCTGTATACTAATAATTCTCTTTCTAATCATCTGCTGTAGAACTGTGATTACACACTCGGATACAGTGATATAAATACTCCGAGTGGTGCAGTGAGAGTAATATGGAAAAAGATGATCCAATGTGGCAACCCCTAACGGGAGCAGCTGAAAGTAGAAGAATAAGTTGCAGTGAGAGGAACAACGCTAAAGCAGTTATGGTATTTGGAATAGTTTGGCCATTTCGTGGACCATTATATTGTTACAGGTTAATTACAATTAGATGCCTTAAACTAATAAACAATATGCGGTTTATTTCAGTGTATATGATAAAGCCACTGCGGTGGGCTGGCGCCCTGCCCGGGGCTTGTTTCCTGCCTTGCGCCCTGTGTTGGCTGGGATTGGCTCTGGCAGACCCCCGTGACCCTGTAGTTAGTTTATAACGGGTTGGATAATGGATTAATAGATGATAAAGCCGTGTTAATGATGTGGATCTAAAAAAAGAAAGGGACACCACACTGGAACAAAAGCACTGCTTTGATGCTGGGTGCCGCCAGTTTGCAAAACGGAAAGGAAAACTTACGTATGCCAAGCATTTAGCTGGCGTGAAAATGTGTGTGGCTTTACGCTAAGTTTAGGTTTTATACATTGCGATTTGAGCGTGGAAGCGGGCTTACGCAACATTTTTGTCCGTACGCACTGTTTATACATGAGGCCCCTGGACCCTTATCCTGCTACTGATCTTTATCCCCAAATCTCTAGCAGGCTAGACCCAATGGTTCTGTTTCTTGAAATGTGTTTAAATACCCTTTCAAAGCTACTTACAAGTCAAACCCTGACATTAAATTGAAACAGTCAAGCGTCGAATTCTAAGTCATATTCCTTTTTTTTTTATCAATCTGAAGGTCCATATGGTACCCCTACAAGACATGTTACATAAATAGAAAATGCTGATATTTATAGACTTCTCAACCAGTATTGATTATCTAAGGTTCACCCTTATCAGATTTATCCAGTACTCCATATCCAGACTTACAAAGTGATATTTTTCCCAGAGTTCATTTACATCATATTACTCAACTCTTAAAGAAAGTCCAGTCCGATATTCAAGTCTCCCAATTTTATATGAGTTCCAAATTGACTTCACTTGTCTCAACCACAAACCCTAAGAAAACAGATACAGCAAGTTTTGAAGACGAGTAAAATAGTACATTTTTCAGATTTAAATATTGTACACTCTGCTTTAAAGACACAGCTGTATATTTTAATACGGTTTTAAAAGATCTTTCCCAGAATCTTTAAACATTATTTTAGTACACTCTGGGATTAAAAAACAACTTTCTTGGGAACTGCTTAGGTTTTGGTTAGCTCAATTAGACTTTTCTGTGTATTTAAAAATCATATTCTTGTAAATATTAAAAAAAAAAATACATAAATATAGTATTACCTAGAATTTTACATTTGCTCTTTTTGAATTAATAGGTAGTTCCCAGATTTTATAAATTTTTATAAGGTACCTTTTATAGATTTGTAAATCAGTATCCTTCCTTTTTACAGGGATGGGGCATTGAGATAAAACCTTATCAGATTTTAAAACAGTATTATAATTTTAACTTTGCAGTGCCTTCTCCTCACCCCATTCCTTTTCTGAAATTATCTATCCATCCATCCATCCATCATCCAACCCGCTATATCCTAACTACAGGATCATGGGGGTCTGCTGGAGCCAATCCCAGCCAACACAGGGCGCTAGGCAGGAAACAAACCCCGGGCAGGGCGCCAGCCCTCCGCAGGGTGCACGTATACACTCCCACACACCAAGCACACACTAGGGACAATTTAAGATCGCCAGTGCACCTAACCTGCATGTCTTTGGACTGCGGGAGGAAACTGGAGCACCCAGAGGAAACCCACGCAGACAAGGGAGAACATGCAAACTCAATGCAGGGAGGACCCGTGAAGTGAACCCGGGTCTCCTAACTGCGAGGCAGCAGCGCTACCCACTGCACCACCGTGCCGCCCTTTTCTAAAATTATTCTAAATTTAACTGAAATGTTAAAATTTATAGTGCTTTTCCCATATCCTATCCCTCATCTTAATTATTATTAAATATTAAGCCAAATGTTAAAATTTTTATCACCCTTTCCCTGATTTAAAACTCTTGGCTATGGATTTAAATAAATTTGTTCAGGATCCTTAGCTTAAAAGAAAGCAAAGACCCCTTTTATTTTTATAAATAAATATTTATATAGCACCTTTCCCTCAATTTGAGCTTTATCTTAACCTTCCACTCAGGGCTTTTTACTAATTTTAGACCCTAAAGTTAAAAAGACCATTAAGGTTTTTGTTTATAGGAACATATATAGTGCCTTTTTAGATTTTTAACCTTATCCAAGGGCATTTAAAAGAAATGTACCCTTAAATAATAGATTTTACTAAGTTCATTTAATCTTTTTCCCCTTCTTTCTTTTGGTTGCTATTGTTACAGCTCAAGCGTATTAATCTCTTTTAATCTTTTAATTTTTTCACAGTTTACAAGTATTTTCTTTAACAAAGGGAAATAGAATAAACAGAATCACTGAGCCTGTGCATTTTAATGAAACTCATTACCTTGTGAATATGGTTTCATTAAATTTCTCCAAACCTAACCTAAACTAACTTGAAGGTCAGGTGTCTCCCATGTCGGAGTTCCCTCTACTGGCTCCTACTGTCTATGCACACCTTGAAGTTTGCTCAGCCCTTAAAAAGCTGGATCTTCAGTTCTACCCCTTAGTTCCTCCTTTCTTTAAAGGACCAAATTATTCCCATTACTTGAATAATTTGCATTTTATCAAGTATTATTTTTTCTGATATACTGTATTGTAAAGGAAATCATGGGAGAGTCTAGTTTCAGAAATGTTTTGATGTCACATAATTCTATTAATATTGATATTCCTAAAAAGCCTGCCAGTTAAAAATGTTTAAAATGTTGTGCATTTAATCTGCTATCACCCTACCAGTCACTGTCCTCCAGATGACCAGTTTACATCTCTTTTTGATTTTTACAGGACTTCATTGCTCTTTGCCACACTGGGGTCATTTACATCCTGACAAACTTTTCATTTCACACATTGTGACAGTCTTATCTACCTAGAATAGGTATGAGAGGGCAAACAATATTAAAAAATGATTGATTTATTAAGAAAATGAACAGAAGGGGAGCAATGATTGATGAGAGGATGCAAATTTCCAAATAAAAAGAGGGAAAGAAACAATTTTGTGACCTCTCTGGATGTACTTAAGCTGTTGTCCCTGTCTATCAGTTGGGTGGGTTGTCTCCTTGCTAACCAAAGCACCAGCAGACATTCCCCACTACAAATAGACCTTTTCCTTAAGGTGTATGTGTAATAAAAGCTACACAACTAAAATGTTCTTTTCTGTTTTTTTGTCTGAATAAACTACTGTTTTTTTCCTTTTGCAGATGCACAATACATGCAATATGCAAAAGAATACAGAGGATGGTGAAAGGCTGGTTGAGCACTACAGTCGATAAAGTGGACAAAAGACAAGTATTGCTCTCCGGTCAATTCTCTCTCTGTATACAGCATATATAGATCTGTGTGTCTTCAGGGAAACAGCCTTGGAATAGGGTTCAGTACAGAACTGCCCAATATAAAATAAAGGTAGCTAGCTATCTAGCTAGATAAATAGATAAACAATACCTTATTTGTCCCAAGTGGGAATTTAGTTTTCACAGAAGCTCCAGAAAAATAGAAATATTTGGCAAACAACAACAAACCCCCTCAAACAAACACATGATTTGCAAAAGACAAAAAACAAAAAAATTCTGACTTGGCTAATGATCAGAGAGCAGTGACAGTGAGGTTCTATAAATCCATATTGCCACCATTGATATGCAGGACCCCAGTAGCGTTTCTTGACACACTTCTGATGAATGATTCATTGGCTCAGTGATAGTGTGACAGTGAGAGGTTGTTCAGCATTGTTTATAATGAGCTGCTTCATTCTGCAAAAGTCTGACTTACAGACAATTCTCTTTACCCCTGTTCAATACTCCGCATTAGTTCAGAATCATGTTTGTAAGTTTCACAGCCTGGTGTTATAATTATAGTCTGAGCTGTACAGAGTGAAGAGAAAAGGCGACAGGACTATTCCTTGTAGTACTCCAGTGTTGCTCACATCCATATTAGAGACACAGTCCTTGATTCTCATAAACTGCAATCTGCCTGACAGATAGTCCTTCTTCCAGGACACCATAGGCTCACCCACCAGCATATCTGAGTTTACCCTTTAAAGGGGATGGCTGGATGGTATTTAAGGTACTGCAGAAATCAAAAAACACAATTCTCGCAGTGCTGCCAGCTTTGTATAGGTGAGAAAAAGCCTTTTGGAGCAGATGGATAATTGCATCCTCCACTCCAATCTTTGTCTGATAGGCAAACTGTGGTGGGTCCAAAATGTCCTTTACAAGAGGACTCATATGGAGTCCAGGACCATTAATTCATGATGTATGAAGTAAGAGCCACTGTTCTGTAGTGATTAGGCGAACAGTTGCCTGGCTTCTTTGGAACAGGGGCAATTCAGGATGTTTTCCACAGTAGCTGCACTTTCTGGCACCTTAGTGACAAGCTGAACGGGTGTCGGAGGACACCACAAAGATGGGCTAATTCCATTTGGCCCTGTGTGGTCCTTTTCAGCTGTTTCCTAACTTGGTCATCAGTTATTGACAGCCTATACAGCTGATAAGAGTAAGGAGCTGCTGATGGAGTAGAGATGGTGTTGAGGGGTACCAACCATTGGAAGAAGGTGGCATAATTAAAGAACAAAAATGAACTTTGGCACTGTTCTGTAGGTCCTCAACAAATTCAGGGAATATGTCGGATTATATGAATGATAAACAGCACTTAATCAAGGCTGCCGTTTTATCTGACCTATGGCTAAAATTTAGAATAAGCTAATTTATTTCTAAAAGGGGCAATTTTGAAAAGAAATCCACAGGATAAGGAACACCTTGGAGACCATAGAAAATATGTGGGATTCTGTCTGCAAGAGTGTTTTGCTGCACCACAGTTCGTTAATATTGACTTTCTTAAAATGCCAGCCAATTAAATGGCATTAAAATGTTAGGTAATTAACCCCTTTAATTGGGTGATGGCCTTGAAAAAATTAAAAACAATTGCACTGAATCACATTTCCAGTCCATGTTTCTCAGGACTGTCTTTTTCATTAAGGGCTATAGCATACATTTGAAACAGATTTCCCACCAGAGAAAAAAAATGCTAAAGAATGCTGCAAGTTGGGAACTGGCAGATGGTCTCACAGCCCGCTTGTCCAGCACTTTTTATTAGCCTACCTTCTAAGCAGGCACATCGTGCAGCTTTACTTTGCAGCAACTGGCGTGGCAGACAGCAAACATCCTTATGTGTGTGCAGATCAGAGCTTTATTAGCTCTTGAATAATTCATACCTCTTACTGCCGATTTAGCTTATTTAGATTCTATTTTTACTTGAATGCTATTTTCCTCCATCTGCGTTTGTATGCGCTAATGAGAGACTAATGCCACTTTCAAATCAGACAAATGTTACTCAGCAAAGAAACAAGGTTTAGCCAAGCATTTGACATTTTCAGTTCTAAAGCTTAAATACGTTGTATTGCAAGCCATTGAGAAATAAGACCCCGCTTACTTTCCTGATCAGACGTCAGATCCAGAAGGATTTCCTCATTTTCCTTTGCCATTAAGGAAACTTATTCCTTTCAATGCCTGCCTTGCTGGAACAGCCAAGTTAAATTGAATCCAGGTAACAAACTAAAGATAACATGATGCTGTGTTGCATTAGTGACAGATAAGGTGAGTTTTTCAGCACAGTTTTGCTACACTTCCTCCTGTGTCCAATATGAATATTCCTCCAGCGTTGCAGACTGTTGTCCTTTGGGATCTCCTCCCACAGTCCAGTGATTTTCAGCTAGTTTGCCTGTGGGCTCTAAATTGTTCTGATGTGAGTTTTTTCTGTGTGTCTTGCAAGAGGCACATGTCCTGTTTTGGCAACTGTCCTCTGACACAAAACTGTAATGACTGCAAAGAAACTTCCATCATTAAATTATGTACTCCTCGGTGCAAAGAGCATTCTAAATAAAATACAAGAGCTGAAGGAAATGGCATTATATTGGAATTACTATATTGCTAGACTTCCAGAATTGCTGGTTAATGAAAAATCAATAGAAATAATAATATCAGTAGCTGCACATCTTGTAAGACAGAAGAGGTTAGCTTGGGGCAGGGGTATTGGCCCAGCAAGGCCATGTGAAGATAAGAAAAACAAGCACTGGAAGGACGATCTACCATATGTCATATCATTTTAAAAGGAAGGGTACTACCAAGACTGTTTGCCCTGTATATGTAGGGGATAACCCAGAATGACTAAAGGCAGGGTGCCCAGTGCCAGAGAGAAGCAACTTGCATGTAAGCATGTGATGGTCCCCCAGGACACTTAGTCTCCATAACTTGGTAATGTAACATTAGCATCAAGCCTCACAGCAGGATGCCAAGAAGAGAAACAGAATAGAAGAGCTCCATATCAGGTCATAAACAGTGCCACTTTGCTGGGAATTCTCAAATTTTATACACATATGCTAAAGTTACAACCATAGTGAGAGAAGTTGGATGGTCTGGTGTTATGACAGTAGCTCCTAAAGGTTCCCAGTTACTCTGATATTTCATTACACTTGCTCATTGCCAGCTGAAATGAAACAAAAGTTCAGAATTACTTAGCTTTTATTTTTGAACAAATAACTAATAAACAGGCAGAAGCTCTAAAAATGTGAGTGTTTCGCTTGGATTAAAATGCAGAATCTCTAGAAATAACTGCAAGCTAGGAATAGAAGGCTGTAAACAGCTTGTGAATAAACCATTGCTGTAGTCAGTCCTGCTTTGAAATAAAGGCATCAATTATTTTTTCTCTGTCTTGCATAGTGGGTATCCACCTTAAAGGATAAATTTGGTATTTTTCAAATCAGTTATATCTTCACAATAATGGCATATATTAATATAAAAAAATATTCTGTCTGCACGTGCAGCTTACAATAGGACTGAGTGGTACACAAGTCCATACATAATAGAAAGTCCACTACAACTGACCAAATACATCTTCTTTAATTCAGCAAATGCTTCGATTTAAGAAAACCGTGTCTTATGCGTTTATGAGGCATTGTGATATAGATAGATAGATAGATACTTTATTAATCCCAAGGGGAAATTCACATAATATATAATATATACTGGGATTTCAAGTAGCAACCAGTAAAAAACTACAGATGGGGTAAAATACCACCCAAGATTTTAAGTTTACACGTCTGCTGCCTTCATAGTGATCTAACTTGGCATCCAAGAAATTTTGCCCAAATGTTTTAGGTTGGTATATAATAGGTGGGCAATCCAGGCCATTTCCAAAAGTCATTCCAGATTGTTGACCAGCAGTTATTGCAGTGCAACCTACTATAGACCACATTTCCTGTATACAATGTTTAATAATGAATCTATGGAGAATGTTAAGTTCCAAAAAAATTGTATTTTTGCTTCAGTTCGCATTCATGTTAGCCTGCTCTTTAAAATCTCAGACTGCTTAAAATTAAAATTGACAGTTCCAAAATACAGCAACAATGAGGAAACTCTATCATGGGTGACAGATACTAATTTTGTCTAAATTGTTTTCTGCTGTGCCTTCTGGGAGGCATCTTACTTTTACTGATAATTTTACATAGTTTAGAATTCAGTTTTTCTATACTGTAAAACAGTTCAGGACATACAGTTTATTATTAGTTTCTTCCAATGTACACCTTTTGTTCATCTGGACTGGTGATTCTGAGGGCTGAGGATCTGAATTTTGACTCTGTCTCATTACTGAAATTGTCATAGTTATTTCAACAGAAACACAATTATAGTGGAGAATTAAGCCAAATCAGAGGTGAACAAACTCACACTTTTCAGAAATCTGATACAGTTTTTGGTTTGCATCAGGGCCGCCAAGATTTTTGCATAGTCCTCTAACATACCTAAGTGTCCCATCAACTTTGTCACCATTTTTGAATTATAAGTCCATCTGTAAAGTCATCAGGAAAGTTAAACAGGATAAGCTTGAACTACCTTACATTCAGGATGGAATCCATTTTTTCAGATTGGCTATACTGCAGATATGTTTGGGGTTTAGGACAGCGAGTTTGTAATCTTGTCAAAGAGCTGCAGGAAGTGCTGATGTTTGAATGCTGCAACCGTGAGATTCTAAAGCTCAGAATGAAGGAAATTTGCAAAGCTGCAGTCCAAAGGCCGATGTAACATTATGGACGCTGTTGACAGGGGCTACCAACTCCAACTATTCTGTCCATGTCTATTACCCCCTTAATTCTATTAGGGTCTAGGTAACTACAGAATTAATATTGATGTGACATTAAACTATGATCTCCTTAAAGAAATGTCTTGCTAAGCAACAAGGCACTGAGCTGTTGGTTTCAAAAGGAATCAGCAAGAGACTCTTAGCTCGCGGCACTAGAAGAAAAGTGGAATGTCTCAAGCCGGGTATCAAAAGCTTGCCCTGTGGGAAGGAAAGATCAGCAGCAGGTGTCTGGCTTGCTGCTTGGTCTCTTTTAAAGAGAACTGAACAGCATGATCCTGTCCTGTCACAGGGTCTGTAGCAGTTGGCAGGGATGCATGATATTAGTCTTTTTCATATACAAATTCCAGACTTTTTCTAATCTGTTTCTATTTTAATGTCTATAGCCTTTTTGTTTTAGTAAAGCAGTGTACATTTTTGTACACATTTTGATTAGGTTATTAATTAAATGATTAATGAATAAACATTTTTGGGGCTTCAAGAGAACACCATGACCCTGAAATGTGTTTCTCCTGCTGCCAGAACTGTAATTATGTAACAGATGGCTTCAATTTTATCTCATCCTCTCCATACTTTAAATTATGTGACCACTACTTCTAAATTCTATCTATCTCTTTTTCAAAAACAGATTTATAAACTACAGGATTGTATGGAGCTGGAGCTGATTATGGCAGTACTGGGTACAAGGCAGAACTGATTGTTTATTGTAGGGTACTCTAAAACTCACCCGCATAGTGTCACCTTACACTTCTAGAATACTGGCTCTTTAATGGCATTTTACAGCAGTGGCGTAGCGTGGGTGTCAGCCGCCCGGGGCGGGGGAAAATTTCGCCGCCCCCTTATTTAGGTATTTCAATTTAAAAGACTAAAATATACAGTAATTCTTTGCTTCCCCCTAAAAGTGCCGCCCGGGGCGGGCTGCCCCTGCTGCCCCCATTACGCTACGCCACTGTTTTACAGTTATTTACTGGGTTGTGTGGTTCTTTGTAGAATCATTGCTTGGCTGAGCACCATTTCATTCTGAGAAGGGTTCTTTGTGCTTTGAAGAACTTCCCAATATGCAGAAAAAAACTGAAATCTTTAATATATGGTATGCTACCTATGATACAAACAGTCTAAGAAAACCTGGACATGGCCTGTGTTATTGTATGTAGTAAGAGTTCTTTGAACATCATGACCCATTGGCATTTCACAAAACTGTTACAATCTATTCATGGTTATTTACTGATACGAACCTAAATAAATAAAGGATCTTTCTCGAACATTCATGTGGATGGGTCTTTTGGGAACCAAAAATGGTTCCACTATGGCATCACGTTTAAGAGCCACTGTAGCACCTGTCATGGGCGGCTGGGTGTTATACCCAGTCGGGACGCCTATATAGTGCCTCTGCTACGAGAGGACAGCCACCCTGGATTCTATGGGGGTCACGGGAACCGAGCTGGGAAGCTCAACCCTATAGGGGCCCGTGGCCACCGCCAGGGGGCGGGTTCTGGTTCCTGAAGCCCTGGAAGCCAGCACTTACGCCACACTAGGAAGTGCTGAAAGACTGGAGTGCTTCCGGTTGCTCAGCCGGAAGTTAATCAAGGGGCACCTGGAGCATATCTAGGGCAACATAAAAGGTGTCGGGTGGAGGAAGGAAAGGCTTCATAGTGTGGAGAGAAGGTGGCCCGAAGAAGAGGACCATTGTGAGGTTGACAGAGAGAGGGTGATTGGTGCTGGAGCACTGTGTGCTGTGCGGGACTGTGGACATTGTAAATATTCCTGTAAATAAATCGGTGTCTGTCTCTCTGTGGTCGCGCTGGCCTTCACACACCTTTATTTTTAAGAGTGTAGAGTCACCAATTGGCCTAACCTACCTGTGTTTGGAATGTGAAGAATATCTACACAAACATGGAGAATATGCAAAGTCTACACAGACAGCGGCATTGTTTGGCAGACATGGACCAATTCATTAACTGTACCTACCATCAATGATATAAAGGATTGAAATTCATTGCCTGTTGTTGTGATGAAATGGGGCTAATAGACTGTCAAAAAAGCAACATCATTGACTTTGTTTATTGTGTTCACCTTATCTGTGTTCAAAAAGAAACAGGACTGAACACAGCATAGGAGCAAACCAAAAATCAATGTCCAAGTCAAAAAACGGCAAAAACAAAACCTAAAACACTTGGTTGACCTGAATTGCAGACTAAAGATTTTTGAAGTTTTTCCAACCAAGGGATGTTAAAAAAGGAACTTCCAACATCCTTATAACACAACTACTGCTTAGATATCAAATGCTGTGCTGACTGCAGTCACATGACACATCTCCCGTGTCGCATAAAAAAAGAAACTTTGCATAAACAAACAAAAATGATTAGAAACCTCAACAAACTGGTTTTACATGTGTAGATGCCACATGGGCTGGACGGACAAGATTCTTCCTTCTGGGTGTGCTCCCTTTCTCTTCCCCAGCCGGGATGCTTATCTGTCTGTTAGGAGTCTCCTGTCTGGGCAAGGAACCATCCATTCTCCTGGCCGGGACGCCTGTCCAGCCCATGTGGCATCTACACATGATTAAAGAAAAACTAAAAAAGACACAAAACTCTCATATAGAAACTACAGTGTACAGTATCTACAGTGTGCCTGTGCTACTTAGTCTACCAAGAATGGACTGGCATCCCATCCAGGACATGTACCCAAGACTACTGTCAGTGGTGCCCACTCTGCAATGGGTTCATGTAACAGATAGATGAGTGGTGTCATACTGTATGTGGGAGTCCAGAGCACTTTTATAGGGATCTGTTTAACAGTGTGGGAGGATACGACTGTAACACCACTAATCACCCGTTATTCTTTTCCACTGTCAGACATGAAGACTCTGAAGAACGATGGTCACCCTACAAATGGTTCTGCCTCCCATGCCTCTTGCTTCCTGAAATACGATCAGTCATGGATGACCAGTGAGGAAGCCTTACTTGTTATTTAAAAATGACATTACATTTCATATTTTATTTCTTCAGCTTACCATCAACAGTCAATCAGGTCTTTCACTCAGAACCCCACACCTTTCATGCATTATTGTTGATCATAATTTACAAAGGTTATAAATATTTATACTGCTATGTTAAGCATTATTATTACCCACTTGTTAGATGAAGACGCCTTCAAATGTCTGAAATCCACATTTGTTTACTTCTCCAAGAGAGGCTGTTTTATGTTTCATCAAAAGAAGATAGAGACTACATCCTTTATATCATACTGTCTTTTCACAGACTGGGAAATCTTTTGAAAATTGCCATTATTCTACATTTCTCATGCTTATGACAAAGCTCTGGAACATTTAAACAAAGGGGAACACTGCTTTTCAGTCTAAACCGTGTTGTCTCCATTCAATTTCTTAGTATACATAAGCCTCCTGAACTTAACTTCTAATTTAATTTTCTTAATGCAAGAAAACACTGTGGTTTTCTCTGGGTATCTGGAAATTCACAGTTAATTGAAAATTCAGTATTTTAGCTGGTTTTGTCTTCTTCACTACTTTGTTCCAAAGTGTATCATGGTGATAACAGGCTGAGCAGGGAATGGCAGACAGCAATTTTAGAGCTCCTTGCGAAATTGCCAGGTGCTCCTAGGACAGAGAGAGGGAGAGAGAGATAGGGATAGTATACAATCTCTCTAGTGTGTTCTTAGTCTACCCCAGGACTTCTCCCATTGGGTTGTGTGATCAGTGCCCAAAGAGTATTCTCATTGTATTCACGAACCACCATAATGATGACCGATCCAGGGCAGCAGCAGGTCCGCTGTAACCCACTCACCATTCTGGACAGGAGCTACATGTCTTCTTGTTCCTATGACCTCCTCCTCTCGGCCACTGCTCATACCTCATGACCATAATTTACATTAGAATGTTATACAGATTGACTTGTGCATGTGCATGGGAGACAGCTTAAAGGCTTTGCTGATGGTAATTACCTGCCAGACCAGCCGATGGAGTTGTGTACTAATGCCTCCTCTTCTCCTGCATTTGTAGAACAGAAGATTGACAACCATTCTGCTTTTGACATCACTTCCGTGTCCATCCGCCTGGATTGTCCCGTTCCTGCCACCCAGAAATTGGCCATCTTGGTTCAGTTCCATTTCAGAACTTTGGTCAGAAAAGGGTACTTCACATTTACACTGTGTTTTGTTTATTTTCTCATCCAATTATATGGGGTCACCAAGGTGGTGCCCCGACTTTTAATCTTTGTTTGTGTCCTATTTTACATATATTTAAACCCAGCGTCACTACCATTCTCCTGCTGTGACACCAAACAACTAGTAAATTTCTTAATGCCCTCTGCCATCACTTCTGATCAAACCTCTAAGATACTTCAATGACTCCACTCCAGGCAGCTACTGTATTTCCCTTCTTTGTAATATAAAAAGCCACTCTTTTCCAGGAAAATATCTTTGACTTAATATTTGGAGGTTCTCATTCTCATCCCGACTGTTTCAAATTGACCTGTGAACTGTTTCAGTGCACACCAGATAGCACAGTCAGCTGAGGCCAATAGCCTTTGCTAGGGTAGTGACCTTGGTATGGTGGACAGGCTTGCATGTTCAAGTTGTGTTGTTAAGCATGCTGTCGTGCTGTTAGGGCTAATGTTGAGCAATAAGTCAGAAATAAACAGCCAAACAAATAACAATTCACAAATCCACTGAAATAATGGTTGAGTCAAAAACAATTTGCATCACTTGCAAAGTAAAGAACAGGGATTATGTTCTATAATATATATATAATAAAATATAATATATCATATTGATCATTGTTTTTGCTGAACTCACTTAGAATGAATGTGTGTGTACCCTGCAATACAGGCATCCCATCCAGGGATGGTTCCTGCCTTTCTCACAATGCTACTGGGGAAGGCTCTAAGTACTGTAGATGAGAAGAGAGATGGATGAATTGACAGATAACATAATATACAAAGTTATTTTGTAAAGTAAGATAACCCAAACCTCTTACACTCATACAGTATGTTTAAATGAAACAAAGCCTTAGTCAAGCACTGCATTTTATTTGTACTCTCCGAATCTGTCCATGCTTTGTTCCACTAGGATGCTAAGGCATCCATCTGTGCCCAGATTTTAGGCACTGACAAGCAACAGTTGCAATGTGACAATGTTCTGTACATCACCCTCAGTTGCAAATTGTTTACCAAGCAAGTGGTTTTTTAAAGGACCAAAAAGACAAAAGTCGCAGGTCTTGTCTGTGTAGTGGTTTGTTTAGCACTGCCCATGCAAGCGTCATGGAGACTCATTAATGGCGTTAGCAGATGTTATTGTGTAGTGGGATGACTCCTCTAACAGTTAATGATGAATTTCAGGTGGAGCTGTTCCCAAAACCTGACAACACATGATTTATTAACAGCTATACCTGTTCACACAAGCCAGACAAAACCTGAGTTTAAAGAGACTGAACTGTAGAGATGTCAGGTAATTGAAAGGAACTACTTTGGACATCTCTCTCCTAGGAGGTTTCGTTTTGCCAACGTGCTCGCCTTGCTTCTGTATTAGCCACTAAGCGAATCATTCTTTCTTCTGAGGTTTCGTTTTGCCGACGTGCTGGCCTCACTTGTATATCCTCGGAGGTGGAGCCTTTACCACGACTCCACCTCTCATTTCTGTGATGGATTGACAAACACACTTCCACGCGTAGATGTTTATATATAAAATGTCATTGCAACCTTAACCAGGAAAAGTTTGTTTCAGAAAATGTGTTGAGTTAATGTAATGGTGGTGCAGTAGGTAGTGCCACCCCCTTCCAGATTCTGTGTTTTCGGGTCCAAACCTCATGCCCGGCTGTTGTTCATGTGGAGTTTGCATGTTCCCTCCATGTCTTCATGGGGTTTTCTCTGATTACACCAGTTTTCCTAAAAACCTACTGGTTAGATAAATTAGAGGTTCCACATTGAGCCAGTGCGAGTATGGGTGAGTGCCAAAGTGGGCCATCTAGTGGACTAGTACTCTGTCCAGGGCAGCTTCCTGCCTTGTGCCCCTTGCTTCTGGAATGGGCTCTGGCACCCTTGTGAGCCAGAATTGGATTAAATGTTAAAATATGATAAGTAAAGCAATATAAATATATGGTGACATGGATGAATAATTCAAAACTACATTTATCTTTATACAACTGATCAATGCTTAGCGTCAGTAAATGGTTTATGCTAAAAAATAAAAAGCAGAGTAATTCATGTTTAGTAACTGAAACGATTCCATCTTTCTGCTTGGCTGTCACATTATAATTCCGACTGTTTCCTTCGTGCCCAGCACATTTGTTGTCTTTGGTTTTGCCGATAGTGAAGATCAGTGCAGCTACACATCTGTCTGTACGCTAATTATATATGCTGTTTGTGAAGTTATGAGATTGAAAGGAACCATGGTGTTTGGCAGCAGCAGCATTTTTCTCTCTCACTCTGCTTTCTTTATTAATAAAAACAAAAAACATAAAGGACATTTTCTGATGAAACTGCCAGTGTAGCCAATTTATATAAATGCTTCAGTGTAAATAATTATAGGCTTCAATTACTGTAGATGCTTTCATTTTTTTAATTGATAATGAATTTCAGTTGTAATGCTTTATGTCTTGACACGCAATAAACTACAATAGTTTCATTGTCACCAAGGCAGACTGTGGGTTGGCTTGTCACAGGGCTAAATATAACCTAACATGGCAGGCCGTTCTAATTCAAGAAGGGAGAAATTGCATGATCTGGCTTATCTTGCTGCTTGATCTGAATGAAGAACATTTGTAACTGCTGCCTGGTATTTCTGAAGAAATATGAAATGGCAAAATGCTCTCTACCTGCTACCTGGTGCATGTTAACTCAAGCATTATCAGCTTCTGGCCATGTCACTATGAAGAAGAGTCAAATAGCATGACCATGCTATGCCTGCCGCTGGGCATGTCTGAAGAAGCTTTGAGTGGCAAGAGCCAAGCTATCTGCTCTCTGACCTGTGTCAAGAAGAGCTGCACAGCTTAATCGTGTCTCATAGCTGCTGGGCAGGTTTGTATTAAGAAGACCTAGGAAGCAACAGCCTGTCAAGATGCTGCCAGGTGTGTCTAAGGAAAAGGCTAAGTGTTGTAATCATTGCTAGCTGTTGAACAGCACGACTCAAGTGGAGCAAAATAGCAGGATCATGTCTTGTGGCACCTAGACATGGATTAAGAACAGTCAAGTGGAATGACCTTCTCTATCTTTTGTCAGCCATCTCTGCCGAAGACTTCATGTTGTATAAACAGTCTGTCGTATGCTCACCATGTCAAAACAGGAGTCTAGCAGCATGATAATAGTCAGTCATTCAATTGCCAGTGTCAAGATGAGGCAAAGAACAGGAAAATACCTAATGGAAGATTTATAAGTCTGAAGACAAGTCAACTAGAATGATCCTGGTCATCCATGGCCTAATACAATAGGGGCCAAGTAACATAATCCTGTCTATCAGCAGCCATCCTTGTCAGCAGCCATATCACCCTGTAGCCCAAGACTGGTTGCCCACTGAAGCTAAGCAGGGTTGAGCCTGGTCAGTACCTGGATGGGAGACCGTCTGGGGAAAAACTAGGTTGCTGCTGGAAGAGGTGTTAGTGAGGCCAGCAGGGGGTGCTCACCCTGTGGTCTGTGTGGGTCCTAATGCCCCAGTATAGTGATGGGGACGCTATACTGTAAAAAAGCACCGTCTTTCGGATGAGACGTTAAACCGAGGTCCTGACTCTCTGTGGTCATTAAAAATCCCAGGATGTCTTTCGAAAAGAGTAGGGGTGTTACCCCGGCATCCTGGCCAGATTTGCCCATTGGCCTCTGACCGTCATGGCCTCCTAATCATCCCCATACACTGATTGGCTTCATCACTCTGTCTCCTCTCCACCAGTAAGCTGGTGTGTGGTGGGCGTTCTGGCGCACTATGGCTGCCGTCGCATCATCCAGGTGGATGCTGCACACTGGTGGTGGTTGAGGAGATCCCCCCCCTTGTATGTAAAGCGCTTTGAGTGCCTTGAAAAGCGCTATATAAATGTAATTAATTATTAATTATTATCTTTTCCCAAGTATGCTAAAATTGCTCAAGTTGTGTGATGCTGTCTGCTGGCTAGTACACATATGGCTGAAGAAGGGTCAAATTGCATGATTCTAGCTAGCTGTTGCCAAAGTAAGGTGTTGTCAATCTGGTTCCAGTCATATCTGTAAAAGACTACAGCATAAGTGATGCTGCCTAGGTGTTCCTAGATACCGTGCCGATAAAAAAAATATACCTTACCCTCTTGGAGGTTTCCCATTTTATCGTTACACAACATTAAATTACCGTGGATTTAATTTGGCTTTATTTAAACTGATTAACATAAGATGACTCTGTCAAAGCAAAAACAAATCTCTGCAAAGTGATCTACATTTATTATAAATATAAAACCAAAGTCAGGGGATGGATACAAGACAATGTCCAAGTCATCGAATATCCCTTGGAGATCAGCTAAATCGATCATTAAGAAATAGATAAGAGTATGGGACATATGTAAATCTGAAAGGAATAGACTGACAACAAAATCTGAGTAACCATGCAAGAAGACTACTGAGGCAGGCCACCAAGAGACTTATGATAATTCTAAAGGAGTTACAAACTTTACTGAATGAGATTGTAGAGACTGTGCATACAACAGAGCGGTACAAAAGAGTGGTAAAGAGAAAGCTGTTGTTTAAAAAATGAAGAGAGAGTTTGCCAGAAGCCACATGGGAGGCTCTCAAGTCAGCCAGAAGGTTATATAGTCTGATAAGGCCAATTTCGAGCTTTTTGGCCTTTAGACTAGATGGCATGCTTGATGTAAGCTGAACACCATACATTATTAAATACACACCATTGCCACTGTGAAGCATGTTGGTGGCAGCATCATGGTGTGATGAAGTTTCTCCACAGCAGGACCTGGAAGGCTTGTTGAGGCTTGTGGAGGGGGAGATAAATACAGCAAAATAAAGGAAAATCCTTGAGGAAAATCTGACACAGTCTGCAAGAAACCTGTGCCTTGGGAGATGATTTCTTTTTTAGCAAGACAACAACCCCTAGCTTAAAGCCAAAGCTACACAGGAATGGCTTAAACACAACAAGGTTAATGTCCTGGAGTGCCTAAGTCAGAGTCCAGATCTCAATTTAATTCTGAATTTGTGGCTGGACTTGAAAAAGCCTGTTCACTCATGATCACCATGCAACCTGGCAGAGCTTGACTTTTACAGACAAGAAGAGAAAGCTTTCAGATGTGCAAAGGTGATAGAGGGAGACCTGCTCAGATAAACAAAAGGTTGTTATGGGTGCCAAAGCTGTATGTACAAATTACTGACTTGAAGGGGTGAGTACTTATGAGATTGATTATTTTGTGTTTTATATTCATAATTAATTTAGAACACTTTGCAGAAATCTGTTTTCACTTTGACATTAAACAGTCTTAAATTAAATCCACTGCTATACATTGTTGTAAAATATTAAGATTAAAAACCTTCCAAGGAGGTGAAAACATTTTGTAGATGTCACACATGTGTGTTAGAGTGTCACCTTTAAGGCTTGTCAGAGGTAAGCACTACAACCCCGGAACACCAAATGGTGCAATCGCTGACGGTCCAGTCTCTTTTTCCACCCATGGCTCAGACAAGACGGCCCATGAGGGCAACTGACTCCACCCCTTCTGATCTATGGCCTATAAGTGTAACACACTCCCAGAAGGAGGTGTGTCATTCTGGGTATGAGCAACCTGTCAGATGGACCTTAAATCCTGAATTGTGGCTGCTCTACAGAGCCTTATTACTCCAGTCAATGGTTCATTTTATTTTTTTGCACCTTCTAGAGCCATCATGCTCCTTTTGGTTTGATTTGTTATAATTTCAGTCAACGGGATGACCCAGTTTGCACTCTAACATTTCATTTTGACTTGTGCATTACTCTCAGTCGACGACAAGACATTGTATGTCCGATGTAGGAACTCTGCTCAGTTGCTGCCACGATCATATCAAGTGCTACCTGAGCGTGCTTAAAGAAGAGTCAAATAACATGAGTGTTTCTAGTAGCTGAAAGAAACATCTAAACTGGATTATCAAGATCATGTCTAGTTAGTGTCTTTAAAAAAATGTTTAAGTACCACCAATAACTGCTGATGGAAATCTAAGGCTCAAGTAGGATAACCATCTACTGTATACCTGTTGCTAGGCCTGTTTGAAGAAGGGTTCAAATAGCTTGACCTTGTCTGTCTGCTGCTTGACTTATTTAAATAAAAGTATATCAGCATGAGCTAAGCCTGTGTGAAGAAGAGTTAAATACCTTGGCATACCCTGACCATGTCTACTTCGCCGTCTGGTTTGTGTGAGAAAGAGCATGATAGTGTTTTGTGGCCTTTGAATATGGTTGAAGAAAGTTAAGGTACAATGACTGTGTCTTGCAGCTGCTGTGCTTATTTGAAAAGCAGCCCAGAAAACCATGATCCAAGCTACCGCCTGCATAGCTTATATAAAGGAAATTCAAACAGCATAAATGTAACTAGGTCTGCATGAAAAAAAAGAGGCAAACAGCATAATTCACTCCAGCTGCTTCCGGGTAGGTAGGAAGAAGAGTCAAGCAGCATGATCTTGAGCAGTTTGCGTCAAGCAGGTCTGAGGATAATGAGCCTGGTACATTCATATTATGTGAAAGAAAAATCGTGAGGCTGGGTGGAAGCATTAAGCAGCCTGAACCTAATTAATGATACGGCTGTTTTCAGGGAGACTTAGGCAGCATGGGATTGCCTAGCTGTGTGGTCTGTTTGAAGACAAGTACATTATTAATAATGATAGGTATTTAGCTGGTTAGCTGTGTTGCCTTTTCACATGCTAATGAGAGGAGAGGAAAAGGATTATGGGCTATTTACAGGAAAGGTCAAAGGGCTACTTACACATACCATTAAAGCAGTTAGAGCAAACCATGAAAGGAGCTATAAAAAAAGACATTTGTTCAATTAATATACAATAAAGTGGTGCTCTGATCTGTGCCCAATGCTGGCTGAATGCTCCAGTATTGGAGTTTTTATTATTATTATTATTTTTTATCATTATGCATTACTGTATATGCATTGCACATTTCATATTATAAGTATTTTAAAAGGACATATTCATTAATTTTCTTTTAACACCTGAAACAAGGAGGTCAGGCATCTTATTCAGAGTCACATATTGAGAAAGAGGTCAGGATTGAACTAGCAACCCTGTGGTGTCGAGCCCAATGCTCATGTCATTGTAATTAATTTATAGCGCATATTCAGCCCAGGTTTTTTCATGCTGCAGCAATAAAAATCAAGATTATGTTCAGGGTCCTCATTCCAATTGTTTCTGCTCTGCAAGAATGATGAAAGGGGAGAGTTTATGCATCAGTGTGAATCACTGACATCTGATCGTCTGCATATGAAATATCACCGCATTGCGACTATATGCTGTGTACTTGGCAGGTAAATATTACTCAGGTCCTGTGGACGAGGAATGGTAGTTGGTGCGAGCTTAATACCTTCATGTATGTTTAACGCGCAGGACCATTTCAGTGGGTTAAAACGTGAAATGGAGCATTAAAAGATTCCCCTTTAAGAAATATTTCAGTTTTGCAGCCTTTTATCTGGCTGGGTGGACAGTGTTGAACTTACACACCTAATTTTGGAAAATGAAGACATAAAGACACTTTTTTTAAGTGACTCACGAACTGACCCAATTGGAAGACAATTTAAGAATTATTACAGGCAAAAGGGAAGCAAAGGTGTCAGCTCCGATTAGAAGGCCTTTGTTATCAGTGAATTACTAGATTTAAAAACTAGGTTATCCATTAGCCGGAGGCTGAAAAACAAGACTCGGGATTGAATTTCTTCCTTTATGATTTTTTTTTTCCAACACTCTGCCTGCCAGTGTATTAGAAAGACAGAGCTTTGTCAACATCTGAGAAGACTGTGCCACCCAGTGACACAACTCATCCGAATGACTGATGCTTTTAGAGATGGGGGTCTTATAATTGAAATATTAGTTGTCTGAATCTGCATAAGTATCAGTGTTTGCTGAAAGGCAATACATACTGATTGAGTGAAGCCTTTAGTTTCTTTGTTTTAAAACTGAAATGCACAAGTTTGTAGACACTGTAGGCATGTTAACACAGGTAGTGTTTACACTGTAAATAAGCCTAAAATACTCAGCTGTCATCCCCAGAAGTTAAAATTACTTTTTTATTAGAGTTGATCACATTCTTTTGAACCCATCCTGAAGAAAGAAGTCACTTCTGACAGGCTAGCATTTCATTAAAACGTCTGTTTTGAGATCAGCAGCTTAGTAATAAAACATTTCAAGAATCTTTTAATAAAATCTATTTTGCCCATTTGCTGTTCTATAGTGTGTGTGCCTCATATTTACATTATTAGTACCTAGAATGTAGAATAGAGCACTACCTTTACATATTCAGATCCAAACATCCATCCATTCTATGAACCCTTTGGTCCCAATGCAGTGTCATGGTGAGCCAGAGCCTGTTCTAGAAAAATGGAGGCAAAGCAAGAACCAACCCTGGATGGGACACGAGTCCATAACAGAACTCACTTAGTCCATACAAATCCAGTTAAGAATCTCCAGTCAACTTAAGTTGCATGCAGAAGGAAACAAGCATACTAAATGGAAAAACAGATATAACAAGAACCAAATTGTAATGCCAAAGGGACAACATCTGTGGGAATAGGTGATATTAAAATCATTTTGTTCCTCTAAATAACCGCATTTTGTTACATGCAGTCTACTTTCTGTCGTGGAAGTCATAATTCATCACCAATTACAGCTTTGAATCTTACTGTAGAAAAGACTTTTTTAGAAAAGATTGCCAGCATCCACATGAGATGCAGAAATTCTTTATGATGCATTCATTACCTGTCGGCTCTGTTTTACATATTTCACATAGTCATAACTTCTCAAATGATTTAAACACACTGACCTGATAGTCAGTATCAAATGATTCTTCAAAACTCTACACTAAATTAAGGAGTAAATTTAAATAACAGACATTACCAATCATTACTTGTTTTCTGCAGATTAGTCATTCTTTTAATTTATCTCTACAAAAGTGTAACAAAAAGCAACTCAGCACACCACACTTCATGAATACATTGTAACAATATTTAACGTGAGAACCTGTTAAAGCTCTATGACCACATTGCCCTACAGATAACTAAAATGCCGCTCTCTTTGACAATCATGGTGCTTTAGGTTTCTTGTGTTTTTAATTTGTTCAGGAGTGAGATATGTATCTAATCGTAGTTACAATGTGTTACATCCCGTAGCTATGTATTGTAAATGTAGAATGGTATATATTGTATATATTAGGGGTTAGGGAACTTTTTTACCCAGTACACCAAAATTTGTTTATTTAAGTCACCGTTACCCCCATGATTTGAAAGGAAAAAAAAATCGTTGTTTTTAAATTCAAATTATTTATTGAATCTGATTTCAAATATAATATAAAAATAAAAGAATAAATAATAAAAAAATAAAAGGACAACATTCACTTGGCGAAATGGTGTTGTTTTATTTTTGAAACAATGACATCAAAATTAGGGCATTTTGATGTCAAAGCAATTTGAATATCGTCTGTGGGCTCCAATCTGTTTCTGTGTTTTGTTTTTATATTTAACAAAGCAGAAAACCCTTGCTCACAAAGATAGGTTGTTGCAAAAAGTAGCAACTTTTTGACTGCCTCCTCATGTGCAATATTGAAAGCCTTTGCAGCTTTTGTCATCCAAAAATAAGACAAGTCTGCTTTGTTTTTAAATTCCAAACTTGCCTCATTATTGCATCGTAATTCGAGAAGTGCATCTGCCAATCCTTGAGGTTTTTCTGGTACATCAGCAATTTCACATTTAAAGGGATCTATAACCCAACTGACAGTATGTGAATCAATATCTGGAAAATAAGTTGAGAACCGCTCTTTGAGATTGGTAAGATGCCTTATAACTGTATCCTTGATGTTGTCAAAAGTAATACTTTCACAATCTTCCAAAAACAAAGCTAATTTTGAAAAGGCTGCTATCTTATTTTGTTCTACTTTCTGTCTCCAATATAAAAGCTTTGATCCAAACGCTTGATATCTCTGGCTGAAATTATGCTGATGTTTCTTCCTTGAAATTCTTTGTTCAGTGTATTCATATATTCAAAAATATCAGTTAAATATGCGAGATATGCAACCCATGGGGAGTTGGTGAACTTATTTGCGATGGCATGCTTTTGATCAACCAAAAATTTTTCAAGATCAGTTTTAAAAGCCCACACCCGGTTCAGAACATTTCCACGTGAAAGCCATCTCACTTCTGTATAATAAAGTAGGTCTGCATATTCGGCCTCACCATCTTTACATAATTCACGAAAAAGTTGCAAATTTAGTGCGTGTCCTTTCACAAAATTGACAATCTTGATAACATCATACATGACGGCTTCCAATGCAGGTTCCAAATGCTTCACAAGCAGTGCTTGTCGATGGACCACAGTGGTTAACTTCAATTTTTGGATTCTTCTCTCTCGCTAAAGCAGAAAAACCGCTAACATGACCCAACATAGCTGGAGCTCCATCAACAGACATGGCGATACAGTCGCCCCAATTTAAATTAATGTTACTGAAGTATTCGTTAACTTTATTGAAGATGTCAATTCCACGAGATCGCAACTCGAGAGGAGAACAAAACAGCAATTCCTCTTCAATTTCGTGCAAACCTTTGTAGCGAACATACACCATCAGCTGCGAATTACTACTGACATCTGTAGTCTCATCAAGCTGAATGGCAAAGAATTTACTCTCTTGTATTTATGATATAAATTGTTCCCTCACATTTTCTGCTAAAACAGATATCCTTTCGTTCACAATTTTTGCAGACAGGAGAACTGAATTCAGTTTCATGGCTTCTTTCTGACCACACGTAATTTCTGCCATTTTTAAAGCTGCCGGTTTAACCAATTCCTCACCAATAGTATATGGTTTCTTATTTTGGGCGATCAATCAGGCCACTTGAAAGCTAGCTTTTGCTGCTGAGCGTTGATCGAATGTGCCTGTCAAGTTGCTGTCTAGTCTTTGCCTTTTGACAAACATTTCTAAATTTTCAAAGTATTCCCGTGGTTTAGAAGACAGGTGTGGGTGTAAATTATTCAAGTGTTTCTTCAATTGACTCTTTTTGAAAGACTCCATAGTCAGTACTTTTAAACAGACAACACACTGCGGTTTCATTATTCCTTTGTCTTCTTTTTGTGTAAACCCATTATTGAGGAACTCTTCTTGGTATACTCTTTTTCTAGTTGATGTCATCTGAAGGGTAAAAAAATGAATGAATCTATTAATAGGAAATCTTATTTAACACTATGGTGGCCGCACATTTTTGATCAAAATTGCGCAATGTTGCGAAATCCAAAAATTTTTGTAACTTTGTTAATAGTTAATTATTTTTTCCAAAACTTTCAGGAAATTATTTACTATAAATATATTTAAATTTCGGTGAAAAAAAAACAAGTTTTGTTTTATTAGTTTAATTTAGAAACACGTTCAAATAATTACATAGGAAATTGTAAAAAAGGTGTTGAAAACCACTGACATAATATTTAAATTAATTTAATCATTCGACTTATGAGTTTGGGAAACAAATCATGTGAATAAATGTTTAAATGGGTTCATTGGAAAGAGAAAAAAATTTGACACATTTAACAAGATCGAAGTAAATAATTTCACATTGTTTATTTTTCTCTAAATAGATGAGCGGTGAAGGGATCTTGAAAAAATGCTTGCACGTTGACCATATGTATCACACTGCATCATATTTCCAACTTTGATATTCAAAATACACTCAAACCTGTTTTAATGCGGTAATAGGGACTGCATAAAAAACACACAAATTTTTTTTTTCGAAACTTCAGAAATAGTTATAAAAAATATTGTTCGCGATAAATTAAGAAAAAACTTTTACTCCCACCTACCAAATACAGTCTTATCAGTCGTTCTCAAAATTCAATGTAGATCGATGAAAAAAAAGTAGATTATGACGTAAAAAATTCTTTTTCTAATAGTCTTAATTTAATTTCCAAAAAAAAAGGAAATATGCATAAGGATCGAGGATTTTGCTATGGAGCAAAAATGGTTGATGAAAACGTGGTTAGTACGTCATATCACCGGACACCAACGGTCGGCACAATCATGATACCACAAACGTAACACCGACCACCAAAGTGATAATACAACACTGTCTTATCTTGATCGTCGAAGTTTTTCAGCAAAATATTGTAGCGAATCTATTTGAGGCTACGGCGGCAGGGTCTCAATGTGCAAAGGGGCGTGATGTATGCACTCGAGTCGTCTCTCCCTGGTGTTGTCGGCAGCGGTAGTGGAGCGATATAGGCGCATTTAATTATTGTAGTTGCTGGCGGTGGTGGACTCGATGCGTCTCGTTTGGCTGCTCCATGGCGAATCAATCTTCGGTATCTGGTAGAATTAATCTTTGGCCGTTCGCTGCCTCCTTTTAACGGACACTTGCCCCCCACCCACACAGTGTTACCGCTTTTGTGTTCGACGCGCGGTGAAGTTATAAATATTGGTTGCAATCGGACCAGGAGCTCACTCTACGAGATACGTTCGTTTAGATATGCCACTTTCTAGCGCGTTAACAGATCAGGAAGAAAAATGTAAGTCGCAACAAAAAACAAGCTTTTTATTTATTTATGTACTTTTGTCTTTACTGAGTCCTTATTACCCTCGAAAATATCACTTTTACCCCAATTGGGGTAATTTACCCCTGTTCCCCGACCACTGGTATATATAGTGCAGAATGCAGTGGCTAGAATCTTAACTAGGAAATGAAAATCCAAGCACATCGCCCCAGTTTTGATGTCATTACACTGGTTACCTGTGTCATTTAGAATTGACTTTAAAATACTGCTTATGGTTTGCAAAGCCATAAATAATCTCGCTCCATCTTATATTTCAGAATGTCTTACACCTTACACTACAAATCGTAACCTTAGATCTTCAAATGAGTGTCTACTTAGAATTCCAAGAGCTAAACTTAAAAGAAGTGGTGAGGCGGCCTTCTGCTGTTATGCACCTAAAATCTGGAATAGCCTGCCAATAGGAATTTGCCATGCTAATACAGTAGAGCCCTTTTAAAAAACTGCTGAAATCACATTACTTTAACATGGCTTTCTCATAGGTTCATCTTAGTTTAATCCTGATGCTCTGTATATTCAATTAATTATCATTATTATTCATGGTGGCTCTAAAATCCATACTAACCCTGCTTTCTCTTCTGTTCTTTTTCCGGTTTTCTGTGGTGGCGACCTGCCCCACCACCACCTGATCAAAGCACTGTGATGTCCCTACATTGATGGATTAAAGGCCAGAAGTCCACAAGACTGTCATCATCAAAATCTTCCATGAGAACCCTGAATATAATGAGGACTGATTGAGGTCATTTATGTTAGGTAGAATGCCTAGAGGTGGCTGGTTTGTCTTGTGGCCTGGAACCTCTTCAAATTTTATTATTATTATTATTTTATCTGTCCTCCCTAGCCATCTGACCTTACTTTTATTCTATGTTAATTAGTGATCCCTAATTTTAATTATTTATTTTGTCTTTTTTTTCTTTCTTCATCATGTAAAGCACTTTGAGCTACATTGTTTGCATGAAAATGTGCTATATAAATAAATGTTGTTGTAGCTCTATAATATATATGCATTAATGGGTGTGCACTCCCTAACTTCAAGGACATATACACCAAGCTACGGTATATTGGACTAGGGAAAAGAAAACCAACAACAGCCTCTTTTCTGTATTGGCAAATGATACTGCTGCCTAAAGTCAAGTTCATAAAGAAAAGGTGGGGCTTTTTTCCACTGTGCATCTGCATCTTGAATAAGGAAAGTGTCAGGAACTACTATGTCCTGTTGTTAACTCTTCTATTATTTATTCAGTTATCGTTTACAATTTAGCACATATTTAAAATTCTATCATGTATTATTTTTATTGTCCTTTCATATTTTCTTAAAGGCACAGTCATTGGAGTCAAATAACTAAGTATTTCACTACATATTGTAAGGAAACATATGATAGTATGTTTCCGCCTGAATCGGAAATGCTTGCAGACCACGTGGCCAGAAGAGTAGCACTTCCGGGTTGGCAAATATAAAATGATGGAACCGGCCTCACAAAAATGAGCCAGAGTCAGGAGTTGGAGAACAAAGCTTGCAAGGAGGAGTGGAGGTGACAGAAGAAGAAGAGACTGTGTGTCATATTGTTTGTTAATTGTGTACTATACTGTACTGTGCTGTGAAGTGGAGAGCAATAGAAAACGCTTCCCCACTGAAGAATAAAACATGTGCTGTGTTGAACTCGTGTCTCAGCCTATCTGTGTCGGGGTTTGGGGAGCAGTACACCCCCTGGAGGTCCACAATATATACACAATATATAGACACAGATGGCCAGGGTCTTTGTCCGGCTGAGACGCCTCTTTACTGTATGGACCGGGGAGCAAGCCTAGCCAGGACAGTACCTCCCCCGGAATACCATATCCCCATAGACCAAAACAAACCATGACACACAAACCTATAAAGAACAAAACAGGTAAAGATAGTGGAGAGATGGATGCTGAAAGTCGACTTTAGTTCAATGAACTTTTGTCTTACCTACCACACCACAGATACAAGCTCCCACAAAATGGCATTTTCTATGAACAGTGATCTTTTCAAGGAGTACCTTCCTGGCACAAACCACTAAGGCTGCCATCCAAACAATTTATGACTGAAGTACAGACCAATATTGTCTGCTTTTGTTTAATTACGGAGCTTTACTTGCCCATGATCATTTCATACCTTATCTCTCAAATTAGTTAAAAAGGCCCTTTCATGTCTCTTGAATTCTGTTTCTCTCTCTCATCTTAGCATTGTTTCAACACACTTTGGTGAACGATGCCTTATTCACAACAAAGGATTATTGCATGTGCCTAAACCTTGGCAGAGCATACAGAGCGATCACTGAGTCTTCAATTAGCCTTTCAGATAATGCAGGGTTGCTGGTCTTATACATTTTCTCGTTGTTTATTCACAAGGTGCTTGACGGATCTCACTGTAACACATTGAAGGCCTAAAGCAAAACCTGCCATGCTTTTGCTGTGTCGTCTCTAATCATGCAGATGTTTCAGAGATACTTTACTGGAATAGGAAGTGAGCAGAAGAGCCATGTTTATTTTTATCAGTTTTGTCCTCCCTTATATTTACTAGCATTTCATATTTTTATGATCTAGCACAAACACCACCATAATGCATAAAAAGTGCACTTTTTAGGATATTATTGTGCCCTGGAATAGAACAAGTTTATTAGAAGAAACCTAATGAATTATTGCTGAATTATAGGGGGTAGGAACAGGAGTACAACTATTAATTAAATGGCCCCCTGTGTTTACAGATTAACATTGGACAACGGAAAGTCTGAAAGCATTGGAGCATAAACTGAAGTGCCATATGGCTCAGAGTGTTCTGTTCGGGAATCAAGGTATTTGTGGAAGGAAGTCTTTAATCAGGTTGTTCTGGGTTAGCTATAAATATAACTGAGAACACACTGGATCGATGTGCTACAAGGCTATGTTTGAGATTGGAGACAATCTGTGTGTGGTTTAAAGTTCTCCATGCCAAGGGTCTTACTAAAGGTATTAACTAAATGGCTAGGCAATTGAAATTTGTATGAGACATGGGTGCATGTCATTTTCTATTGAAGAGGCATGAAATAGATTAATCTAAAATAGCAGTGTAACAGGAAATGTCGAGTAGTGGTTAAAGCTTTGGACTTCAATCACTGACACTGAGGGTTCAAATTCTGCTACTGACATTATGTGGCCATGAGCAAGTCACTTCATCAGCCTGTGCTTCAACTGGAAAAACAAAAGCAATGTAACTAATTTTATCTTAAATGTTTTAAGTCTCCTTGGATAGAGTTGTTAGCCAAATAAGTAAATAAACAGGAGTGATAATGTATTAAATAATAAGGGCTGGCATAAATCATTTTATGGGTTTGAGCCTTTTCTTGACTCCAGAGCTCCAGAACCTTTACCTGTTTGGTTTCCAGTAATCAAGGTTGTGGTAACACCATGGCAAAGATAAAAGATAGATGTAATAATCTTAAAAGAATGTTTTTAAGGTCATTTCCATACAGTATAATGTCCACCATTCTAAAATAAGAAAGATCGTTTAGAACTAGAGAATATTTCAGACAGCTACCAATCTTCTCAGGCAAAAGTGTCCTATCAAATACAGCTAAAGATCTAACCTCATGAGGCTCTGAAAAACACCCAAGAATCCAGAGCTACATCTCTAGGCCTCTATCAGCATGGTAAAAGTTCATGACCACTGGCTGGCATAGACTGAGCAAGTACTATATAACGTTTATGAATGTGTGGGCTTAAAAAAGTCCCTTCTCAGGTAGAAGAATATCTGGATGAACTTTAGCAACAATGTCTCTTGTTGGGGAATATGATTTTATTGTGTTTTGAACTTAACTCTAAAATGTTGTACCTTTCTAATTACATGAGGTTGTTGAAAAGTATTTTCTAGAGCATATGTTAAACTTAATACTGTAAGTTCCTTCTTTTTACTTAACTTTTTTATGTTGTTTTACTTAAACTGGGTGGTGAGTGGTGGCTATGAGGCTAGGAATCTGTGCCATCAATTGGAAGCTTGCCGGTTCAAATCCACCAGACATGACTCTAGTCTGTTGGGCCCTTAAACAAGGCCCTTAACCAAGCAATTGCTCTGTCCTGGGTATGACATTAATCTGCATCAAGCCCTGTAAGCAAGTCCTCCAACTTGCAGGAAAACCTGGGGACTGATGGCAGGACTGGCACTCCAGTCACTGTTAAAAACCTCACACTGTTCCAGGGTGGTGCTGAGGTGTCACTTGTTGACAGCTGCATTCTAGTCCTAGTCTGGGTGGTTTATGGTGTGGTGGGTGCAGCAACGTGCTGTAAAATCAGTGCATGCTCCCAACCCCTCTTTAAATTGATGAATTCTCTAAAAGAAGCTAGTTAAAACCGCATAAAAGATAATATGTTTAAAAATTGGAGGTGGTTGCAGAACCCCAATGAACAACAATGGATAGACACCTTTACGTGGACTGACATGGTCTGTTCGGGTGACCTTGGATAGAGGGGGACAGAAGTTTAAATCTAAAAGATTTAAAAAGTCAGAAGCTTCAAGTAAAAGCAGGGAGAAGGAAGCATGAAGACCAGAAGATTCATGTTGTGAACCAAACACAAAAATTAGCCACACCAAACACTGTCAGAGTTAAAAATATCCAGGTTTTGTGGTATGATTTTGCCACATTTTCATTTACTTCTGTTTTTGGCATATTAAGAATCCCAAATATGTAAAAAGTAAATAAAGTTCATACCCAGTCCCCTTATATTGAACAGTCTGGCCACATGGAATTTAGAGAATAGAAGGAGAGACATCCTTCAGTGAGGAAAGTAAAGCACAGTACCAGTCAATTCTGGGTAAAGCCAGACTATACTCCTAGGTGTAAGAGCTGCGGGCTATGTTTCCTTTTCAGACAGGTGAGCACGAGGATAAGAGGACAAGACTTGGGATGGATGTGTGGGTCTACATAACAAAGAATTTGCAAATGTGAATAAAGATAATCCATGTTTTAGGATAGGGTAACCCAAAAACTCTTCCAGGAAAGAACATCTCGACAGATGACACCAAAGTGGAGATGTTTAGTCATTCAAAAGGTTCATGACAAGAACATCATCCCTTCTATCAAGCACGGTGGTGGAGGAGTCATGATTAATGTTGCAATAGGACCTGCAAGAATTTCACCACTGAGTCCACCAAGAAATTTTCTCTGAAGTATAATAGAGGAATACGTGATGCCATCAAGCTTACTTGAAACTGCATCATGCAACAAAACAATATTTCTGAAAACTCCAGTAGTGAGAAGGTATCATTTTGCTTGACTTCTCACTACATTCATAATGGCTAACACGGTACAACACCCTAGTACTACTGGAAACACCAGCAAATTTACAATGGAATGGCTATAAAAGTAGACAGTCATGATTTTGGAACAACGAAGTGAAACTTCAGTCATTGACATAATTTAGATGCTCTAGCAACAGCTCTGCTTAAATAAACACCTTCAAATATCAATTAACTGAAAAAGCGTTGTAAGGAGCAGGAGGTTAAAATCCTTTTAATATGATGGAGGAGACAAACTCAACTTGAATTTGACCACTTTACATTTCCGCAGCTAAAGATGAATCTACATGCTACTGAATCAAAGGGTGTGCTTACATTTTCACACATCTTTGCATGTTGATTTACTCATTTATTTATTGTTTACCTTATGTGTTGTTTGTCACCAGAGGTTAGCTGTGTCTAATGTTAGAAATTGCTGAGGACGAGGAGAATAATAATTTTGTCGCAAAGTTTGAAACGAATAACTTGCAAGTGAGTATATTTTCTTTTCCATATTAAAAACAAAATGAAAGGTAACAGAAAATAACTAATTATATGCCACTGAATAGAGTGTCATTGGATTATTCAACTATTCTGCAAAGTCATTAGAGCAGTAAAACCAAGAGCAAACTGCATCTGAAGGGCCTGAACACTGTCAGAACGGTCCCAGGACTCTGCCCCAGCCCCTCCTTTCAAAGGCCACTTTACAATAGCACTGCCCGTCAGGCTCTGCTGCTTGGCATCACTAATCATGCTGCAGTTACTCGATGGGAGAAGAGAAGCAAGGGAAATAAACCTGGGAGTCAGGCCATAAAAAAAGAGTCAGAGCGTCATTGCAGTGTGCTTTACTAAGCTTTGCAAAAGCCATTTAGTCCTGTGAATACATTATTTAGACCTTTGCCTGTTTAAGGATTTTTCTTTTTCCCTAATAATTAATACTTCTTGGTGGATTTCCTGTCCTTGAGACCTTTTGCTTGTTTCTTGGCTTGCTGTCTTTCTAGTTACAGAAATGGACAAACTCCTCTTATTATGCTTATTTCTCCCCACTGCCGGTATTGTTCAATTTCCACCTTAAGTTGGCTGCTTGTGCTGAGCCAACAATTGCATCTGGAAGATTGGTCAGTTGACGAGAGCCTAACAGCCATAGCACAATAGGGGCATGACAGAAGGTGTTGACAAGAAGTCAGACAAACACAGAATAAACGGCACAAGGTGTTTCAGCTTTACAAGGAGAATTAAGATTTTTCTCTGTAATACAATGGTCTAGGACAGATTAAATTCACAAGGAGGAGCTATAGCTAAAAACGTTTCTCACTGTGCACATCTTTAAATGTCTCTTCATGTAATGGCGAAATTACAGGAAAGATACCTACCTTCAACACATGGAAGGGCCCATTCCAAGTTGAACATTATATCACTATGCACTGAAAAAGTCTTGGCAACTCCCAAATCACTAGGATTTGCCTCTGATATTTCGATGAAGGGCACACACCTGGACTTGATCTACTTTAAATGTATGACTGAGAGCACACTTGGATATTTGTTAGTGAAGAGTATGGATCAGATGTGCCAGTTTTAAGCATATACAATACAATACAATACGATACGATACAATACAATTTATTTTTGTATAGCCCAAAGTCACACAAGAAGTGCCTCAATGGGCTTTAACAGGCCCTGTCTTTTGACAGCCCCCCAGCCTTGACTTTCTAAGAAGAAAAGGAAAAACTCCCAAAAAACCCCTGTAGGGAAAAAATGGAAGAAACCTTGGGAAAGGCAGTTCAAAAAGAGACCACTTTCCATATACATAATCTAAAGATTTATTTATTAGTTTAACTGGCCTAGAACAAATGCCTAGCACTTGTTTTAAATTGTGTAATTTGTGCCGTGGGCATAGAAGAGAGCACATATGGTTCAGAATGGCCGTAGTCAAATGGCTTCATTTACCCCCGTTTTTGGACACTCCCAGCCTGCCTGGAAGGGGGTCTCTCTCTGAAATGCCCTTTCCAAGATTTCTTCCATATTATTTTTATTTTTTAGGGGAGTTTTCTTCTTGTTTTCTTAGAGAGTCAAGGATGGGGGACTGTCCAAAACAGGGCCTGTTAGAGCCCACTGAGGCATTCATTGTGTGATTTTGAGGTATACACAAAATAAATTATCACTTAGGACACAAGATTATTAGTGAAGGGACAAATCGGTGCAACTCTAACTGACTGAACTGATCTGTTTCCTGCATGTGTATATGTCTTGTATTGTCCTGGCACAAGGACATGGCTCACAGGATACACAGCTCATTTTGTCCAAGGGTAACAGTATCACTAAGGTGACAGAGTGTAGATTTATCTTGGGACAAGGCATTAAATGAGAGTGCAGGGAATTTGGAACCAGATTGCAATTTGGGAACGAGCAGAATGAACAAGGAAATCAAGACTTGCATTTAACAAAGGTGATTGAGATTACATGTCTGACTGATTGAAAGGAGAAGATGAATAATTCCACGGCCAGGGACTTCAGATTAATACAATATACAATATAGTCAATTAATGAATGACTGGTACACATTTAGATCAAGGCTGGCAAATACAGGCAAGGATAATAATATTGGAAAGCCCAAAAAAATAAATAAATAAAAGATGCAATTTAAAGCCAATGCCGACAGAGCCAACAGAAGTGACTTGATTGATATTTCTAGGTAACACTTCCTAATCCTCCAGCACTGCCTTTACAAGGATTAGGAAGATAAATGAGCTTTGGCCCTATATGAGACACTCTTACAACCTACAGACTCCATGACTCGTTGTGCACAACGCCAGCTCGCCTCACAGAACAAAACGCCAAGGCTGAATGCTCTTGTATTGTTGCAAGCTGATGTGCAACCATTTTGAACTAAAAGGAAGCGATCTCAGGGAGAATGTAGTAGCAAGGGCTGTCCATTAGAGGTCACTGATGGACTTCAGCTGGCAGTTAAAGAATGATAGAGAGGCTAATAGGGTTTTGGTCAATATTAACACTGAAGATGTGAGCACGTTTGATGAAATATAGTTTAAGAGAAAATATTCATAACAAGTTTTCAAGGCTCCAGAGATAGTAATAAAGACAGTTTCAGAAGACTTCATTTGGGCAATATCCAAGGGGAGTCCAAAACCCTCCAAACTAACAAAGGTGAGCTTGAGATGTGGATAATGGAACAACAGGTCTTTATTTGAGTCCCTACAATTTCTGAAGTGATGTCTATTAACACATTTCTCAATATGCAATTAACACCAGTTAGACATTGCTGACTTCTTCCAGCTGAGTACAGTGGTTGCCTTGGAGACACATCCTCTTTGAAACAGCGGGCAACCTGAAGAATTATAGAACATTCATAAAATCTCATAGAATTTCACATTCATGCTCACTGTATAGCAGGGACCTCTATGAAAACATAGCTGTGCTTGCAAATGTTTAGTGAACTCGTGCCTGCTGTGTAGGCAACAGATCCTATTCATTCTTTATATTTTTTCATCAGTAGAATGATTAGCTTTGTGTATTGAGTCAGTTGTATTACACGCCTAGACGTTTTATATTGTTATATTCTTTTCATAATAGAATTGAATTATTATTGTTAGTCATCTTGGATTAAATGATAAATAAGCACTTTGCAGGATTTTCTCTAAGGTACTAGAGAGATATAATAAATTGGATTAGAAACATGATTGTAAATTCTCACAGGATTTATACTGAAATCTTAATCCAAATCTTTTTCCTGTGTAGTTTCCATGCTAAACATTTCCCTCAGTGTGATGGGAAATTCTTCAGCTTGTTTGTTGCCTATTGTTAGAATCATTTCATATCCTTATTAATAATGCCCATACTGTATGTTGGTGCTTCTATAGGATTTGGGTTTGGCTGATGTTTATTTACCTCTACTTGATCTCATTCTTCTGTTATGGCATCCCTGCCAGGTAAGGATTTGCTTCCGTCCTGGGCAGGACACCCACTGATCCTCTGGGGCATCTACATCACTCACTGAAGAAACTTTTAGTAACACCTGTACATCTGCAATTATATAATCAGCCAATTATGTGGCTGTAATGCAACACATAAAATCACACAGACACAGATCTGGAGTTTTAGTTAATGTTCACGTCAAACACGAGAATGGGGGAAAAATGAGATCACAGTGATTTTGACCATGGCATGGGCAGGTTTGTTAATCTCTTTTACTGCTGATCTGGGATTTTTATGCACAATAGTCTCTAGAGTTTACTCAGAATGGTGCAAGGAACTAAACACATTCAGTGATTGGCAGTTGCGTGGATTGTTGATGAGAGAGATCAGACAAAAATGGCTAGACTGGTTTAAGCTGACAGAATGGCTGCTCTGTGCAACTGTGGTGAGCAGTAAAGCATCTCTGAACACACAACACAACCCTTGAGGCACATTGGTTACAACAGGAGAAGGCCACATCAGGATCCAGCCCTGTCATCCAAGAGCAGAAAGTTGATGGACACAGGTTTACGGAAACTGGACAGATCAGAATGGAAAAATGAAGACAAGCTCTACGCAAGCACACAGATGGTAGGGGTAGAACTTAACACCAACAACATGAATCCATGCACCCAACCTGTCTCATGTCAACAGTCCAGGATGGTGGTAGTGGTGGTGCAATGGTGTAAGGAACACACTTAATACCAATGAATCATCATGTGAATGACTATTGTTGCTGACCATGAACATCCCTTTATGGCCACAATTTACCCGTCTTCAAATGGCTTCTTCCAGAATGAAAAGTACGATGTCACAAAGTAAAAAACGGCAGAAATAGGTTTCATGAATGTGACAAGCAGATCAGTATTCTACAGTGCCAGTATCAGTCATTGGATCTAAATCTAATAGAACACCTTTGGGATTTGGTACAGTAGTAGATTTGCAGCATGAATGTGAAGCTGAAAATTTGGTATAAATTACATGATATAATCATGTTATTGTGGACTAGAATCTCAAAGTTTTGTTTCCAACATTTTGTGAAGTCCATGCCATGAAGAACTGGGGCTGTTTTGAGAGCAAAAGAAGGCCCTACCTTAGTATTTGTATAGAGTTTCTAATAATCTCCTCAATACATGTACCTAGCTGGCAAACAGTTGTCAGGGACAAGGCAACTATGTGATGGTCCGTGTTAGCTCCATGCTCCCCAGTTACTTTTGGGTGCCTTTCCAACCTGGTACCGTGGATAGTCATATACTGAGATGAGCCAGGCAAATAAGGATATAAACATGCAGCCAAGGGGTAGGTGCTTTTATTTAAAAACAGTCAAAACAAAGTGTTCAAAGAGTGCAGTGCTCCATCCATAATAAATAGTTAATAAATAATCTCTAAAAACTAGTGTCCATATGGAGATTAAAATCCATCAAATAAATATATCCCATAAAAATGAGGTTAAAATTCCAGAGACAGTTCTTTTAAAAAAACTCACAAGCCCAAATGCTTCAATCTAAAATTGACATCTCCTCCGTTAACCTCAAATTGCAGACAGAGGAGACGTCCTCCCAACTGGTGTAGTCAACCATCTATTTCTGGCCTGGGTCCCCATTGCCAGGCCCTTGGCTATTAGGTGGTGTCGCACTGAGCCACACACATCTCCCATTGCCAGTCCCTCGACATCTGTGGGAATACCCCATATCGGTCCACTCCTACTTCCTCATGGGCTCTCCCACTCCTATCTGTTCTTCTCTTTCATCTCCTTTCAACCTCCATTCTCTTGTTCTGATCTTTTTTTCTTTCCCGGCCCTCTCTGCTGTGCAGGCTTCTTATATTACCTTGACTGGGTGCCAGTGTGACCCTCCGCCCATTCCAAGGTATGAATTAGGCACCTGACTGATCAGCTTGCATTCGTGCATTGTGCGATCAGCCAGGCGCCACAATTAACTCCAGAGTGGCACCATCATCTTCACACCTGCGCCTGCATGCTCTCAGGCACGATTATTTATTTCAAACTTGTTCAATGCCATGGACCACTTATCACACACCTCCACCCCAAAAGGCCTCCAGTTGCATGGGAATGCTCCATACTCCTCTACACCTAGTGCAACTGGTGGACCAGATCCATGGCGTGGCTATACACTGCACTAAAACAATTAAAAGCACTACCAGGTTCACACATGGCAGACTCAAGTGACAGGCCCAAACTGGCAGCAAGTGCTACAGTATATATGATAGTATGGAAAGGCAGGTGTGAAAACCTCCACCTGTGTCCTTGACCTAATACCAACAAGCTTTTTCAAAAAAGTATCTGATGTTGTAATTGATAGTGTGCTTGACATAGTAAACTCATCATTAGATATGGTGGTCTTCCCAGACTGTCTTAAGACTGCTGTTGTTAAACCTCTGCTCAAGAAAAATAATCTCAGCTCCTCTATTTTTGACAAATTTAGGCCTATTTCTAACCTGCCTTTCATAAGTAAAATTCTAGAAAAGGCAGTCATTACGCTGCTAAATGATCACTTTAGTAAACATGTTATTCTTGACAAGTTTCAGTCAGGTTTTAGAACAAATCACACTACAGAAACTGCACTGGATAAAGTAATAAATGACTTCTGGGTTAATGTGGACAGAGGCTGTTTATCTGTTCTCATCCTCTTAGACCTGAGTGCAGCATTTCATACCACTGATCACAATATTCTTATAAATCGTCTTAAGTCAATGAATGGGCCTCTCTGACAAATTCTCTAGAAAATTCTTATTCAGTTGTGGTACTTATACTTCGAAGAGACATGATGTTCTATATGGTGTTCCACAAGACTCTATTCTGGGTCCGCTGCCCTTTTCGATCTACATGCTTCCATTAGGTCAGATTATCTCAAGGCATGACGTGAGCTACCACAGCTATACTGATGACACACAACTATATTTATCGATAGCACCTGATGACCCCAACTCTCTTGGTTCACTGACCAAATGTCTTACTTGTGTTTTTAAGTGGAAGAGTAGAAATTTTCTCAAATAAATAAGGAGAAAACAGGAATCTTAATTATTGTCAAAATGGATATAGTGAGGGTGTTAGAAATAAACTTGATCCATTAGGCTTAAAAGTCAAGACAGAGGTAAAGAATTTAGTGGTAATTATTGACTCTAACGTAAATTTTAAATAACATATTAATCAGACTACCAGGATAGCATTTTTTTCACTTAAGGAATATAGCAATAGTTAGATTCCTTATAACTTTGCAAGATGCTGAAAAGTTAGTTCACACTTTTGTTTTTAGTAACAACTGGATTACTGTAATGCACTCCCTTCAGGACTACCTAAGAAAGACATCAATCAGTTGCAACTAATGCAGAATACAGCTGCCAGAATATTAACTAGGAAAAGAAAATCCGAGCACATCTCTCCTGTTTTGATGTCATTACATTGTTTACCTGTGCCATTCAGAATTGACTTTAAAATACTGTTAATGGTTTACAAAGCCTTAAATAATCTCGCTCCATCCTATATCTCAGAAGGCTTTTCACCTTACACTCCAAATCGTAAACTTAGATCTTCAAATCAGTGTCTGCTTATAATTCCAAGAGCTAAACTTAAAAGAAGTGGTGAGGTGGCCTTCTGCTGCTATGGTGGAGCACTATAAAAAACTGCTAAATTATTTTATCATTGTTTTCTCATATCTACATTTTTGTGTATCCCTGTTAAGCAACATTTGCATTGAATTACAGTATCATTTATATCAAGGCTCCTCAATCCGTATTAACTCTTACTATTCACTGCTGTTCTTCTTCTAGTTTTCTGTAGTGGTGTTCTGTGTCACTACCACCTGATCAAGGCACCATGCAGTCCCTACATTGATGGATTGAAGGCAGCAGCCCAGATGTCCACATGACCATCAACATCAAATTCTTTCATGTGAAGCCTGAAAGCCATAAGGACTGATTTAGATTTAGGACTTGGGGCTTGACAGTCTCTTGGCCTTGGAACCTCTGTAGATTTTTTTTTTCTCCAGCCCTCTGGAGTTTTTTTTTTTTTTTGTCTTCCTAGCCATCTGATCTTACTTTATTCTTTGTTACTTAGTATTGCTCAGTTTTATGTTTGCTTCATATAAACTTTTCTTTCTTCATCTTTTAAAGCATTTTGAGCTACACCATTTGTATGAAAATGTGATATATCAGGGCAGCATGGTGGTGAAGTGGGCAGTGCTGCTGCCTTGCAGTAAGGAGACCTGGGTTCACTTCCTGTGTCCTCCCTGCGTGGAGTTTTTTATGTTCTCTCTGTGTCTGTGTGGGTTTCCTCCGGGTACTCTGGTTTCCTCCCACAGTTCAAATACATGCAGGTTGGGTGCACTGGCAATTCTAAATTGTCCTTGGTGTGTGTGTGTGTGTGCGTGCCCTGCGGTGGGCTGGCACCCTACCTGGGGTTTGTTTCCTGCCTTGCACCCTGTTTTGGCTGGGATTGGCTCCAGCAGACCCCCATGACCCTGTAATTGGGATATAACGGGTTGGATAATGGATGGATGTGATAAATAAAGAAATGTTGTTGTTGTTGGTTAGTGGAACTTAAGCCCTGTGTACACACTGGTATTCATAGTAGCTTTCAAGCTGGTAGTATAGTGTCTTTTTATCTGTGTGACCCAACTGTAACCTGTGCCATCTTGGTGGAGTTGTTGTCCTGACCCTAATTGAAAAACATACGAGGCAAAAATAAACGAAAAGGGCATGTTAACAGTACAAGTAAGATTCATGTCTAATACTAAAAGTGCCAGAGAGCTGCCTGAATCGTGGCTATCATGAACCCAGACTATGCAGGTTTAAAAAGAACAACATCCAAATAATAAAAAAGACTTAATGACCAACACCCTCTGAACCCCACCTTATTAATCAACTCCCCCTTACACATTTGTTATATATTGACTTTGATTCCTGTATGTCTAATCATTTTTTGTAGGTTGCTGATAGCTAAGGAATAAAAAACTATATTAAGATATAAATATGTGACTTATTTTCTCCCTTTTTGTTTTTCTAGCTACAACATGCAAACCATATAACTGATCTTCACTTCTTTAAAATTAAATATAAAAATGACAAGTGAGAGATAAGTGAGAGATGATCACAGGGAATGCACAAAGAACAATTAAAGAGAACAGGACATACTTCTACTTCCATCCTAGACCTTACTATAGGATTCTTCAGCTATTGTCTATGTGGCGGGGTAGCTCACTCTCATGTCCATCTTTCTTTTTCTCTCTTTCTCTCTTATGCCTTTTCCCTCACTTTCTATAAAGCACTACTCAGATCTCTGAGTTGCAAAGACACCAAGGTCTGCTAAAAGGAGCTCTATCCTTGCATCCCTGCTGAAAATTCGGGCCATTACTGACTTACGAAATGATTTACATGTCTGGTTTTCTTTTGCCACAGAGCTATAGCAACCAAGAAGATGGGCTTTGAGAACAGGAAAGAAAGAAAAAGAAAGATTGAAATGTTCTCTTTAAACTGGCAAGTGTCTGAATTCAAAAGATCAAAGAGACATTAGCCCAAGGCCCAAAACACTAACCGAACAAGTAGGAAAAAGTTAGAGAGCAAAAGCTATGATGTCCTAAAGCAATTTACTACAATTGCATGTTGTGTTTTGTTCAGTAAATCCACAAATTTGGACATTGAGGTTACTGGGTCATCTTCTTAAATAGGGGAGCAATCATGACATGACACATCAGATGTATTGTGATTGTGTGACAGTGGTTAAGATCTGTCAGTTTCTCTAAACTTTTGTGGGAATTCTAAAGTCTTTTATGAAACTCTGTGTATCGTGATTGCTCTGCCAGCCAAAATAACAAAGGGGAGGCCTCCAAAATAGCCCACAAAACAAGTCTCAACCCAAGGTAAGCCTGCCCCAAGAAGGCTTAAGGCCTGACTGGGCCTCAAAAAGGAAGTCAGCCTTTCAAATTCAAAACAATAGCAAAAGAATCCCAGAAATCTTGAAATCTGTCTATCCAGAGGGAGAGCCACGTAAACTCCAGGTGCAGCAAAGACAAGTCCAAAAAAAACACAAAAGGTTTTGATGAACTAAAAATAAAGCTGCCAAAGGCAATCCATGTAAACAAATCTGGAAAAGTTGCCTTAATCCAGAAGCCAAAAGAAGCCAAAAACCAAAAAAAAAAAACTCATTATTAAACAGAGGAAATACAATTTCACCAAACCAGAGCTTAGAGTGGATTGTAACAAACCATTATGGAGTACCACAAGCACTCCATTTTTCAATGGGGCATACCACCATTTCCTGCTCTGCTTTCTGACAACCACACACCCCGATTAATGTATCAAATCAACATTACAAGGGGGGGCCTTCCCTTCTCTGATCTAATGAACGTTTACTTATGTATTTTTCCTTCAGGCACTGCACCAAACCCCAGAGCACATTCTAAATCAACCTTATCTATGATGGACAGTTGACCCTTTCTCAAGAGGACACACCCACAAAATACAAAGAACATATTGCCACACATAGAAACTAAACAAACAAAAAAATAAAATTGACATAAAATACATGACAAGACAAGCAGTAAAAACATACGGCAATATTATTAAAAAATTGAAAACTATGAATGATACTGAAAAAGAACACACAGAAGACAAAAATAAGTAATTTAAACATGAGCCAGGTGAGTAACCCTGGCTTGAACATAACATAATAATGCACTCATTTTGGGGGTTGTCTGCCCAATTATTATTGTTATTACATGAATTACACATGTAAAAGATGATTTACAAGGAATTTAAATACATATAAGAATGAAGGTACCAGCATGAAAAGCAACAGAGAACAACTACATAATTATACCTAAGGCTAGAACACTACAAAAATCAGCATCCTAAACTTTGTTTCAGCGCAATAGCAACTACCCTAGGAGAAAAAGTAAGCAGTTCCAAATTATTTATTAAAAAGATCTGTTTTCAAAAGACGCTTAACACTAGCATTACTAGAGCCTATGAAAAAAACTCGTAGATCTGTCCCACCTTAAATCACTTCTTAAATCCGTTCGCACATCTCTGCCAGCGTCTTTTGTCCTCTAAATGTGCCGATAAAGATAAGCTGCAAGCAGCCTGCAATTCTATCCCCCCACCGACTTAGAACGTGCACGAAATTCTCCCAGCTCATGCCTTAATTGATTATCTGGGAGTGAAGTGGAGTTTTAGAGTGGAAATAATAGATCGTTATTTGGAATACACACATTTCATGTGTGTTCCGTTTTTACGGTAATCTGTGTTAACACATTTTTAAAACAGAAACGTTTTTCATATTTTAGTAGTAAATGAAAAAATGTAGGCATAAACTAGATAATGTATGAAGCCTGAAGTCCAAATATCAAAGAAACACTTTCACAAAAGGTACAAATATAACAGAACAAGTGTGCTTTTATTCAAAAATATAATTGCAGAAAAAAAAGCCGTGTTAACGTGTGATATTGACACACATTTACTTTAACTGCCTCAGTGGCATAATGTTATCAACTCCTGCCTGGTAATCAGAAGGTCATGAGTTTGATCCCGCATGACTCCGTTTTGAGAAATGAACTGCTCTTATTCTAACTATTTTAGAAAAAAAAAACATACATTTGATTTCAGTCTGTAACAGCCGGTGTAATTTATGATACTTGTAAAGGTTAACTTAGTTTTTTTTTTTTTTTATTCACTTTTCATTCTCTCAGTCGTGTTCAGGATCCTTCCCTTAAACCCTCCCCCCCTTGCTCTCCCCATCTGACACTGCTGTTTTCACATAAAGATGCGCTATAGCTCTGCAGTGTATCACGATACATACTACAAGGGATATGACACACAAACGCTGGCGAATCTGCCTTCTTTGTAGCTCACCATCACGTATTTTCTTTTTATTCAGTTTTATTGAATGTTCCTGCTCACGCTGAATTAATATGCACCTTATGGTCTATGATGTCAAAAAAAAAAACAACAGAGACATAGGTATATATGATATTTGGAATTATTCGTTTTATGACCTGTATAGTACATTTCGGAAAACTTTGTGGCACGGATGGAACATTGTTCATATTATTCATATTTATTCGCATAACATCTTGCAGTTTGTAATAAGTGACTACGTGTTTTTTTTCTCCCGATCTTGCCAGTCCCCACATGTTGCTGTATGCTGTTTCTTTTGTACTCCAGGTCATGCAGAGGAAAGAATAGTAAAGAGCAGTAACTTCAGTGCTGTATGCAATCATCAGACATTCCCCATCTGACACTGCTGTTTTCAAATAAAGACGCGCTATAGCTCTGCAGTCTACTTGTGACTGCATTCTCGTACCATTGCTTGCGATCTGATGTGTCTGCATGCACTTTTCGTGGCATTACACGTGTATTTTTTGAGCATGCCCGTGTTGCTCAAACATAGGAACATATGTTGGTGTACAGGTATAACAAAACAAGTGCACTTTTATTCAAGACTATAACCGAAGAAAAAAGAAAGCAAGTTAAAGTAGGCGGTTGATACGACAGCTTGCATTGTGCAATGCTAAGAACTGCTGATTTCCGATCCGTGCTATATAAAATCATCACATTTAAATATTAACAGTTCCCACACACCCAAGGACCTCCCTTCTATATTTACGACATGTGTACTTGTTGCAGTGTACACACTTCTCTGTGCTATGGTTCCTATTACACTGAATGAGCACCAGACACTGTACTTTCTTCCCTACATAAATAACATTTGAGCTATAGCGCGTCTTTATGTGATCCAAATAAATAACATTCCAGCTATAGCCCGATTTTATGTGATCCAAATAAATAACATTTGAGCTATAGCACGTCTTTATGTGATCCAAATAAATAACATTCGAGCTATAGAGCGTCTTTATGTGAAAACAGCAGTGTCAGATGGGGAGGGGGGGATCATGAACGCGACTGAGAGAATGAAACTGAATTAAAAAAAAAGCTAACCTCTACAATTATCATACATTTACACTGGCTGTTACAGACTGACTGAAATCAAATGTATGTTTTTATGCTAAAATAGTAAGAATAAGAGCAGTTCATTTCTCAAAACAGAGTCATGCGAGATCAAACTTGTGACCTTCTGATTACCAGTTAGTAGTTGAAACCATTGAGCCACCGAGGAAGTCGTACTAAATATGTGTCAATGTGGCATGCTAATGCAGCTTTTTTTCTGCAGTTATATTTTTGAATAAAAGCGCACTTGTTCTGTTATATTTGTACCTTTTGTGAAAGTGTTTATTTGATCTTTGGACTTCAGGCTTCATACATTATAGTTTATGCCTACATTTTGTGATTTACTACTAGAATATGAAAAACATTTCTGTTTTAAAAATGTGTTAACACAGATTACTGTAGAAACAGAACACACATGAAATACGTGTGTTCCAAATAACGATCTATTATTTCCATTCTAAAACTCCACTCCCAGATAATCAATCAAGTCATGAGCTGGGAGAAGTTCATGCACGTTCTAAGTCAGTGGGGGGATGGAATAGCCGGCTGCTTGCAGCTTGTCTTTATCGGCACATTTAGAGGACAAAAGACGCTGGCGGAGTTGTGCAAACGGATTTAAGAAGCGATTTAAGGTGGGACAGATCTACGAGTTTTTTCGTAGGCCATGGTAATTCTAGTGTTAACACTAGAATTCCTGAAGCCTATGAAAAAACTTTAACCCAGTAATCCCGGCCCACCTTAAATCCCTTTGCACATCTTCATCAGCTTCTTTTGTTTTGTAAATGCGTCAATCAGCACAAGCAGCAAGTACCCTGCTTTCCCATCCCTCCTCTTGACGGAGTTCAACTCGGGGAAAAAGTTCTCCCAGCTCAAGCCAAGGCTCCTTATCTGCTTTTGAGGTTCCTGGAGTTGTAAAGGGTAAATAATACAGTATATCGTTATTTGGAATACATGCATTTCATGTGTGTTCTGTGTCTACAAAGATCTGAGTAAGTGTAGGATAAAAGGAAGTAAATGTGAGGCAAGAAATGCTGAACACATACCTAAAGGAGAAACTTTTTCCATGTTATACTAACAATGACATGAAGTTTATAATGTGTGAAGACTTTAGTCCAAATATCAAATAAACATAAAAAACATTTAATTTACATTTTGCTGTCAATGAGTTAAAAACCCAAGCTCAAATGTCAATTGACAGGAGGTTTACACGTATTCTTGAATGGTGTAGAGGTACGAACTGCTGCCTTATAACCCAAAGGTCACGGGTTTGAGACTGGGCACTCTGCACCTACCAGCTCCCTCTCATTAAAGTCCTTTTCTCTCTGTTTGAGTAAGAGCCAACAACAAAACACTGGTGGCAACACAGTGACCAGACACAGGACCAATAGCACTAAACATAATTGCATCCCAGTGCCAACTAACAGTTGGTACCACTTGGTGGTATTTATGAGCTGGGCAAATGAGCAAGCCACTCACTGAACAGACTAGAAACAAGTGCAAGAGGCCCTAGGGAAATGAGACAGTAACAATACTTTATTTTTTTCTGTTTATCACTAGTTTGTAAGAATTATATTTATGAAAAATGCACTATTATATCATCTGAATTTCCTTTCTATGAGTATTATGTGTACAGAAATACCATATGTTATTGATACTCTGTATTCTGTGATGTTTAAAAGGCTTCAGGTGAACCCCCTCTGTATTGCTGTGGTCTCCGCTTTACTTCAGAATCAGTACAGAATGGGAAAATCTTGGAAACTTCACAGCAACACAGCAAATAATACTCCTGCAGGAAGCCAGGGCTCAGGAGCTGCAGAATTCAATGATGATGTCTTCAGAATTAGTGTTAGGGATCCTACCCTGCTTCATCTTAAAAAGAGAAACCTCTGGCAAAATAAGTCCTCCCTGTGAGCACAATAAAAATGCTCCTCTCCAATATGAGTGAGCAACTTTATAAGGTTTTAGTTCTCATGAGTGGCTGGATATCTAGACATTTCTGAAAATGCAACTTGGTCTCCAGTTGTGCAGTTTAAGAGTTAAGCTTTTTAGTGTCTTCTATCCTACATGAAGATGAGAACTGCAGGGCCAAATTAGCTGAAGCTGCAACTCTTATAGCAGAAATCTTATTAGCAGTTCTTAGCCATCTGACAAAGGTGTATGTTAGCCTACTTATCATCTTTGGGTGAAATGGAAAAGATTTTACTGTTTTGGTTAAACATATATATTACTATGTACAACACCAGTGCTAGGGAAAAATCTGTTGGGGGTGGGGGTGACGTTCTAAAATTCTCGATAGGATAGTCGACATTTTAGTTAAAACTGTTTCATTGCAACTATCTTTACTTTCACTTTTAGTCCCAATAAACTGAAATTACAATGAATGATCACTACTAAAATTTAGTCTGATTTTATTTAATTAATTGATATTTCATTATACATCCTATTAATAACTTCACGAAAGCCACATTTGATGTAAAGTGATAACAAAATTGCATTGTCTTGTCCTATTGTTTGTTGTTTATTGTGGATGGTTTATGGCTAATTATGTTCATACTTCTTAAATAACTATCTAATAAAGATTTAAAATCTATGCGTAAGTCTTCAGTGTCAGAGTAATATTGAATCATTATGAGATGTGTAATGCATCCGTAAGGTTGTTTTAATTGTGACATAAATACTGAGTACATGTTTATTGACTCAGAGTGATGCTTACATACCTGTAGCTCCTATTCTCTTTCATTCATTTCTTGATAAGCGACTTCTTGATTTTTTCTTTCTTTTTCTTTTACTGTTATCTTACCTCAGCAGGGGAGGTGAGCTGCTATGCTGGAAGTTCTCTAAACAACAACAACATTTATTTATATAGCACATTTTCATACAAATAGTGTAGCTCAAAGTGCTTTACATGATGAAGAAAGAGAAAAAAGACAAAGTAAGAATTAAAATCAGAGAACACTAATTAACATAGAATAAAAGTAAGGTCTGATGGCCAGAGAGGACAGAAAAAACAAAAAAAAAACTCCAGACAGCTGGAGAAAAAATAAAATCTGCAGGGGTTCCAGACCATGAGACCGCCCAGCCCCCTCTAGGCATTCTACCTAACATAAATGATCAGTCCTCATTGTATTCAGGGTTCTCATGGAAGGACTTGATGATGACAGTCACGTGGACTTCCAAAGATGCTGCTGTATCAGGATCAGGCACAAGCCACTATCACTTTCCTAGCATTTCACTAACTTGTACTGGGGATGTGTTTGCTGTGTGGAATAACTATCAGATAAGATAAGTAAAAGAGAAAATGATAAAATATCTGCGGTGGGTTGGCGCCCTGCCCAGGGTTTGTTTCCTGCCTTGCGCCCAGTGTTGGCTGGGATTGGCTCCAGCAGGCCTCCATGACCCTGTAGTTAGGATTTAGCGGGTTGGATAATGGATGGATGGATGATAAAATATACAAGTTGAAATAACCTCTCTCAAGGTAAATTTGAAACAGTAAAACACACACAATCCTTCTCTTTTCTATAGGTTTAAGATTTATGGTTTTGTAAAATTGCCAATGCTTTTCATGTTTTTTTTTTCAGTTTTGAAATCTAAAGTTGAACTTTCAAGATATAATAAGATCACCAAATTCCAACAAAATGAGTCCACTGGGAACTGAATTTTTTTACTTGGACAGACAGACAGGACAACAACAGTAGCACAGTATGTGCTTTTCACATTATATGATTTGTTAATACACCTAAAAAAGGACATTGTGTAATTACTGCTAAAGACTATTGAAATCCATAGACTATAGTTTTTATTCATGCTTATAGTGTTTCAATGCAAAGCAGAATTGGTTTGAACTGGACAAATGACCAGTGCAACTATTTTTTATAATGTGCAACTGTGTTGTAGGGCATAAGTAGGCAAAAATGTTCAAAAATCCTTTTGTCCAACGGTGAGGGAGTGGGACAATTCAGTTGAATGAGAATGCTTTTGCTGCTTAATAGGGCAGGGCGTAAGTATTCAAACCCTTCACTTTTTTGCTATGTTGCAGTCTAGCATTAATCATTTAGGCAATACTCAATACATGAGTATGACAAATTGAAAACAATATTTTAGGAATTTCTGCACATTTTTAAACAAGAAAAACAGAATTTAAATGAGTAGTCAGATCTAAAAGTTGGTCAGTTGGTTAAGGTCAGGACAGGACACGTGTACGTCTCCTCCGAGCTCCTTCCGCCAGTTTAAGAAGTGTCTCTCTCACCTGAGGGCACTGTAATCTTAATTGGCCCCTGCTGCCCGGCTACACCGTGAAGGTTTTCAAAAATCAGAGAGCTACATGAAGAGAGTTCAAATGAGAACAGTTTAAAGCCATCAATGCATTTGGAATTCTGGAGTCACCACATTAAGAATTAGTCTACCTAATACAAATCAAAGATGCGCATTTAAAACACAAGCATTTTATTTTACCTTTGTATATAAACCATAGATACAGTTCTTCAATTTTAACACAAGTCTATGTGGTCCTGAATACACAGTATATTTTTGTTTTCCAGAAAATGTTTGAATTTGTTCATAAAGTAACAAACAAAATGGATTAAAATCAGTTTTACAGTTTAGACTTTTATCTGGAATTTCATGAGGTTTGAGACTACTTACTACTATTTGAAGTGAACATTTTCTTCAAATGTCTGAATATAAGTTTTAGAGTAAAGTTTGAAATGTGGGCACAAGTAGCTACATTTGATATTACACAGCTTTGTAAATGTATTAACCATCTCTGTGGCACATGATTTATTTATGAACCTTTGATTGCATGGCAATGCAAGTACAAAATGGAATATAACATATCAGAAAATTGCTGCTCATTAATAGTTGTTCTTAATTTCATTCTGGAATAATGTAACTTTAACTGGGGTTACTTTTTGTGGAGGTATCATGGCAGTGACTGATGAACTATGCATACACATTCATCTTCAACCAGAAGAAGTTTTTTTTAGTGGTAGATTGAACCTTTCAACATAAATATCTACTTAGCTTTTACAAAGACATAATAAAGAAAGAAAGCTGCTGGTAATAGTCGTATACACAAAGGCCAGTTATGACAGGAAAATGACCAACGTACACTCAGTAGTCATTAAAGACAAACCCCAGAAATCAATAACATAACAGCATGATGTTACATCAGTGGCTAGGTGGAGCATCATGGTTACCAGTGTTACAATAAAGACCAATGGTGTACAATGGGTCCACGTGAGGTGGCGCAATTTCAGACCTGGAAGACTGAGTAGATTTACAAAGAGAGAACAAGGCTTTCTTGTATCTCCCTTCAGATAATATAGTTATGCCAAACTTTATTGGCTTGCCATACTTCATTTCCAAGGAAACAGAGGCTTTATTTTCCTTTTAAGTTATGTAGTTGCAATCTCCAGACAAAGTTTGTAAGACAGTACATTATTTAACTATGAAAAGGCTGAAAAGATTCGGAAGAAGATTGTTAAAGTAATACTAAACTGGAAATTTTCTTTTACACTCTCTTCAGTTCTTCATTTAAAATGGGTGATTGTCATAACAAAGTGACTCCATGAACTAAAATTCAGAAGTAATTGCAAAATGTTTATTTTCCATATTACAAAATGGCAATTTATTTATACACACTATTACTGGTTAGCCTTCTGTGGTTATGGTAGAGCATAATCAGTAGAATAGTATAATAAACAGAAAGTGTAACAATAATAAAGCAATCATGCTTCCATGGTTTCCCACTCACTGACCCACCTGGTTTGACAAGGGACAAAAAGAATGATTGTTTCTCAGTCCAGAAGGCCATATGACAAGAAGTGTGGGACACGAGGGAAGCCTTTACCAATCAGGACAATGAGGAAAGGGAAAAAAGGCAACAATGATAAGGAAAGAAAGTTGTCCTATGGCCGAGTCCCTGTCCAGCCATTAGCCAGTTAGACTGCACTAGACCACGCTAGAACTGGATTTGGGCGAGTGATAGATCAGCACAGTAAAAAACTCTGTAAAAGATTATGAAAAGTAGATTTCCATGTAGCGGAGCAGGCAGTCCAGGGAGGATTAGAAGCCTCCAAAATATTCAATAATTAAGTATTCAGTGATGATCCAGTAGTACAAATTCTCATTTCAAAGTGTCAGTTGATATGAAAGAGACACGTCTGAGCCATATTTTAGGAAAAAAGCTGCTAAAATATTCTAAAATATCTTTTTAATATATTTTAAAATACAACAGCCATTGCCACAAAAAGCCCTGCTGTCTTATCATTGTGAATTTCACAGCACATGTTCAGTATTTAAAATCATGCCAAACATAATGCAACATAAAACATAAAAAAAACACTGAGTTTAAGTAAAACCAGAAATGACAGAAACTTCTCAATAAGTTGCCTGGGTAGTTATGTTTTTTGTCTGTCTGTTGTACATAACATGTGTTCAGATGGAACTAATCTGCGGAATAATCTATCTACTATATAATAAAATGCTATTGTCTCTGTGCGTGTGTGTGTGTGTATGTCTGGTGCCTCCAAGCAATCTGATTGGACAGTTTAGCTTTGGTGTCTCAGTGGTGACCTCAGTGATGGTGTTCTTACTTCTTCCTGAAATCAATGATCAGTTGTTTAGTTTTTTGGGTGTTAAGTATCAAATTATTCTCTGTGCACCAGTCTGTCAGTCTTCGTACTTCAGCCTTTCTATTGTTGTATTGTCTGCAAATTTAATGATGGCATTGGTGTTGTAGGCTGGTATGCAGTCATACGTATACAGAGAGTAAAGGAAAGGACTCAACACCCAGCCTTGCGGTGCTCCTATGCTCCACAAACAGCAGCTGTGAATATGTTCCTCGCTGTTCCAGGTGGAGCAGTACAGTGAGGAGGACAGCGGAAATGGTGTCATCTATTGACCTATTGGATCTATATGCATATTGATGAAGGTCTAGAGTAGGTGGAAGAGAGCCTTGACGTACTTGAGAACCAGTTTTTCCAGACACTTCATGTTAATGCTACTGGTCTGTAATCATTGAGGCAGTTTAATGCAGTCTGCTTTGGAACTGGTACTATGGTAGATGTTTTCAGGCAGGTAGGGACAGTGCACTGTGATAGAGATCGATTGAAGATATTTGTAAATACCTCTGCTAACTCTGCACCACAGTTTCTGAGAACCTGTCCTGAGACACTATCTGGGCCAGCCGCTTTCCATACATTATTATTCCAGAATGTGTATAACATTAGCAGACCATATAGTAACTACCTGGCTTTTGGTATCTGAAGCTGGAATGGTGGGCGTGACAGTTCCTGGTCCCCCCTCCACATGGTGTCCAAAGAAGTAGTTAAGTTGCTCTGCCAGTGAGGAATTGCTGCTACTCGTAGCTGGATTGGTATTATTGTTTTGCTTAGTGATGCGACATATACCTTGCCATGCCTGGCAGGGGTCTGAGTTATCAAAATAATGCTCAATTTTCTGCTTGCAGGCTGATTTGACACTTCTAATGCTCCTCTTCAGCTTTTGACCTGGCAACACTGTAATGCTGTTTATTACCAGCGTGGAAAGTTTTATTAGATAGATAGATAGATAGATAGATAGATAGATAGATAGATAGATAGATAGATAGATAGATAGATA
>JANRMT010062796.1:34169608-34217797 GCA_026402145.1 Polypterus bichir lapradei | reverse complement strand
ACACCTGCTCAGAACTATTTGTTGTACCGGCAATCAAAGATATGATGTCCTGTGACCACTATCAGACTACCAAGTGACATTTGCGCTTTGACAACAAAGACACCCATGCAGAACGTGTGAAAAACGATAGATTTGCTGCGGTTTCGGACATCTGGCAATGTTTTGTTGAGAACTGTGTTTTGTGTTACAACCCAAGGCAAAGACTTTCAGAGTCTATGGTCATAAAGCTTATGGAGTCGTTTCTGGACAAAGGCAGAACCATAACAACAGAGAGCCAGAGACTGCATGTAAACAATATAAAGCAGAGCACTTCTTGATGATGTCACTTGTAATGTCTCTCTCATGCAACCCCCACTTTATATGCATTACTGTATTTGCACTCTACCCATTTACAGTGCAAATCCTGCCAAATATTCCAAGTGTTTTGCTATGGAGTCATTATACCTGCCATTCCAGTTCACACATTTGCACTGTATTTACTGCTCAGCCCCCTATTTACTGTGAAGCACCGCCTCTACATTTGGATTATTTGATAGCTGATGGGACAGTATTAAGTAGTGCTGTCATTTTTACACTTCCTGATGAGATTGTTATTAGGATGTCTCCAAGAGACTAGTGACAATAGCATAATACCAAGCACAGGCAATAAATAAAGCACTAATATTATATACAACAGCAGATGTCATGTATAAAAACACACCCAAGATTATGATTATGATTACGCTGTTAATGTGTAAATGCTGTGTAGGGTTATGACCTGAAGGTAAAAACTGTCCGTGGATCAGTGCATTCTAAGTTGACTTCACCACTAACTGCAATGCTTTGTGCTCCAGAGCTGAGGTGGTTCCATACCAGAATGTAAAGCAGTCATTAGGATGCACCCCTCACTGAAATTTTAGAACATAGATGGAGATATTTCAGCTTCCCTCAGTTGTCTGAGTAATAAAGGTGTTACTGAGCCACTTTGATGATAGCTAAGGTGTGTTGTGCCCAGTTTAGATTATCAGTGATAGAAACTCCAAGAAGCCAAAATCTGATTATTTAGTCATCAATATGGTGTTCACATTTCTAGCTGGACTGAAGAGGGTGTGATCTTGGAAGTCACCAGTTGTTATGAAAAACAGAAAATACATTAGTTCCTGATGTATCTCTGCGAAGTGAGTCTTGATCTGATAGCATCTAGCTATCAAAGTGACTGAGCATTGACTAAGAAACATGAGTGGTTTCTCCACACCTTGGGCCTCATACATCACGGCGTGCGTAGAATTCGCACTATAACATGACGTAAGCACAAAAGCCGAAATATGCTTATGCACAGAAAAATCCAGATGCAGGAATCTGTGTGTTTGCCAACTTCCGCGTTCTTCCGCTACATAAATCCCGGTCAGCGTGAAAAGTAACGCTCGTGCACGTGCCTGCTGTTCCGCCCCGTCTCCTCCCAGAATTATGCCTCTTTGAATATGCAAATCAATTTAAATAGCCCTTAAACTCAGCATTCTGTGAAAAGAAAATGGGAAAAGCAAGAGGGAAAATGGAAGAATTTCAGCGAATACCAAGTGGAGGCAAGGAAAAACATACTATTTGTTAGATTAAACAGTGGTATAAACAACAAAAGTAAGTTGATCGAGTGACATAGTGTGTCGGAGAAACTCGAAAGCTCAAGTTCACAAAGTCGCACAGTGCCCGAAATAAAAAAGAAGTTGTTAGATATCAAAGTTACCGTGAAAAGGCGAGTCGTAGCCCACTATCTGAGTGTCATATGAAAGCTTATTAGGGTAAAAAGGCACACAGTGGGGGAAAAGCACAAAATGTCAACTTCAATCTCGAAATTTCCACTTTAATCACGTAGTTTATTTTGTCATTAAAGTAGAACATCATAAACTTCATCTTAAAATCGTTTAATTAACTAGTTTCTTAAATCACATCGTAAGTAAAGTAGCACGTTAAATGCTTTGTTTTGTATTTGATCTTCTATGTGCTCTATGTGTGTGAATCACTACGTGCTTCTTAAACCGGCTTTTTCTTCCTCCGACAGGACACAGAATCCATTACATTCATGATATTACAGCTCTCTGAATAACTAAAATACTGAGATGTATACGTGATATCATTTTCATGATGATAGGAGTTAAAGCACATTATTAAACATGTGAAGACGGTGGCGCAGTGATTGTGCGCGACATTCGATGAAATAATTTATTGCAGCAGTACTCAGGGGCGGCTCTAGGCTCGTGGCGGCCCTGGGCAGAGGAAGAATCGGCGGCTCCTTCGCCCACCAATGTCAATATGGTATCTTATGCACGGCGGATGGCCACGTCCGTTGTGAACACTGCATAGCCGCCTCGTGCTCATGACACAAGCGTTTAACTTTTGCTGAAATTTGCTGCTGCGTTTTTACCTGTGTCGTTATTTTCTCTTTCTGTTTTATATTCAATATATATTGGCGTGGCAGCCCCTGGGATTTGACGGCCCTGTGCAGGGGCACAGTTTGCACATGCCTAAGGCCGCCCCTGCAGTACTGTCTCTTTCAAACGTACTAACCTCCAATTCCTGTCCTTACCTTTCTTTCTCCAAATACCGAATCGCCACACAATCAGAGCTATAATGGACGTTAAGCCATCTGTAAACTTATAATGCTGATTCTTTATAACTTTTAAGGAACATTGAAATATCTTTGTAGTACATGTTTAATTATTCTATCCTTCACACCAGTCCCAGTGAAACATACAGTGCGAGGCAGGAACAATCGTGAGTGGGACGTTAGATCCTAACTAGTGTAGAAACACTGTGTCCTTTATTTATTACCAATATAGATTATTTAAATGAAGTTAAAGTTTTATCTGTATAATATAATAAACATATTCTGCTGCATTTTATCTTAAAAATTATATTGTCATCATATGTAAATATGCGCTTTATAAAGTGGCTCAGGTTGTGCAATATTATAACTGTATCACAAGTTTACAGTGAGGTGATTGTACTCATAAGTACAGACAGTTCTACAAGGAGCAGTTGATGGACTGATTGAGTGCGTTTAGAGCTCTTGAGATGAAACTCTTTCTGAACCGCGAGGTCTGTACAGGAAAGGTTTGACGCATTTGTCGTATGAGAGCAGTTCAAATAGGAAGCATGGCTGAGGCAGCGTGTGCTTGATGCTGTATACCGATAATTCTCTTTCTGATCAGCTTCTCCGAGTGGTGCAGTGAGAGTAATATGGAAAAAGATGATCTGCTGGGAGCAGCTGAAAGAAGAAGAAGGTGCAGTGAGAGTAACAACGCTAAAGCAGCTATGGTATTTAGAATAGTTTGACCATTCCGTGGACCATTATATTGTTACTGGTTAATTACAATCAGATGCATTAAACTAATAAACAATATGCGGTTAATTTCAGTGTATTTATAAAGCCGCATCAGGAAAAGAAAGGATAACCACACAGGAACAGTAGCACTTGCGTACGACAGGGTATGAGGTACCGTGGAAATGTGTGTGGCTTTACGCCAAGTTTAGGTTTAAACAAAATTTCTGTGCGCACGCACTGTTTATACATGAGGCCCCTGGACCTCTCTTCTCCATCTTGTTTCCTGACTGTTTTTATTTAGTTATTCACAAGTGAGTCTTGTGAGTTCTGTTGGTTGTACATAACTACACATCAAAGCTTACAAGTTCAATCCTGAATACTCGGTCTAGTGTTTAAAAGTGTTTAGCGTTAATAAGTAATAACTGGAAATGGACTGCACAATGACAACAAGATTACATGCTGTACTAAAAGCATTGAACCATAAAGTCTGAGCCAAATATATTTCTATGTGGAGTCTACACACTGTCCCTATGAGTATTTATTCTCAAAATACTGTAGTTTTCAAACTACATTCAAATGTATCTGTTTTGGGCCTATGTTTGATTCCTAATGTGCTAATTGTTCCTCTTCACTACCCTGGAATGGGCTACGCACATCAGAAAATGAAAGGATGGATGGACATATTTATGACAGGAGAAGACAAATAGAATGAGATGTGGAGGCTTTCTTACAAAATAAAAAATTGTCTGAAATAGGATTGATGAAAAGAAACATTCAACTCAGGAATTGGCTCAGTATTTACTTCAATAAAAAAATCACTTGTTATGATGGGAGATGAAACTGACCCATTGACTTTTTTTAATCAAATTTAATAAGACCATTCACCAGGGCTGATACTGTCATCTATGACTGGGGATCAGAAATGCCTGTCAGTTCTTATTTCCCAAACCAAATAAAACCTACTTTTTGCACAGAATGTGTTTTCCTGTCTTTATTTTTCTTCAAAGCTTTACTTTATTTAGGTTATTTTGACATCTTTAAACAAGTGTAGAAAATTCTTTGGAATATTCTTAACAAACTGAAAATAACCTATTTCATAGTGAATGAAGAAACAAGCAAAAAATATTATGCGTCGTCCAGTCACTAAGGAAACTGACCAGTTATGTAATTATATAGTACCAAGGAAAACTCAGTCATCAGATCTGAAACAATGAAATAAGTAAAAAAATCTCACATGATGCTGCACAGTTCCCTCTGAAGGGTTTCCTTAACAGCTTAAACGTGGAAGAATCTGCTAAGCTTTGATATTTGGTAAACAATAAAACATAATAATGATAAATACATTGTTTTGTGGTAAAAGAGATCTTTCTGACACAGCATTGTTTGATTATTTTTAATGGGTTTCATGCAAGTTTTTTGCATTTTTAATTAGATATGATTTAAATAGTTATATTTTGATATCTTCATGGAATTCATGCAGCCTTTTTGATGCTTTATTTTTATTAATGATTACTGCCATTTTGTTGACTTATGTAGTGTGTATAACATGCAATAATGTGTATCATCAGACATTCAGGTTTGTGGGCAAAATGTTTATGAAATTTTAGGGAAAATACTTAGTACAATCCAAGATATGTCCTTCTAACACACCTATATCTTAATATTATCTAAATGTCCCAAAACAGTTAACATATTAGAAGTCTTTGGCACACATTTATCTTTAAAGGTAAGCTTCCTATCTATAAATTCTTGAAAGGTAAAATGTACCGTATTTAACTACATCATTCCTTTGTTAACTCTTCAAGACACAATAATTATAGAATACCTTTCTTACACAAGAAAGACACACCCAGAACATTCAGATTCACACAGAAATAATAAAACACACAAGAATACACTTTTATGTTTTTCAGCTACAAAAATCTACTTGCAAATTCTCTAGTGTGCAATCTTTTGGTTCTTAGACTTCTGTTTTTGTTTTAACGTAGGTGCTTTGGTTTAGTTTGGTCATTCATTTTTGATTCTGACTCAACTTTAGATTAATTGCTTCATCTTCTGGTCTTCCTCATACATCTATAGTGGGACTCCTTCTTGCCAGTATATCTTTTTAAAATATACAGTGTTACGCAAACAAGCCAAGGGAGTGGCTTACTGGCTTTCAACAGGTGAGAAAGACAGGGAAGGATGATGGTATGACACAGTCTTGTTTTCTTTTCTATATACCAGAGGAAGATATTTTAGATGACCTAAGGTGTCACTTCTGAAGAATAATTTCTCAGCTTCCACTTTTGCCCTTAATCCATTCCAAAAGGCTTTGTTAAAAATGTCTCCAATGGGCTAATTGATAGTGTACTTGACATAGTTAACTTGTCATTAGATACTGGGGTCTTCCAAGATTATTTAAAGACCGCAAAGGGTAAAGTGTTCCTTATGAAAAATAACTCTAGCTTCTCTGTAGTTGACAACTTCAGACCTATTTCTAACTTACCTTTTTTTAAATAAATTCTACAAGAACACTTTTTTATCAATTAACTATCCAAATAAACATTTTATTCTTGATAAGTTTCAGACAGATTTTTGAACAGCTCATTGTACAGAAACTGCACTGGTTAAGTAGTAAATGATTTGCAGGTTAATACAGACAGAGACTGCACACTCATTCTTGTTTTTTTTTACACTTGATTGCAACATTTGACACCATAGACCACAGCATTCTAATAAATTCCCTTAGACAAAGGGTTGTTCTCTTAGGCAGTGCCTTATATTAGTTTTAGTGTTATATAACAGGTAGAAAACTCTTTGTTCGTTATGGTGATTATAGTTCTTGGAAGCCATGATATTGTATACGGTGTACCACAAGGAACTATGCTGGGCTTGCTATTTTCAATCTGCACGCTCCCATTAATCCAAATTATATTGAAAAACAAGGTGAACTACCACAGGTAAGCACATGACATGCAGCTTTACTTATCTCTAGCACCTAATGACCCTGATCCTTTGTGCTCTCTGATTCAATGTATGTCTAGTATTTCTGACAGGGTGAGTAGTAATTTCCCCAAGCTAAATAAGGAAAAAACTAAAATCGTACTTGTTGTTGAAAATGGAATAATGAAAGTCTTAGACATAAAATTGATTTCTTAACGTTATAAGTCAAAGTGGAAGCAAAGAATTTAGTTGTAATCATGAACTCTGACCTAAACGTTAAACTGCATATTAAGCGTGTAGCGGTCTGGTGCTGCTAAGATTCACACCATCGAGGAGATGGTGATTTATTTATTGTTTTAGTGGAGATTTCAGGGAAGCACCCAACCGTGGCCCGACCCTCACGCACTCACAAACAGAGACAGAAAGCCACCTGAAATAAAACAGCAAATAAAGAATGTATTAATAATAAAGGAAAACAACAATAACACCCCAGTTACCCTTAAGGAGATGTACAATCAAAATGAAAACAAACCACAACAATAACCACACACAGTAAAGTCCATGAATAAAAAACGCAACTGATGTAATGATCAAGGTAAATATTTCAGAGATCCACACGTTGAAGGGGAATGTAAAAATAGTCCTACCAGTAGTTCCTGAAATGGTGGTTGTGTGAAAAGTTCAGGAGCGCACCTTTCTTCACAGGATGGTAATAAATCCACATACAGTCCTCACGTAACAGGCAGACAGTAGACAATCCAGACCCTGACCCAAAAACAATCCAGGACAAAAATGAGGAAGCACAGGTATCACAATGGAAGGCAGACAGACAGAAACTTTAGACATGAAACACAAAATACTTCTCACTTTTTTGGTAACACTAGCCCCTTTTTAAAATGTCGCGCCGGCCTCTTTGTACCCAACAGCCTCTGCACTCTCAACAGGTAACCAATCAGAGCCACTGCAGGGACTGCTGGGAGTTGAAGTTTCAAGCACTGGTACAACCATATGACAAGGACTGCATTTTTTAATTTAAGGGACAAAGAAAAAGTTAATAGACTTATTATATAATACTTCTAGATACTGACAAATTAATTCACGCTTTGATTTTAGTCGACTTGATTATTGTAATGCACTCCTAACTGGACAACCTAAGAAAGACATCAATTGGTTGCAGTTAGTCCAGCAGCAAGAATCTTGACTAGACAAAAAAACAAAACTCAGCACTCAACACTCTTACCAGTTTTAGCATCATTACATTGCTTTCCCATGTCCTTTAAAATTGACTTTAAAATATTAATGGTATATAAAGCTTTAAATAATCTTGCTCCTCCCTATATTTTGGAGTCCCTGTCCCCCTACATTTCAACTTGTCCCTTTAGAGCTTCTAATAGGAATCTTCGTATTATTCCAAGCATAAATGTGGTGAGGCGGATGTTTGCTGTTATGCATCAAAAATCTGGAATACCTAATAAACTACTCATGCATATAATTATCATATTCTTCAATGAATTTGCAATTGTTATTAATCGTTATATTCTCTGTTTTTTTCCCATTTTTTCTGTGTTGGCAGTCTGAGCCTTCAGACCTTATCATCGGACTCATCGTTAGAGACTTGGAAATCTATTCTATATGTAAGGATTCTGATTTTATGTAAGTATATACTGACTTATTTATATGTTATTTATTCACTTCTAGTGGGTTCGCCACCTGCTTGCTTTGCTTGACAACAACCCCGGCCTGCGCTACGCACCATCCACTTTGCGTTGTGAAGAGGGGGGCTGAATGCACCTCAAGGAGATGCGGTTGCTCCTCTGAAACGCCATCTGAAACGATGATACAATGGGAAACAAATGCATTTTTTTTCACCTCCTCTTTGCTTGATCAGCTGCTGGTTTGCTGCTGCTGCTGCTGCTGCTGCTGCTGCTGCTGCTGCTGCTGCTGCCGTGCCACGTGATCTGCATCTCGCGCAGCGCTTCGAACATTTTAAAGCCTGAATAGCAGCTGTCCTTCTCTTTGTCTTTTATTTCCATCATTTGGCACAAAGTCTTGTCTCGCGGGACACGAGTGCTTGATAGGTTTTTAGTTTATAATTTAAAAACGGAATAAAAATGTGAAAATCGCAACATCACATTAAAGTTCTATAAATTCTGAAAAGAATGATACCAAACATATATATGTAGGTTTTAAAATAAGACCGATTTAAAGCGTGACAAAAAATGTGACATAAAAACGTAACATAAAATCGTTGCACAAAATTGTTGCACTTTTAGGCTTAGAATTTTATATATAGAGAGTAGATTATTCTTATTTAATATTAATTTTCCTTTATTTGTTACTTTTTCTTTGACATCTTGTAAAGCACTTTGATCTACATCAAAGTATGAAAATGTACTCTATAAAAAATGCTGTTGTTATAAACATTGTAACAAACTGAGGAGGAGACAACAAAAAGGTTTGGGGTTTCCCGGCCCCTTATATTGTCTACAATCCAGAATAAACAAAAAAAAGTCAGGTCAACAAACAAAAGAAAATATTTCATCTGCGCGACGCCATACTAGGCGTTGGCGGCCATTTTATAGGGGAGGAGCCGGAAGTGAAGGAATGCTGGGAAGGAGGCGTGAGGGATGACGGGACTGCTGAAGTCAGGGAAGATGGCGGAGGAAGGGCGGAAGTGAACGTACTGCGGTCAGGGTCCTCATGGCGGAGCGTCTTTCGTTCTGGAAAACAAAGAAAAAAGGTTAGTACCCTGCCACTCCCCGCCGGCGAACGTCTTTCGAGGTGTTTTAAGGTCCCTCTGCGGCTTCCTACTCGCGCATGCGTGACAACATACAGCTCCGCCCTTTCCTGTCCATCCCCTATATATTCCAATGTTCTGCTAGAAGGCACCCTTCATTCTGGAACCTGATACTGACAACAACAGACCTCCAAATCTGGCAGGCTGAGAAGCCAGCATTGTGAAGGCTATGGTCCTACATCTTGCTGTCCCCTTATTTTTCTTTTAAGTTTTCTCCTCAGTTTAATTGGGCTTCCACCTTCTTGCCCCAACATTCTGATGTTCTCTGGTCTTTTGCTTTACAATAATATATCTTGTCACGTACACTTGAATCAATTTATGAAGCAAAAATTCATCCAAAATTCCACAGATTTGAAAAACACATAGCAAACCTAGCTACAAAGGTTTGTGCATTTTAATATCTAAGTTAAACACAACAGTAAAAATGCAGACTACCACTTCTGCAGTTTGCTTTTAATCTGTATGTATTTTATTTTATTTGATATTTTTTAAATTCATTTTATTTATTTACATGTGAAACACACAAATCTGCAATCTATTGTTATTGTTGGCTGGTGCTTAAAATCTATATACTGTATATAAAAGCCAAATACCACTGACTCACTCATCACGAAATCTTCCGAACCATGAGGACTTGGGACTTTGGAATTTGGAATGTTGGTTACCCTTGGCCCTTTAATGAGAGAACTACTTAACAGATTTAGATCGGGTTTTTTTCTTTAATTTGCTTGAACATTTCATTGATTTTGTGACTTTCGCATCATGCTAAGTATCATAGTTCGCTTGTGGTACCGATTTATTAGAGCAAATCCAAGAGAGACTCATTGGGCTGCGTGGAGGCCTCCTCCTCCTCCTCACTCACACGTCTGCCTCGGGCGTAACCTTAACTCTGCTTAGTTAGTGAACGAGAGAACTACTTAATGGATTTAGATCTTTTTTTTCTATAATTTGCTTGAACATTCTGGTTGATTTTGTGACTTCTCTCATTGTGTTAATAATCATAGTTCACTTGCAGGAGCAATATATTTGCACTAATCCAGGACACAGGCTGCGGGCCGAAGAGAGGGAAAAGAGTGACGTCATGAGTAGAGAGTTGCGCGGGGCCGTCCTCACTGTCCTGTTTCACTAATAAGTGGGCGAAACCATGGGGGATAGCTAGTCATAAAATAAAATGCCAATAAAAGCCAAGTTAAACATAAGGAGCTGTTGATACTTTTTGTGTTTTCTAAATAGTTACTTCTTTAACTTCCTCTAGAATTCATAATGTATTTAATTTCTTCTGGTGGCAAGCAGAACTTTTATATTTTAGGAACACATTTTTTTGTTTTCAACGTTACAAAGTACAGCTTGACATTGATCACATTTCTGTTGTCACTTTGCTAAGTAGTCATCTTTCAAGAAATGTTGATGTAGGGATATAAAAGCAATTCTTTTATACAGTCAGAAATCTGTGATGATTATGCATCATGCACGAGGCAGAAACAATCCGTGGACAGCGTGCCAGGTCATCACAGAGTAAATAAAAGCACACACATACTTTAGTAGCATCAATTTAGCATCACCAAATCTGAATGCCTTTGGAAAGGTACTGAAGCATGCGGAGGAAACCCACCAGAATAACATTAAAAGCTCCAGGCAGGGAACATCTAGGATGTGACCACCTTATTGCGAAGCAGCTGTACTACCACTGCACCACCATGCCCCCACATGTATAATACATGCTTTAATGCATTTCATTATGAAAATTATATCAGAGAGCTGTAATGTCATGATTGTAATGTATACTGTGTGGTGATCGCTGCCTGCACACTCCTGTCAGCGTTACTTTTCACACTGACCGGGATTTATGGAGTGGAAGAACGTGGAAGTTCGCGTATGCACAGATTTATGCATCTGGATTTTTTTGTGCATACGCACATTTCCACTTTTCTCCATATGCCATGTTTTAGTGTGAATTCTATGCACAGTGTTATGCATGAGGCCCCTGGTAGATTCTTTTGTCGTTTGCACCTCATTATTAACTGATGGCTGGTTAAGATAGCAGGCAAATATTAAAACATAAATGTAGACATTAAAAACTACATTACACAAGTAAGGGTTCTGAATCGTGAAAAGTGAGCTAAATAAAAGTAAGCCTAAAAAATATAATATAATATTTTTATTAGTAAATAAATGGATTCTAATTAAAGAATTGGTTAAATAAAAATTCTGCAGCCACTACAGCTCTCCAGGATGTATTTGAGGATCTGTGCCATAGAGCTCCCAGAAATAAATTGAGGTTATGTAAAACTTGTAAAAACTGCAGACCTCAATTATAAGATTTTTTAAAATTTTATCTTAGAGTTTTCCACATGAGACAGAGTTTTCTAAGTTACTGCCCAATTTGTCACCAAAAGTGTCCTTTACCAATAAAATGGATTGCATTTGCAAAAGAAACTATTCTACTATCAGGCATGTGCAAAGATGTGTGCAATCGTTTAAACTGAATTGGGGGTTGTCGGGGGGACAAAATAAAGACTTTTAGGAATGAGCAAAACAATTAAGTAAAATTAAGCAAAAAAACACAAAAGCATTAAAAACAAATTAATAAACTAGAGACAACAGTATTGCATTAGGGCTAATATAGTTGAGTCTTAGGGTGATGAAGGAAAGGGAAAGTGTGGTGGTGTATTTCAAAAATATTATCCAAACACATTAGATTACCATGTCTGAGATAATGTAAGAACTACTATGGACTGGGTCAGTAAGACATCTATGTATTTAGTGCTTGAAGTTTGTTACAGACCACCAAATTCTGATACTTCAGTCAATAACATGTATAATCAGGTAAGAAACGTGCAGTAACCAAGATATGGTGATCATGGTAGATTTTAACTTTCCAGACACTGATTGAGGAGATTCTCTTGGAAATACAGAAGAAGAAATTTAATGTTATGGTACAGCTAAAGTTTTACCTCTGGCTTAAGTGTCTTTCTTTTTATTTAATGTTTATTAATTTTTTTTTTTTTTTTTGATAATTTATTTACCCTCTGTCTGGACACATGGGTTAGGAAAATGGGTGGATAGATAAATGTAAATTATGTTCCTTTATGTGGAGCCGGGGTGGACAGGGCCACCTGAAATAGCTGCTTCAGCATTGAGGTACCTCTGGTCTTTGGCTTTCAATTTTAGTCTTGTTTTACATTCCTGGTTTCAAGGAATTCTAGCTAAAATTCTAAAGTAACGTTTTTGGAGTTTCAGATTGGGTTTTTTCACGTTCAAGTTTACTTCCAAACCAGGGGCCTCATGTATAAACGGTGCGTACGCACAGAAATGTTGCGTAAGAACTTTTCCACATTCAAATCGCGATGTATAAAACCTACACTTGGCGTAAAGCCACGCACTTTTCCACAGTACCTCATACCTTGTCGTACGCAAGTTCTCCGCTTGGTTTTGCAGACTGGCGGCACCCAGCATCAAAGCAATGATACTGTTCCTGTGTGGTTACTCCTTATTTTCCTGATGCGGCTTTATAAATACACTGAAACTAACTGCATATTGTTTATTAGTGTAATGCATCTGATTGTAATTAACTTGTAACAATATAATGGTCCAGGGAATAGCCATAGTATTCCAAATACCATAACTGCTTTAGCGTTGTTATTCTCACTGCACCTTCTTCTTCTTCTTCTTCTTTTTTCAGCTGCTCCCGTTAGGGTTGCCACAGTGGATCATCTTTTTCCATATTACTCTCACTGCGCAACTCAGAGTATTTATATCACTGTATCTGAGTGGGGAATCACAGCAGCAGCTGATTGGAAAGAGAATTATCGGGATACAGACTAAAGCACACGCTACCTCAGCCATAGCAAAACGTGTCAAAGCCTTTACTGTACGGACCTCGCGGTTAGGGTTGCCACAGCGGATCATCTTTTTCCATATTACTCTCACTGCACAACTCGGAGTATTTATATCACTGTATCTGAGTGGGGAATCACAGCAGCAGCTGATCGGAAAGAGAATTATCGGGATACAGACTCAAGCACACGCTACCTCAGCCACGGCAAAACGTGTCAAATCCTTTCCTGTACGGACCTCGCATTTCAGAAACAGTTTCATCCCAAGAACTATAAACACACTCAATCAGTCTATCAAGTGCTCCTTGTAGAACTGTTTGTACTTATAAGTACAATTACCTCACTGTAAACTTGCAGTACAGTTATAATATTGCACAACCTGAGCCACTTTATAGAGCGCGTATTTACATATGATGACGATATCATTTTTAAGATGAAATGCAGCAAAATATGTTATATTATACAGGTAAAACTTTAACTTCATTTAAATAATCTATATTCTTCACTGGGATTGGCGTGAAGGATAAAATAATTAAACATGTACTACGAAGACAGTTCAATGTTCCTTAAACATTTTGAAGAATCGGCGCTCTAAGCTTACAAATGGCTTAACATCTATTACAGATCTGATTGTGTGGTGATCGGTTACTTGGAGAAAGAAAAACAAGGACTGCAGGGGTGGCCACGCCAATATATATTGAGTATAAAATAGAAAGAGAAAATAATGACACAGCTAAAAACGCAGCGGCAAATTTCGACAAACGTTAAATGCTTGTGTCATGAGCACGAGGCGGCTATGCAGTGTCCGCAACGGACGTGGCCATCCACCGTGCATAAGATACCATATTGACATTGGCGGGCGAAGGGGCCACCGATTCTTTCTCTGCCTAGAGCCGCCCATGAGTACTGCTGCAGTAAATAATTTCATCGAAGGTCGCACACAATCACTGCGCCGTGAAACCCATGTTTAATAACGTGCTTTAACTCCTATCATCATGAAAATGATATCACGTATATTTTAGTTATTCAGAAAGCTGTAATATCATGAATGTAATGGATTCTGTGTCCAGTCAGAGGAAGAGAGCCGGTTTAAGAAGCAAGTAGTGATTCACACACATAAAGCACATAGAAGATCACATACAAAACAAAGCATTTAACGTGCTACTTTAATTATGATGTGATTTGAGAAACGAATTGAGGTTAATTAAACGATTTTAAGATGACGTTTATGATGTTCTACTTTAATGACAAAATAAACTATGTGATTAAAGTGGAAATTTTGAGATTGAAGTTGACATTTCATGCTTTTTTCCCACTGTGTGCCTATTTTTTTTTTTGTCTGTACCCTAATAAGCTTTCATATGACACTCAGACGGTGGGCTATGACTCGCCTTTTCACGGTGACTTTGATATCTGAGCCTTCAAGTTTCTCCAACACGCTATGTCACTCGATCAACTTCCTTTTGTTAATTATACCATGGTTTAATTAAACAAATAGCATGTTTTTCCTTTGCCTCCACTTGGTATTCGCTGAAATTCTTATATTTTCCCCCGTGCTTTTCCCATTGTCTTTTCACAGAAGGCTGAGCTTAAGGGCGATTCATATTGATTTGCATATTCAAAGAGGCGTAATTCTGGGAGGAGTTGGGGCGGGACATAAGGCGCATGCACGAGCGTTAATTTTCACGCTGACCGGGATTTATATAGCGGAAGAACATGGAAGTTGGAGTACGCACAGATTCCTGCATCTGGATTTTTCTGTGTGTAAGCATATTTCGGCTTTTGTGCTTATGCCATGTTATAGTGCGAATTCTACACACGGCGTTATACATGAGGCCCCAGATCTTTTTGTTTCTTGTTTTATTACTACTACTTTTGCTTTCTTTTGTCAATTTTTTTGAAATATGTAAAAAAGTAAATATCAAAAGAACTTTGTTTTGCTTTTGTGATTCAGTGGTTTTTGTAATTTTTCCTGTCTTCCCTTGTGCATAATTGCAGTTCGAGTTTAGGACTTAGCTGGTAGTGCACTTTGAAACCTTTTACTTTTTTGAGATTCATGAGCAGTGTCACACACAAGTGCTTGGGAGACAACATGAAGGCTCATATGAAGGTAATTACACTCCCAACCAGGAGCTGGGCACTGTTGCCTAATGCCTTTTCCCTTCCTCCCTTTGCAGATGCAGTGATTGCCAGTTGTGTCTCCAGTGACGTCACTTCCGGTCCCTGATCACCTGAATCCGCCTCTCCCTGTCCTCCAGACTGAAAAACGGCTCTGCCAGCATTTTGAAGTTAGTTGAAGATAGACTCATGTCTGTAAACACCAAAAGCTTAGTGTTATTTTTCAATCTGCTAATTATATGGGGGAATTACCATTGTGCCCCAACTCTTATCTGTTTCTTTTCTTGTCAACAAGAATCAGAACACTAATATGGTTCTTATTGCAAATGATTATTTTTTTCCTCAAACTTTGCTTCTTTTCTAATGTGGAGTAACATCTTAATAGAGTTTGTCTTTCAAATAATAAATATGGAATAAAGAAATGGAGGTTACTGGATTTTAAGCAACAATTGTCATGTTCAAAAATGATGTGTGTACTTTTGGATAGATTTTGATAATGAGGTCCGATTTATGTTCATAAAAGATCTTTCTTTAAGAGAAAAACTGATTGATTATCATGGCGATTACCAAAGGACAAATACATTAAAATCTTTGAAATGTTCACCAAGCATTTAAGAATATATTCAAAATTGAGGTTGGAGGATAAAACTGTAATCTTACCTATGCTAGTCTCTTATGAGGTTTTTCCCTTAACTGTTTAAAGTTTGAACTCTGCTTAACTCAGTTTCACCGGTTACATGTAGAAAGTGTAAACAATTTGATCTCCTGCCCCTGATAAGAGTCATCTCAATATGGTTAAATTGAAAATTATTTTTGAAAACTCACTAGTACACAAAAATTAAGAGAATGGGGAAATAGAAAACTACAACTGCAAACAAGAAATGGTGTCAGATTAGAGACATCCTGATCGAAGTAAACGATAAATATATGCTAAAACAGCATAAAACACCTAATTAAAAAGATGAAATTGATAAATAATATCATTGCAAACATAAAACTGAAAAGATCACATTAGTGTAGAATTAAAAAAGTATAAGAGAAACTGACAAAAAAAATGTCATTGAAGTTAAAGCAAGCAGCAAAATATTTTTAGCACCACTCCAGTACAAAAATACAAAAGAATTTTTTAAAGTTTCAAAGGAACAAAAATTAAAAATGAGAATCAAATAGTAAGTGAACTAAATTAACATTTTATCCAAGTATTTTGTAAAAGAATAAATAAATAAAAATAATGTCTCAGGCAAAAATAAAAACAAGCTAAGCTGAAGAAGTAAATGTATTATTTATTATTATTATTATTATTATTATTATTAAATGTGCTTCAGGATCTCCACATGTTGAATAGTATTGAAATCTCTCGGTTTTATGTGATTTTACTGGCAGTGTTGAAAGAAATGAAAGGATTTATTTCTAAGTCTGCCTCTCTCTCTCTCTATCTATATCTATATATATATATATATATATAATATTGTGGACGCTAGGGGTCGCTGTTGCCCCGTTGAAACCCACCACACAGATGTCCATAACACACTTTTAAAACACCAAGAATAATTTTAATAATTCTTTTAAATAAAGTACCCAAAGCACCACACAATCCACAATTCTTCCAATGATACAATAATAATAATCAATAACACAATCCTCCACTCCCAGCAGCTCTGTTACACTCCCTCCCAACTCCGGCTCCATCTGCTGGGTTTCCCATCGTCCATTAAATAGTTCATGACCCAGAAGTATTCCTTCTCCGGGTCAAACGCCACATCCTCCTTCCTTAAATATTCCAGAAGTACTGTGGGCTTCCGTCCTCGTGACTTCGAAGTACTTCCGGGTTGGTGTAGCAATAATAGTCCCCAGGTTCTCAGTGAGCACCCCCGGCATCCAACAGGGCTGAAGAAACGGACTCCATGTCCCATGCTGCCCTGAGGGAATCCGGGGAACCATTTCTGTCCAGGGGAGCTGCCATCTAGCATGCTTGGGGATGCAGTGCCCTAAAAAAAGGCTGCTCTTCTTTCTTTTCTCTATTGAGGAACGACCCGGCCAGACTGAAATGCCGGCCGTCCATCACAAAATATATAAATCTAAGAGTTATCTGTTTGTCATGAAAAACTCGCAGGTGACTGGCCCTTGAACATTGATTTTAGACTTAATTGAGACTTTAGAAATAGAGAAGTGGGCTATCTCAGCCAAGTAATTGGGCTTCGGATCCTTCTCATGCCATGTGGGCATGTGACCAATCTGAAAGAAAAAGAAAAGCCAAGTAGGCATACAGTAGAAAAAGACCACAGCAACCTTTGAAATTCCATGAAGCAAAGTGTGTAGGCTTGACTGATCATTTTCATTATAAACATAAATCATTCATACATAACCGAAGAATTGGGGGTTTGGGTTTTCTCTGCCATATTATTCGGCTTTGTGTCATTCACAAAGTGAGTAGCAGTACATGGCTTGTCTGTCAGAACGGAAGATAGTAATGGCATCGGCTAGCAATGAAAGACATTACAGTAACCTTGGCAGAGTGAGCTGGGATGCTGTTAAACTCAAGAAAGACTAGGGCCTGAACTTTGATCTTCATCTTAATTGAGAACTTATGATTTTACACACAAGGCAACACAAGAATTTGAGGAGAGGGCTACTTTGCCTACATAATTGGGCTTTAGGTTCTTCTCACAGCAAGTGGTGACGTGGCCGCATTCTAACTGACAGGAAAAGAAAATTTGTATGAGCATGGCAAATTGCTGAAAGGACAATCTTACTGGCAACCTCTGCTTAAGTGAAGCACACTGCATAGGTTGGGTGATTGCCATTTACTTCGAGTTCAACATAATGTCATACAATGCCAAAGAACTGGAGGTGTGGGCTTCCTCCATCATATTATTGGGCTTTGGCTCTTCACAAAGTGAGTGGCAACATGTGGCATGCCCATCAAGAAACAGCTGCAGTGAGACTGGCTGGCAGTGAAGAACATTGTAGCAATCTTGGCAGGAGACCTAAGGTGATATGTTTCATGAAAAATACTTCTTTGAGGAATGGAGGTTCAACTAGTTATACATATTTTGGCAGTCACTTCAGATGGGAGAAATACATGGGGCCTCATGCATAACGTCGTGCATAGAATTCACACTAAAACATGGCATACGGACAAAAGCAGAAATGTGCATCTGCCAACTTCCATGTTTTTCTGCTCCATAAATCTTGGTCAGTGTGAAAAGTAACGCACGTGCACGTGCCTACTGTCCCGCCCCGTCTCCTCCCAGAATTACGCCTCTTTGAATATGCAAATCAACATCAATACCCCTTAAGCTCAGCATTCTGTGAAAAGACAATGGCAAAAGCACTGGGGAAAATAGAAGAATTTCAGCGAATACCAAGTGGAGGCAGGGAAAAACGTACTATTTGTTGGTTTAAAGAGTGATATCAACAACAAAAGGAAGTTGATCAAGTGACAGACTGGCAGAGAAACTTGAAAGTTCAAGTTCACAAAGTCGCACAGTGCCCAAAATAAAAAAGAAGTTGTCAGATATCAAAGTTGCTGTGAAAAGGCGAATTATAGCCCACCGTCTGAGTGTCATATGGAAGCTTATTAGGGTACAGAGAAAAGAAAAAGAAATGGGCACACAGTGGGGAATAAAAGCTTGAAATGCCAACTTTAATCTCGAAATTTCCACTTTAATCATGTTGTTTATTTTGTTATTAAAGTAGAATATCATAAACTTAATCTTAAAATCATTTAATTTACTAATTTCTCAAATACCATCGTAACTAAAGTAGCACATTGTTTTCTATATGTTCTTCTATGTGCTCTATGTGTGTGAATCACTATGTGCTTCTTAAACAGGTTTTCTCCTCCTCCGACAGGACGCAGAATACATTAAATTCGTGATATTACAGCTCTCTGAATAATTTAAATACTGAGTTGTATTCTTGATATCATTTTCATGATGATAGGAATTAAAGCATGATATTAAACATGGGAACATGGTGGCGCAGTGATAGTGACAAGCTGGTGCCCCGTCCAGAGATTGTTCCTGCCTCCCGCAAGATGCTTGCTGTGCTGTGAGCGACCTTCGATGAAATAATTTACTGCAGTAGTACTGTCTCTCTCAAATGTACTAACTCCCAATTCCTGTAATTCCTTTTCTTTCTCCAAGTACCCAATTGCCACACAATCAGCTCTCTAATAGATGTCAAGCCATCTGTAAGCTTAGAACGCCGATTCTTCAAAACTTTTAAGGAACATTGAAATATCTTCGTATTACATGTTTAATTATTCTATACATCTATCCATCCAATGTCACCCCAGCAAGAATACAGCGTGAGACAGGAACAATCCCTGAATGGGACTCCAGCTCCTTGCTAGCGCTGCGACACCATGTCCTCACATGTTTAATTATTAACAATATAGATTATTTAAATGATGTTAACATTTTATCTGTATAATGTAATAAACATTTTGCTGCATTTCATCTAAAAAATGATATTGTCATCATATGTAAATACGCGTTTTATAAAGTGGCTCAGGTTGTTCAATATTATAACTGTATCTCAAGTTTACGGTGAGGTAATTGTACTTATAAGTACAAACAGTTCTACAAGGAGCACTTGATGGACAGATTGAGTGCATTTATAGTTCTTGGAATGAAACTGTTTCTGAACCGCGAGGTCACTACAGAAAAGGCCCTGAACCGTTTGTCGTATGAGAGCAGTTTAATAGACTGTGCACAGGCTGAGACAGCGTGTGCTTGATGCTGTATCCCGATAATTCTCTTTTTGATCAGCTGCTGTAGAGCTGTGATTCCACACTCAGATACAGTGGGATAAATACTCTGAGTGGTACATTGAGAGGAGCAACGTAAAGCAGCTATGGTATTTGAAATAGTTTGGTCATTCTGTGGACCATTATATTGTTACAGGTTAATTACAATCAGATGCCTTAAACTAATAAACGATATGCGGTTCATTTCAGTGTATTTGATAAAGCCGCGTCAGGGATGTGGATCTAAAAAAACAAAGGGAAACCACACTGGAACAAAAGCACTGCTTTGACGCTGGGCGCCGCCAGTTTGCAAAACTCAGCGGAGAACTTGCGTACGCTAGCATGAAAATGTACATGGCTTTACACCAAGTTTAGTTTTTGTACATCGCGATGTGAGCGTGGAGACAAGCGTACGCAACATTTTTGTGCATACGCATCGTTTTTACATGAGACCCCTGATCACTGGAAAGTTACAAATGTGACTCCAAACCAAAAGATGGGCAGAAAAAAAGTTCCAAGTAATTACAAACCAGTCAATGTTAATTCTATACCTTACAAAATTATTGAAACTGTAATTTGAAGTAAATTGGAAGATATATAAAAATTTATAAATAATATCTAGTATAGAGTTATAAGAAGTATCCTACCAATACAACCTGCTAGACTTTTTTGAATGTACAACGAGTTGTAAACAAAAGCAAAAATATATTTACATAGATTTTTAAAAAGATTTTGGAACAAAGAATAATTTACAAGTAGAAGCAAATGGTGTCAGAAGTAACTTTCCATCCTGGATTTCAAGTTGGTTAATTGTAGGGCAACAAGTGGGATGAGATCATTAGTGGAGTCCCTCAGGGATCTGTGCAAGCACCATTAAGTTTTCAAATTCATATTAACAACAAAGATTCTGAAATATTAAACTTTTGAACTTTGCAAATGATTTTATAATTGTTATAGAATAGTTCTAAAGGACCTGTGAAAACTTCAAAAGTGGGCAACCAGTTTAAGGTGGAAAAGTGCAAAGTGCTACACGCAGGCAAAAAAAAACATTACAATTATAAACACAATATGGTCATCCTGGATGATTGTGATTTATGTGTTATTTGGTTACATAAGAATATAGGGCATTATTAAATTTCCATATTCCACACTTAGAATTCACTTCCTTAAATACACACTTAAAAACATTTTTATCTTGTACTAGGAAATATGACATAACAAGTATCCAGAAAGAAACTAGAAAACAAGAATATATCTTCTGGTCCAATTTGTCAGAATATTCTGGATAATGATAGAAAGAACGAGAAAAGGGGCATGCATTGAATTCACTTCCTGTGAAAGTGTAGTAACAAATAAGAGAATAAAAAGGGGGAAGTTACTTCGCACTGTTGCTGCTCTCTATTGTTAATTAGTTAATACCTACATGCTGTCTTGTTGAAATGTATTAAGTTATCTAGGCTTTAGATTTTTCGATGAGTCAATCCACCTAAATACAAGCGAAGAGCCAGAAAGAAAACTCAACAGCAGACAAGTAACTTTCCCACATTCCTGTTTTGCCAGAGACTTTGGCTCTGACAAGGATGATAATGATATGCTCCTTGTCTCTATAGCTACTTAATACAGTATATCCCAGGCTACACCACCTTAATAGCCAAGCTCAATGTTTTTTGTTTTTCCTCTAGGTGCTCAAGTATTTTTTATCTCTGCCACCTTTTTGAAGGTGTATTGGGTGTTTTGGGGTTAGCATTAAGGAGTTTGTGGCCCCTGCAAAATAAACAACCTCCTTTGGAGAGGATTCAGAGTTTTTATTGAGACTACATTCTAATTGTCAAGGTAACAAACAGAAGTCATTAAAATAAAATGCCAGGTTTTTTTGTAAAAAATTGTTGAACATAAAGTAATAGTTAGCTCATAGTCTATCTGGAGTATTATGTGTAGTTTTGGTCACCACACTAAAAATAAGATATAGAAGCTGAGCAGAAAAAGGAACCACTCCAACAGGTTAAGGAAGTCAAACCATTGTCAAATCTGACAACGGAGCAAATATGTTCATTTACATTTTAAATTTAACAGCAACAACATATATAACCCAAAAATCACACAACAGGCCCTGTTTTCTGAGTGCTCCCAGCTTTGACTCCTTAAGAAGACAAGATAAAACTCCCCAAAAAGACCCTTGTAGAAGGGGAAAAAAATGAAAGAAATCTTGGGAAACATAATTCAGAGAGAGACAGGTTAGGAATGAAATGGGTGTCAAAAAAGGGGGTGTGACAGATAGAGGGCGCTATCGTCCTCTTGAACCCTTGGACAATACGTCAGACACCAGGTAAAAGTCCAAAAGTTTGACTTTTTATTAATAAACGGTGCACAAAGCACCCTCCTCTCCACAATACTCATAAACAATCAAATAATCACAATAATACAATCCTCCAACTCTCCCAATCGCCTTGCCACCCTTCCACCCAGCTCAGCTCGCCGCCCTGGTGTTCCTTTAAGTCTTTTATAGTCCCTGACCCGGAAGTGTTTCCCATCCTTCTGTCCATGATTCCTTATCACTTCCGGGTCAGATAAAAAGTCCTTTTCTTCACCCCAGAAGTACGTCATTCCTCCTGTCCATGTGACTCGGACGTACTTCCAGGGCGTAGGGCAAATAATAGTCCCTGGTTCTCCCTGCAGCGACCCCTGGTGGTCCTGACGTTATCCAACAGGGCTGTACAGGAACACTCCATAGTCCATGATGCCCTGCTGGAATTTGGGGCATCTCCATGTCGCAGGGAGGGCTCCCTCTGGCGGCCTGGGGGTATTGACCGGGATGAATGGCCGGCCATAGTCCACAGGGGTAAATACAATATACAAAACATAACACAAGTGTTATAATACATTTTTCTTTAATATTTATGTCACTATATCTGGACAATACTGTTATGAGTTTCATTCACATGTGCATGCTAAGTTTGGCATACAGGGGGCTCAGCATTTAGAATTGCTAGCCAAGCATAGACTAGATAGCCAAAGACAACTGGAGGATTGTATAGTCAGCCTAAACACAGAATAGTGTATTTCTGTCCTCTGTCAGCACAAAATCTTCTTTCCTTGTTGGGAGAATAAGAACTGCAGTGTGAGAAACCAGAGAAGACCAGCAAGTGAAGCAGACATTATTTAAAGGCTTGGACAACAGCCAGACCCTTTGAAGCACGTGTCGGCAAAGTTCCGAAAAACCTTGCAGCATCGGGACGAAAAATTGCAGACTGTGTTGATCCAGATTCCCACCTGGATAAAGTCATTATCGTATGCTTCCCATCTGTAACCACGTCAACCGTCAGTAAATGTAAGCTAAAGTATATTTTTCTCATGTGATTCTTGTACCGCCGTAATCACGATGGGAGGGATATCACCTTTTCTGTCATATTACTATATTGTTTAGTTACTTAATGTGCCGCAATTTCAAAAGAACACATTTCCGGAGAGCTAATGCCTCCTAAGGAAACAACAAGTGATTCTCTACACAGAGCTAGATGGCCAATCTTATCAGTGTCACCTCAGAAATACAATAGTATAATATTAATAGTACAAGCTATGAAGTAAAATTCAAGAATCGATTATATCACTCGGAGTCCTGGAGACCTCCGCCAACAAGCTGTCTCCCTCCTACTGGCCATTGTACACCTGAGTCAGTGCTGGGTCGGCCAATCAGATGAAAGATCCCTTCTACCTAATGATTACAATGTTCCTTTATCAGAGATGAGTTTGAAACAAATTCATTTTTGCCTGCAAATTGCCATCTTCAGGGCTGTCCAAACATGTTCTTGGCTTTGGCTGTGCCCCTCAAGGACAGTAAGATACTTGTCCTGAAGCCACCCCAGCATTGTCTTGACAATATGCTTCAGGCCATTATAGTACTGAAAAGTGAACCAGTACTCCAGTCCCAGAATGCATCTACTTTGGAGCAGATTTTCTTCAAGGCCCACTTTGTATTTGGCTACATTCATCCTTCCCTCAATTCTAACCAGTCTCCATGTCGCAAAGAAGTGCAGCCATAGCTACCACCACCATGCTTCACCATAGGAGTGGTTTTAGGCAAGTGATGAACAGTGCCTGGTCTTTCCCTGGCATAGTGCTTGAACATCTGCCCAAATAGTTACATTTTTGTCTTATTGGGCCACAGAGTTTTTCTTCTTTTTCTTTTCCATACTCCTTGGAATGCCGTTTGACAGACTCCAAGCCAGGAGTCATGTGACTTTTACTCAGAAGAGTTTAGATGGAAGTCACTCTTTATCATAAATGCCTGACTGACATAGTGCTGCTGAAATGGCTGGCCTTCTGTCAGGTTTTCCCAACTCCACAGCAGACCTCTTAAGCACTGCTAGAGTGACAAGTGGGTTCTTTATTACCCTGTTTGGCCAAACAGTCAACTCTAGAAAGCATTGTGGTGGTTCTAAATTTCTTCCATTTCACAATTCTTGAGGCCACTGTGCGCCTGGGAACACTCAAAGCTTTAGAAATTGTTTTATACACTTGTCATAATCTATGCATTACAACAATTTGATTGCAGGGGTCTCTAGAGATTTCCTTTGACAGTGTGAAATGTGCGACCTTATATACACAGCCATATGTCTTTCTAAACAATATACAAAAAATTCAGTTTATCAAGTTCTAGACACGTCTCAAGGATAATTTAAGCAAACAGGATGTCGGAATACTTACATGAATGAGAGAGTTCAGCTTTTACTTGATGATAAACTTGCAGACCTTTCCTTACAAAGCCAGTCCCTACACTTCCCTGCACAAGCCTAAAATGGGGCTCTGGCTTTTAAACTTCAAAGTAAAGTTTTAAATGTACCAAAATATCCCACGAAAGAAAAGAACCATAAAACATTTCCAGGCCAGGCCTCCATACCTAAACCTATGACCTGGAGTATACTGTATTTGCTGAGTTCAACTTCCTTGCCCTCATATGAGTCAGTACTTAAGAGACATAGCCCAAAGGATTAAGTAAATCATTTAAGCGCACTGTGGCTGAATTGAAGAGGTTGGCTCTTCAAGAACAGAACACGACGGACACAATGCACACCTGTTACAGCATTGAGACAGTCAGCCATTTACTAGGAGAAATAAATGAATGATTGAATTTAAATAGTAAAAAGCAGATATGTAAATTAGTAATTAATATGCTGTGACTAATTTGTATCTTAAATAGAAGGAAAACTTAAAAAAGGAAAGATGGAGGAGGTAGATTGCCAGCACCCCATTGATAGTTGGTGCCTGCTTTGCACAGGAACAGATAATGGGTAGCAATGATTGATAGTTCACTAATGCTTCTCAAACCACCTCTACATTAAATAAACTGCACAGGTAATTAAAATTATACTATGATTATTATTGTATTAAAAAATAATAAAACACCCAAATAATCTCTTTATTTGTAGTGTCTGCAGATGGCAAAAAAGGATGGAGTGGGTTGAAATGTAATTAATTTTTGTTCATATTCATTACATAGCTTTGTACACAGCTTTGTCTGTGGCACTGTTATGTAAGGATGCTCTGCAGCACACTTCTGAGTTTCCTGTTTCACATGCTAGTGTGTTGAATTATCTGATGGTAAAGGCCTGTTTTAAGATTTACCCTGGGGCCTGGATAATTTGCATAAAACTGCAAAATTATCTGGAAATGGACACGCTTGCTCATAGTGTAACCCAGGAATCAATATTGTGACATGTCTGCTGTTGGCTGTTCAGAAATGCCTCTGCCTGCTGTCATTACTTTGCCATTTCAGATGATAGTTACCATTGTAAAGACCTCAAATAATTAAATTTTGTAACAGAAATATATATACAGTACAACATGCAGTGAAATGCTTAGTTGCTTAATTCCAATGACTGTGCCTTTAAGAGGATTATAAAAGGACAATAACAATAATGCAGGCCTTTTATAAATATCAAAAATCTTTAATGGAATTTTAAATATGTGATAAATATGTGAATAATAACTAAATAAGCAACTTAGTAACTTAATGTAGGAGAGTTAACCATAGGGCATCATGTACTTCTAGACTCTGCTTACTCAACATGTGGAAGAACTGTGGGGGAAAAAGCACCTCCTCAGTCTCTCTGACTTGGACTTCAGACAGCAGTACTGTTTACCTGATCTCCATACAGAAAATAGGCCATTGTTGGGATGACTGGTATCATTGATAATTTTCTTTGATATGCATGTACATGTTCTCAAAATTAAGGAGTGGACACCCCATGATGTGTCTGTATAGTCTTGTGGTCCTGCTGTGTGCTATTCCCAAATGAGGCAGTAATACTTTCTGTCAGGATTCTTTCAATGGTGGCTGTGTAGATGTTCTTTAGTAATTTGGAGGGCAGCCTGAAATCTCTGAGGCATCTGAAGTGGCAAAGAAATGTCATGTCTTCTTTACCAAGGTGTTGGTGTTTGGAGCGGGTTAGGTCCTCTGTGATTTGAACACCAAAGTATCTGAAACTGTCTATTCTCTCCATCTGAGTGTTGTTAATATTGTCCACAGTCAACTCCTTTTTGCTGACGTGCAGGTGTAGATTGTTGTCCTGACAGCAGTGTGAAAAGACTCTGTACTTCACTGAGACAAGCCTGCTTATTGTTTGATCAGGCCTACCATTGTCATGTCATCAGCTAACTTGGCAATGATGTTTGTTTTGTCTTGTAGGGTCCTATGGTGACCCCCTTTCCCCCTTTATACTCATAATTGTGTAGACTTTAATAAAATGTCTTAAATCCTTTACACTTGCCAACCTTTATCTATAACCCCAGGCAATTTGACAGAATGAAAGAATAAGCAGGAAAGAGTTACATTAATTTAGTGTATTATAAATAATATGCCCAATAAACAAAAATAAAATTAGTGTGACAAATATACTATTACTGCTTAAGTAGCAAGGCATCTTTCTCCATAGGTGATTCTCAGCTTATCTTCAGACTAGGTTTTTCTTGGCCACCTCATATCCTTTGAATGGAGTATTGTAACAGTCCAGAAGCCTGTTTCAATATGGCTACCAAAACAGAGTTGTTTTCTTTAAGGAGAAATTTCAAGATAAAGGGGCGTTTGTCTCTTCATGACCAGGTGGTGACAAAAACAGGTAAAGTTGGGTGACGAACTTTATACTGTTCTTATCACAAATCATGAATCAGTGGGACATTTTGGTACAGAATGGTCTCAGATTCAAAACCAATCATAAACAGCCATACAATAGAATTAGTCTACCTGTTCCTTCCTAGGCCATTTTCCAGTGAAAGTGCTCAGGTACAACTCAGCCCCAACAGTTGCTTTTAGTTGTAGTGTGTTCAATCCAGCTAGGCAGTTTGTGGCCTTCCTGTAGTGGATGTCAAATAGGCTTATGTAAGTCCAAACAAAGTTATAACAAACCTCCTTGCCAAACTGGCTCTGGATATGCCCTAACCCCCTGCAATTAATTTCTCAGCCTGAGTCAGTCTTAAATACTTGTGGGTTTGGTTAGGTAGACATAAGAGCACAGCTGCACTTATCAATAAAGTAAAACATGCCTCCTGAAATACTATCTAATAATAATAATAATAATAATAATAAATGTATTATTATTATTATTATTATTATTATTATTATTATTATTATTATTATTATTATTAAGTTATATAGCACCTTTTCCATGTTCAAGTAATATTACACTTGGCTTGTCCAGCTTACAAATAAAAAAATACAAAATATTTAACTTCTATGCTAGTGTGAGACCCTATGTAGTGGGAATTGCCACGTGCTTCACTCTACTACATTCCACCTCTTGATAAATTTTCTTCAATGTCTTTATGATTTTAAGTAAACAGTTTAAAACATCCTAGTTTGAGTTTCAGTCATTTGGTTTTCCTGTGTTCACAATTGTGTGCGACCATTTGTTCATTACGTATGTATCTTTTTGTTTCAAAGACAATCTGAAGAACTTTAATGTGTTCCTGATGACTTTTATCTGCTCTGATTTGCTTCTTCTGTTTCTTTAACTTTCTGCAGTCCTCATTTGTCATCATGAAACTGACTGGCCATTCTCATCTAGGATTATCCACTTATACAATAAAGAAAGTATGCATTTTGTCAGAAGGCTGCTAATTTCTTCAAACTCCTCCTTTAAAGACTTTTTGCATGCAATTATCAAACATGCTAGATATAACAAATACACAGCAACAAAGTGAAAACCAGTAAAAGAATATTAACAATGAAATGTTTAACTCAGTTTCTTTCTTTTCATCCCTGAGTGTAGTTCACCGTCCCTTACTGTTTGGTTCTGTGAACCTGAATGCAAGCAAAGACTGCTCAGCTTTATAAATCATCATGGACTACAGTGATAGTGAATGGCCAGCTTGTTGCAGTATCTAGCTAAAAGCTAGAATAGCCCAAAGTTATTAGGGCATCAGATTCATCACAGATGACTGGATTTACATTTGGATGTTTCAAAATTGCTGATGAGTTGGCTTTGAATGCAGCACCTTGTACAATCTGCTCTTTATCTTGCACTACGTAAGCTCCAATAAAATGCACCAATGAATAACTTTTGGAACAATGACATGGTTATAACCACGGGCAGGTATTTTTTCCTTTTCTTTACATTTGAGCTATTTTACGTGTGAGATTATTCTTAGCAGTATTTTGCTTGCATGCAACTACAATTAATGTTAAATAATATGCATATGTTTTCATTTGTATTTGAGTATTAACAGGTCGAATGATAGGAAGGAAAGTGATGGTATTATGTTAATTTGCATAATTATAACAGCAGCTATAGCTGCTGTATAAAGTTTGTTGAATCTGTGGATTTTGTTTAGCTTGTTCAGAGTTTGTTAGATGCTCTATGCATCCCCAAAGTTAGTGAACCTTTTTTCATGCAGGTAGTAAGTCAGGTTATTGGTGGGAGTGTTACACACTGTATTGAAGCATGCTGGGCTTTTATGAAAAAAAAAATTATTTTTAACCTTTTACTACTAGAAAAAAAGGTTCTGCATAAAGGCCTTTACATGTGCCAGTGTTCAGCAATTGACCAGTGTAGATAATGTGCTTAACTGTTGCTAATAGTGATACATAGATATACATTTTGTATGTGTAGGCAATTTCATCTGTCCATCCATTTAACCGTGGAGTATCTGTGGACAGGAAACCAGTTCATCAAATAGATATCCATACTCATTCACATAGGATTGATTTGTTTACTAATATGCATATTCCTAGAAGAAACCAGAATACTTATATTAAGTGTTTGTATAAAATAGTTTGGGTGGCAAACTCCATGAAAATAATGTCTATGTTATAAGTTCACCCTAGAACTCTGGAGCTGTGAGTTAGCAGTGTTAGACACTATGCCTCTGTGCCACCTTGAATGAAAATAACCCATCCATCCATCCATTCATTGTTTGAACCTGACTAATGTAGTTATAGGGTTATTGGGTGTCAAAGCCTTTCCCGGAAGGAGTGGGCTAAGGCGTCACACAGACAGAACTTATGCAAGGAGCTCACTTCAGCACAGAGCTATAAATTAAATTTTCTGTAAATCGAGACCCTTGTAGATTACCTTTGAATGGCACTGGTGTGATATAATTTGACAATGTAGCATGCAACCTCTGAAGTTACTCAAAGATGCCTATAAAATGAATTTGTTCTTCCAGTCGCTCATTCTTAGGCAGAGGGAAAGCAGTGCTGTGAGTGCTAGCAGCATTAGCAGTGTTGGGAATTTGATTTTTTTTTTTCATTTGTCATTTAGATTTTTTAAAATTGTGCAGACATCATTGTGAATAAACATTAGTTTACTCCCTTTGTAAGATAATTACCACTATTACTGAACATTTTGGATATTACTACAATTGCAACCATATCTTAATTGTGTTGAAACTCTGCAGGGGAAAATTACACCTTCATGTTTACTCTTGTGGTTGATAAGAGCCATTCCCTTTTTGGGAGTAAATGCTCCTAAAAATAGACACGCTCATGCTTACCTGCCAGTGCTTTGCATCACAGTTTTTGTTGGAAACTATGAATAGTGACAAAGTTGCCAGTCGATGGCACCTACACATAAAACACTGCAAAAATGTATTGTGTCACCTCGTTAGCCTGGAGTTCTGCCCTGCACTCACTGCTGCATTTAACCACTTAAAAGGGAAAAATGGTTAGGTGGACAATTTATTGATGTTCCTGTTAGGTATTTGAACCTCTAAGCATGAAGGGAGCGATCCCTTTGAAAAAGAAAAATGAATAGGACTGACTGAAGCATTGCCAGATGCCACCTTCTGTCTGTGAATACATTTAGCGGCCCTTCATAGTGTTTTTATTGTTTTAATCCGAATAAAGTGTACTGTAGCATGCCGAAATGCTGTCATTGTGAGTAATGTACGGTGTAGAATGTCTTGTGAAGAGCAAATGCACACATTTCTTTTTGTTAGAACAAACTGTACTTCTTTTCTTGTCTTAAAGTGATGGTAAGGCAGTCTTTGGAACATGGCAGGAATAGGTGAGCTCATCACAGACTCAAAAGAAATGAAATATGGTGATGCTGTTTGTCTTTAGAAAAGCTGGTAATGCTTTGACACACATGCTCTGAAATGGTGAGCTGCTTTATTTCACTGTATCATGGTAGTGAAATAATGAAATCCATCCATTCATACATTATTAGCCCCACTTAATGCTGTTCACAGTCATGGAGGGCTAAAAACCTATCCAGGCAGCATCTGAGTTAAACAATAACTAGTCCTGAACAGGACACCACTCCATGACAGGGCACGCTTATGATTCATATGGATCCAGATGAGGATCACTGGATAAGTTAATGGAAACCAGAATGTCCTGGGGCAAGCACGGGCAGAACACTGAAACTCCACACAAACAGTGTCCAGGCCAAATTTCAAATTCATGACTCTGGAAATATGGAGATCTGTAGCAGTACTGACTATTGTTACCCTAAACAGTTCAAAATGAAGGTATCTCTAGTAGGGTCTTTTAAAATGTTCTTCTTTTACCGGTTTAAGTCTACCTAAGACTGTTGATGTCATACCATTTAGCTGATAAAAATAGATTATATAAGGTGTCTGTGTTAGACTTTTTACTTAATATTTTTCTCAATCCACAATCCAAATGTTCATTATTTGATGGGAAGTAAAGTAAGACTTTGTCACCAGGTCTTCAAATAAAAGTATTGGCTAACTAAAGAGCAGCCACATGTTAAGCACCATCCAATCAGAATACTTTCTTACAGTAACAACTAGACCTTGTGTAGAACAATCATCTTAATACTCCCTGTACATCCATAGCTAAAATTATACATACATGTATTACATTTATAGTTTCCTTGTATATTTTTACTGAAATGAGCTCGATGTTTGTGCCATATTCTTCAATGCCTTTTGAAACTCAAACAGATGGTCGCAGGGAGTGTATTGTTAAAAAATACTGCCAATATCAAAATAAGTGAAAATTGTAAAATAAAATTTAAAGGATAAGCTTTGTATATTTCAAGTCACTTGAGTTTCACTGCAAACATTAATCTTGCACAGAAAACTGTTTTTAAATATAGCATTTTTTATAAAATTCAAAAACATGTCTGTTCTTGCAGTTTAATATGGCATCTGTTTCTGCAACAATCTAAATAGTAAAACAAAAGTCTTACAAACTTAACATGCATGTCCTTTTTCAAACCAATAATATTCCTGAGTATTGATCCACATCATGAGAGTGCACATATATTATAAAACAGCATATTTTAAATTTACATTTATTTACTTCACAGATGGTTTTATCCAAATGACTTACAAAAGAGGTAAACAATTGAGTAACATTAGGCTAGAGCCTGTATGTTCAGCAATAATTGGACGGGTAAGAAAAGTTGATTGCCACATGTGAAAAGATATAATAATTGATGCATTTACAATCATGGATTACAATCACTAAAGCAATTAAACTTGAACAGATTAACCAAGAATATAAAATATTGCAGAGAAGTTTTTTTTTCTTCATCAAGTTTTTTTTTTTTCTTCATCAATTCGACAGATATTCACACAACAGATGGGTCTTCAATCAGTTCTTAAATACACTGAGGGAGTCAGCAGTATGGATGGAGGTGGGCAACCTGTTCCATCAACTAGGAACTACATAGGAAGAGTCTGGGTTGACACTTGATGCCACATAGAGGTGGCATCATCATATACTGTTCCCTGGCAGACCTGAGTGAGCAAGAAGGAGTATAACACTTCACAAGTGTCTCCATTTATTCAGGTGCTGACCCATTGACTACTCTGTAGGCAAGCATCAGGAATTTGAAATTAATGCATGCTGCTGCAGGGAGCCAATGTTGCAACCTGAAAAGAGGAGTGACATGTACCCGTCTTGGCTGGTTAAATGAAAGATGGGCCGTTGTATTCTGGATCATCTGCAGCAGCTTGATAACATATGCGGGTACTCCTGCCAGAAGCGAGTTGCCGTAGTCTAGATATGACAAGACCAAAACTTGGTCCAGAAGTTGTGCAGCATACTCTGTCAGATAAGGTGTGACCTTGCAGATGTACAGCGTGAACCTGCATGAAAAAGGAACAGGAGAAATGTGGTCAGAAAAAGATAGCTGCTCATCAATCACCCCCCTAAGGATGTGTACTGACTTGGCAGGTGTTAGCAACAGTGAGCTAAGCTGTACAGAGATTGGGAGATGAGCAGACTGACTGGCCAGGATCATAAGAAGCTCAGTTGTTGCCAAGGTGAGCTGTAGATGGTGGTCCTTCATCCAGGCTGAGATAACTTTAAGGTATGCAGAGATTCTAGCTGATACTTTATTGTCCTCCGGAGGGAACAACAGTTACAGCTGTTTATCATCTACTTAGCACTGATAGGAGAATCCATGGGATTGGATGATGGAGCCAAGGGAGATGGTGTACAGAGAGAAGAGTAGACTTACCCAGTACTGATTCTTGTGGTACACTCGTGCATGTCTGGTGTGCCTTTGACATCTCCTCTCACCAGTAAACATTGTAGGATCTGCCTGAGATGTAGGGCTCAAAACATCTGAGAGCAATCCCAGTTATGCCATTGTCAGAGAGGGTGGCAAGAAGGATGTCATGGTTGACGTGTCAAAGGCAGTAGAGGGTTCCAGCAGAATCAGGACTGATTAAATGTTGATAGCTCTAACACAGCGTAGATGGTCATCCATAGTTAGTAGAACTGTCTCAATTGAGTAGTTCCTCTTAAAACCGGATTGGTTTGTATCGAGCAACTAGTTCTGTACAAGGAAGGAAATATCTGGTTATAAACGGCATGCTCAAGTGTTTTGGAATGAAAGGAGAGAGACAGGAATGTAGTTGTTAACTTTGGATGGATTGAGTGTTGTTTTTTTGAGAAGTGGAGTTATCAGTGCATGTTTAAAGATGTTAGGGAATGTCCCTGAGCTGAGTTAGGTGTTACTGATGTGTGTAATTGCAGGAATGAGTGAGGGGGAGAAGGCCTGAAGGAGAGATGTCAGGTAAGGGGATTGAGTCGACAGTTAGTGGGGGTGATTAGAGAGGAGGTTGGAAACATCATCAGTGGAGAGAATGTGGAGAATGTTGGGTGTTGCTTGGAAGTAGGCCTAACGGGTGGTAACAAGGGTGAGAAATGACTGCTGATGGCAGCAATCATGTCCTGGAAAAAGGTGGCAAAGTCATCAGCAGACAAGGAAGTTGGGGGAGGAGGAGGGTTAAGAAGGTAAGTGAAAGCAGAGAAAACAGAAAGTGTTGATGGTGGTCGAAGAAAAGGATGTAATGAAGGGACTGATACTTAGCCAGGTCTGTCTGAGCTTTGGACTTCCTCCATTTTTTGTTGGCTGTCCTGAGCTTGGTCCGTTGATTGTGGTGTGCTTCAGAAAGCTAGGGACAAGAGGGTTTTTCGCAAGCAGACCTGGGACAGAGGACAAACATTGTCAAGACACAAAGACAGAGTCAAGCTTAAGGTTTCTGTGGCAGTGATGGTATCAATAGAGGAGAAGTGGTCAGAAGGAAGGAGCACAGAGGAGACTATAGAAGGGCAATTAGTAGGAGAGAGTGAGTGGAGGTGTTGGTGGAAGGATACAATTTGGGGAGGAGAAGAGTGAGAAGTGGGAAGCAGCAAAGAGAACTGAATGAAAAAGTGATCAGATGTGTGTAGAGGAATAATAATTACATTTGTGGAAGTGCAGTTGTGTAACAGAACAAGGTCAAGCAGATTGCCAGCATTGTGAGTGGGTGGAGTGTGGAGCTGTGTGATCCTGGATGAGGAAAGAAAAGTGAGAAAGTCCGCAGCAGTAGGGCTGTCCTTGAGGGTATAGAGCAGTCCATCCAGCTTGCCTAGGAAGATCCCAAGCAAACCTTGAGAGCAATAAACAAAAACAATGTTAATGTTAATTGGAGACGAAACAGTAAAAGCATTGTATTCAAATGTAGTGAAATTACATACATTACCCAGAGCGGTGAATTTCCAGCACAATGATGTAAGAATACCTGTCCCCCAACACCGACCAGTGGAGGGGCAGGAGAGGGAGAAGTTGAAGGCAGAGGAAAGTCCTGTAGGTGTTACTGTGTTTACTGGCTGAATCCATGTCTCTGTCAGAGCTAGCACTTAGGGTGGCGAAAGCTGGAATAAAGAAATGCAAGGAGATGTGGACGGATCAGCTGCTGGCTTTCTGCTGCTGCTGCCAAGTTACACGTTTTGTTTTTCGCGCTGCACTGCCTTTACAGCAGCTGTCCTTTTGTCTCGCTGCCTTGTCTAGCAGAACATCAAAGTGTCTTCCGAGAAGATCACATATCAACCCAAGATTTTTTTTATTATAATAGAGAGATTTAAACAGTCATGTAAACTGCAGTTAAAGAAATTAAACATGGAACAAATTTACTAAATAAGAATAATGCTATTAGAATGAATGCTGTCATGTCAGGTATAGGCAAAACCAGTTGGCTTTTTTTTTGCTGTTTATGCATCTACTGTTAAAACGTGTGAGTGATTCAGTACATGAGAGTGTGTGTATATGACTCAATACGTGCACCAAGATTTCGATTTTGCTGCAATCAGATCTTTTTCTTTAAAAGGTACCTCATTTGTGGCCAAGTTCAACTTTCAATTAGTCGCCCCATATTTATAAAGAAAGCCCATTGTTTATTCTTGCATTTGCATACATCATTGGGTTTTCTCACATCAAATTAAGGCTGGCTTTGTACTTTGTATATACTGTACTTTATATCAGTTTTTTTAAGGTAATGTATTTCAACTCACCTGAAATTGTAATTTACTGGAGCTCCAAGAGTTTTGAGTTTAGAATATGATTTTTTTTTAATAAATGTAATGAAAAAATATTTTCGGTTATACATGATATTTTTGCATAGTTGTCTGGTGGAAAGTGAGACAGCCATTCACATTTCAGTAGCAACATATAATATGTGTTGAGTGTGTGTATGTGATTCAGTACAGGTGGAAGCATTTCAGTATAGCTGTACTCAATTTTTTTTCTAAAAGGCACCTCATTCACTGTCAATGTTAAACGTCACATTACATTGAATCTTCCATTTTAATGAAGAAAATCCACTTATTCTTCACCTTTTTTTTCTGTCCCCACAGTTGAATTGTGTCAGAATGCAACAGAACACCCACTCCTCACCATATGCATGTGTTTTGTGACAAGTAACAAAGATGGCTCTCTGATGTGCTAACTGCAGTAAAAATGATATATGAAAATTTCTCCCAGTTGACAAATTTCTACAATTGTATTGCACACCACTACTCCCTTTTGTACATTATCATTTTGTAAGTTTGTTTTCTTTGACATTTTCATTCTGATTTACAGTTAGGATTTTGGCTTAGTTTGGAGTTTGACTTTTGATCCTGACTTATGTTTTGGTTTAGCCAGTATCCTTTCTCTGGCTTTAATTTCTTTGATCATAATTTGCTTGTTTTTATTTTTTTGATTTTTTTTTTGGTAATTGCCTTTCAATTATTCTGTTATGCCCATATCTTTTGTTATTAATCTGTTATTTGTATATACAGCTCAGGTGTATATGTGTGTATATGTGACATACTGTATATAGATATCCAGCCAATACCCCCAGACCGCCAGGCGGAGCCCTCCTTGCAGCATGGAGGTGCCCCGAATACCAGCAGGGAATTATGGATAAGTTTTCATCCTCAGCCCTGCTGGATACCACAGGGGCCACTAGATGGAGCTGCAGGTAGGAACAAAGAATATTTGCCCCTCGCCCCGGAAGTACGTCCGAGTCACATGGACAAGAGGAATGACGTGCTTCTGGGTTGAAGAAAAGGACTTTTTATCTGACTCGGAAGTGATAAGGAATTATGGACTGAAGGATGGAAAACACTTCCGGGTCAGGAACTATAAAGGATTGTGGGAAATCCCCAGACATTGAGCTGGGCTGGGTGGAAGGGTGACAACGCGTCTGGGAGAGTTGGACGATTGGATTATTGATTAGTATATTGATTTATGAGTATTGTGGAAAGAAGGGTGCTTTGTGCACTGTTGTCTATTAATAAAGTCAACTATTGGACTTTTACCTTGTGTCTGGCGTATAGTCTGAGGGTTCAAGAGGGCGATAGTGCCCTCTATCTGTCACAATATATAATATATATATATATACTAGCAAAATACCCGTGCTTCGCAGCGGAGAAGTAGTGTGTTAAAGAAGCAATGAAAAAGAAAAGGAAACATTTTGAAAATAACGTAACATGATTGTCAATGTAATTGTTTTGTCACTGTTGTGAGTGATGAGTGTTGCTGTCATATATATATAAATATATATATATTTACACACACACACACATAAACATATATATATACATATCTATACATATACACATATATATACACACACACACATATATACATACATATATATATACAGTATATACATATATACACATACATATACATACACACATACATACATACATACACACATATATATATACACACAAATACATATATATATACATACACACACACATATATAAACATATATATACATATACATACATATCTACATATATACACACACAGCTATTTCGTATGAGTGCAATACGCTGCTTGTTAAAACGGATAACTCCCGCTCTTACGTGCAAGTCTGCGTGGATATTATGAACTATCGTATTTGTTCAAGTTCTATTTAAATTTTAAATAGAAGGAATTTTTATTTAGTCGACAGAAATATCTTTGGTAGGAATGGTAAAAACAGACAGGAATATTATTCCTGAATAAATCAACTCAAACCTTAAACAACTTATAATATTTTGCTCCATAAAAATATATCCTGTCTAAATTATACAAGTTAGAAATAAAGTAAACGTTAAAAGAACAAACATTCAAATTTCTTTACTCTTATGTAATTTTATATAAAAAATAAACTTAGATTTTAAATATCCCAAAAGATTTTGCTCTCCATAAAAATATATCCTGTCAAAATTATACAAATTCAAATATGAACATGCTGCATAACAAAACCTGGAAATATAAATAAAATGTGTTCCTTTCAGCAATAACAAATCAAATCATTCAGTTGTCTTTGCTCATATGTCATTTTAGAGCTGGACGCCTGGCATCTTTTTTTGGCAACAAGTTCGTTTATGTTTGGTGTGAGGTTCTGTGTTGTGGAGATTCTCAGGATGGACTGCAGGTGCTCATCAGTGAGGCGACTCCTGTGTGCTGTTTTGTTAGTCTTTATCACTGAGAAGAGCTTCTCACACAGATATGTGCTACCAAACATACACAAGGTTCGAGCCGCATGTAGACGGACTTTTTTTGTTCTTCAAAGTCACCAAAGCGCCGTGCAAACTCTGCGCTCAGTTTATCAGCAAAGTGCGTATTTGGGAACACTGTAGTGACGACTTGGTTCAACATTACTTGGCAACAGGGAAAGTGGGGCAAGTTGCACTGGTGCATTTGTGTCTCCCATAAAAGCAGCTTCACTTGAAATCACTTTGTGATTGTGCACGGGTAAAAACGTCCGCTGAAGTGTCAGATTCTTATTTAATTCTTCTGCTTTCTGTATCTTCTGCATTGCATTCAGGTCTTTCAGGTTACCCTGATGTTTTGTCTCATAGTGCCGTCTTAGATTAAATTCTGTAATTACAGCCACATTAGCTCCACATTAGTTCGGCAAGGCAGCTGAAGCGCTGCATTATGGGATATGTAGTTTATTGTGTTACCAGCGCTTCATATACCCGGGCCATTAATAACAATAATACAGTATATAAAATGATCTCGCGGCCCTGGAGTTTGACACATATGGACTAAATAGAACTTGAAAAGATATATTTTTTCAAATGTGATCGCGCAATTCAGATAGAGTTGACGCGCACTACAGCCTGCATGCCTCAATAAGTCATCCTCCCCTCGCTCTTACTTTTTTACCGTTCATCTAATGAATACACTGAGTATGGCTTTACCAAAACAATCATTGATTGCGAATAAAGTATCCATTATTCGAGTATGTAGATCGGGGTACATATATACATATATATATATACCCGCGTATCGCAGCGGAGAAGTAGTGTGTTAAAAAAGCTATGAAAAAGAAAAGGGAACATTTTAAAAATAACGTAACATGACTGTCAATATACAGTATTTGTTTTGTGAGTCTTACTGATTGTTGCTGTCATCAAGGATTTGATTATCATTTCTTTCAATCAGGTTCGTATTTGTAGGATGTGTTGTGTTCAAGTTACATTCCGTGTTTGTCAATCGTTGTAAAGATGACAGGTTTCATTCATCGATTCGTTTCTTACTGCATCAATAAACAGCTCGTCTTCTTCTTTATCTGAGACCTGACACACTGCATGCACTGTTTTTTTTTAAACTGTCTTCCTTTAGCGGGACATTGACTTTTTCCACCGTGTGCTTTGTTTCCGCAGTAGCTGGATTTATGAATATGCTTGTATGTATCATTTATGAATATGCTTGTATGTATCAGACGCTTCATATTTTTTTGCTGCCTTTTCAATTGTGTAATTCGGTTTTGCTCTTTGGAACTGTTGTTTTTTGTCTGTGCACTGCGTCAGTTCACGTGAGCCGCTCGGTGTACATGCATCGAAGTTTCCCAGCTGTGCTGGTGCCATGTCGTGCTATGTCCATGGCTCGAAGTCCCGGCACTTAAAACTTTCTCTTGCAGTTTCGCTGAGTTTGTGCCAAACACCACCCTAACCATGTCATCTTCCTCTGCATAAGCACAGTCCTTCACCCGTGAATATTTACCCGTGGCAGTTTGCTATTGGATTGCCGCTGACAGACGGCCTTATATGGGCAGGCACTAAATTACAAACGCCAGCGGCAGCCTGTCTATGAACTTAATTTAAACTTTAGGTTTACATCGTGCTTTGTTTCCGAAGTAGCAGAACTCATGAATATGGTTGTATATGTCACTCGCTCGCTTCTTATTGTTTCGCTGCCTTCTCAATTATATAATGCATGTTTTCTTCAGCGCTTTTTGGGCCTCTTCCTGGTTTTCTACGTACTGCGTGATTACGTGGAAGGCGTGATGATGTCACACGAAACTCCGCCCCCACGGGTTTCAAGCTCATCTCCATTACAGTAAATGGAGAAAAACAACTTCCAGTTATGACCATTACGCGTAGAATTTCGAAATGAAACCTGCCCAACTTTTGTAAGGAAGCTGTAAGGAATAAGCCTGCCAAATTTCAGCCTTCTAACTACACGGGAAGTTGGAGAATTAGTGATGAGTCAGTCAGTCAGTCAGTGAGTGAGTGAGGGCTTTGCCGTTTATTAGTATATATATATATATATATATATATATATATACATATATATATATATATATAATGTGTGTGTGTATATATGTGTATATGCTGCAGCTGTGGCAATAGTCTCTGCCTATTGAAAGGCAATTAATGTCTCTGGCTAGTGCTGTAATATTAGCTTCTGCCTGTGTTACTCAGCTCCTCTAGATTTCTCTTCTTTACGCATTCTCATTTGAAATATTTGTTTTTCCATTCACTTTTTGGATGTGATTATTGTCCCTTGGATTTTGTTTTTGCTTGATTTTAGACTGCCCCTTTTGAGGTCACATATTACTAATTGGTCATTTGTACTTAACACTTTATTTCTGCTTTTTTTTTGTATAATGTGTTGTGATTTAAACATTCATATTTCAAGGAGCAGTAATATATTCTTTGGGTCAGGGGTTTACAGTTTCTCTCTTGAAATTTGACTTTTTTAAGAGTGCAGGTTGCAGGCCTAATTTGGAGTTTTGGGGCCAGGCCTACTTTGAACTAGGCCTGTGTTTGTAGTATAGGCCTTTTATTGTTATCTTTAGGTCCTTAAATTACCAATAGATATCAGTTCAATTTGGCTTTTGTAGTGTTTGAATTTTCCAACTTTTTTCTTTATTTAAATTTGATAAATCTAATAAATTAAACTTTTGTTTGTGGCAAGGGGTGTTGATGGTTTCTTTTTTGGCATTGTAATTGTGCATTGTAATTAAAATGTAAATGTTACATGCATTTTATGTTTGTGCTGCTCATTTTGCTTGTTTCCTCTTTTTTATTTTCTTTTATGAGAAAACAACAAGAAGTAAGAGTTCTGTTTTACTTGTAATAAGTTACAAAAAGAGAAAGAAAAGAAACTGAAATTTGAAGTGTTAACATAAAATATTGTTTTAGATAGAAAGAGAAATAGATAGAACTTTATTTTCGGTATGCAAATAATTCAATAACAATAACAATCTTTGCTGTAACATACATTTCTAAAATGGGCAAGGTAATAACAGCATATGTTTGTTTCGACATTACCACTGCCTCAGCAGGGCTTTTCAATGGAGTGGCAGGTTTTGAAGCTGGTTAGAGCATTGCTATCATTTTGGGTGTTTTGGATGTCACAGATTTCATTTATGTACTCTTTTTGCATTTACAGTATTTGTTATCATTTTGAATTGTTCATTTTATTTATTTTTCTCCAGTCATTTTGTTAACTTGAGCATTTCTTCATGACAGCACCCAGGTTCTGTTGTGTGGTGTCATCACCCAATAAATATAAAAAATGGGGGCACGCTACTTGCGTTTTTCAAGTTTCTGAATTTTGTAAACAATAATTTAAAATGTGCATTGTTAAATACTTTACATTTTAGGGAGACCTGCTTTCACATGATTTTAACATTGATTTTTGGTTATTGTGTTTAGGTTTTGGTATATTGTACTTTGTGATTTTTTTTTTTTGGTTATGACTCTTGCCTGTTTACAAACTATATTTATCACTAATCTGCTGTTTCCTAGAGAAACTCTCCAAACTTTCCTTTTTCTAAGTGTCAGAGAACACAGACTGAAATGATTAAAAAGAGCGAGTGCAAAGTTAAAGACATGGTGAAAAGGAGAACCTAGGGTGTCTGATGCATACATGAAAAATCTAGTCTGACACTGCAGGATTTGTTAAAGAGTGCTAGCTGTCCAGAATGAAAAAATGCCCTTTCATCCTGTGTAAAGGGAGCCTTTATATTATGCTTTGTTGCTCTTTTGGGTTAATTGTTCTGTCTAAGGTCTACATGTGATTGTACATGCTGTTGTAAGCATTTCCTAGAATGAACACATTGAGCATACTGCTGTGCTGTGCATTGTGCCAGTCTGTTTCTGTGAAAAAGCATTGATTTGTTTTTTTTTTTTTTTTTGTTTTCTTGGTGAAAAAGATTAGAGCTATAATAAAATTTCAGAAATAATTTTTAAACGAAGATAATTAATATCTTCCTAATATGGGAATAGATCATTAAAATTAAAAAAATATACACTTGATGCTTGTATAACCTGCCAAGGCAGTCATCACTGAAAAAAAATATTGTGGCAAATTGATTTCTTTGTGGTTTTAATCCTTTGGAACATCCTACCAACTGCTCCCTGTCTTTGACTAGCCTTAAAGTCCTTGCTGAATTTGGATTGAAGTTTAACTTTAGATTCTCAGGTATATTTCATATCTCATTCAGCTGTCTATGTAAAGTCATGTTGATTGTGTTTAAAATTACAAAGGGAGTTAATACAATGGATCGAGACTGTTACTTTAAAATGAGTTCAACAACGTGGAGACACAGTTGGAAGTTTGTTAAGGGTAAATTTCATACAAAAATTAGGAAGTTTTTCTTTACACAGGCACACACAACATAGACACTTAGAATAAGCAAACAGCTAGTGTGGAAGACAGTAAGGCACTTTCAAAACTAAACTTGATGTTATTTTAGATGAATTAAGTGGCTAAGACTGGCAAACTTTGGGCTTAAAGCTCTAATGTTCTAATGGATGTAGCAATACACTGTCTTTCCCCCTAAGTTTATTTACTTTACTTTTCCTTCAACATCTTGCCTGAGAAAGTAATAGACGCCAGCTAGTTCAACGTTCAAACAATATGAACTTTCTAACATGGCAACCCTTGATTTAACCCAACATTGGTTACTACAAATCAAAATCTTAAACAGTCTTCTAATTTTTTCCCCACATCACTTATACTGAACATGAGTACAGTGCCTAAGTCTGAGAAGCTGTTTGACGACTGAAAATTTCATCAATTTATTTTCTAGCTTTTTAGTTCTGGCACTGCAAAGAGTTGGAGTGTGTTTAGCCAAATCAAGAACAAGTCAGCAACTAACAGGAGGCTAATTTAGAGCTGTCAATTCACCCTGCATACACATGTTTAGGATGTAGAAATAAACCAGAATTCTTTATGTAAAGTTAGGGAGAAGGTGCAAATGCATTGTAAATGAAAGCAAAGTGGAAACCAAATTGGAGTTATCTTAACAGCATCATAGGCCCCTGGGCAAAGTAGTGTGCCCCGGACCCTTTTCTTACAGAAAACGGAAACATACATAGGCATCAGAAATATTGTGGGCCCCTACACTCCTGAGGCCCCCGACCAGTGCCCATACGTTAAGACGGCCCTGAACCAAATGTGTGATGTTTGAAGCAGAAGCATGAACCATGTGCACAGTCTTCTGCTGCAGGGCCAGTGTGTGGGGCAACACCTCAGACAGCACTTTGATCAGGGTGACGTTTTTATATAAGAATATTTTTTTAACATTATGATATAATAGTACAAAAATGTAACGTTAACTAGAAGCCACAAGGGTTACATACAAATCAAGTGTCTAATTTATATACTGTCTTTAAAAAAGTTATTTATTTGAAAAGTTTCAAATATTTTTGTTGCAAAGCAAGTATTCAAAAAAGTGCTTGCACATTTCGAAGCTACAGGTCAGTAACTGACATTAGTGATCATTTCCCTGATTTTTCACATGTCATATTGTGTCTTTATATATTAATTGTCATTTTGTCAAATTTTGTTAATTTCTGGAATATTATTAAGGTATCAATCACAAACACAATGTTTGTTAAATGTCTCTTAAGTTGGCAGCTCACCAGTTTAGTTAGAAAGAGCAGGCACCTTTTAGCTTGCAAGACACTTTGAAACTTCCAGGCATTTAGGGTAGTGTGTTGAATGAGCGAAACAGTCAAAATTTGGTTTAAATTCAATTTTGCAATTGCAAAACTCAATAAAAATGTTTAGCATGTAGGAATGAACCAGAATATAATTTGGAAAGAAGTTGCAAAGGCCATATACAGTAGATGAAACAAACTGAAACCAAGTGTCTGAGTTGGCCACAAAATGTGAGGATGGAAATAGAGACTAGCAAATGAAACAAAACTTTCAATCAAGGATTTCACTCCCATTTCATTACCTGTGTTTGGGACAGCACCTGTTCAATTAGTGCCACTGTACCAGATTATTGGTCAGTTAGCCCTACTGTCACGTTTGAACAAGAAACCCAAGGTCCTGTCATCAACAGATAGTCAAACAAGAGCCCAAATGAAATGTTGGGGTGCAAGCCGGTCCACCCTGTTTACTTGTGCAATGCAGAAACAAAATAACAGGCGCACAATGGCGCTATAATTAACAAAAGGTATAATTACCTGGACTCACGTGGTCAGGTTTTAGGGTTGGAGTTCACTCCAACTTGCAGTCTGCTCATCTCCTAAATTAGATGCCTCTTTCCAAGAGTGCCCTGCTTTTATAGCTTGTGGACTGGAAGTGGTAGGGTCCGTTGCCATTATTGGACATCTTCTCAGAGCTGTGGGTGGAAAAGAAGACAAGACATTTAACGACTGCACCCCTTGCTGTCTCGATATCGTAGTGCTTACCTCTGATGAGCCTGGAAGGCAACACTCTAATGTACAGTGGTGTAAAAAACTATTTGCCCCCTTCCTGATTTCTTATTCTTTTGCATGTTTGTCACACAAAATGTTTCTGATCATCAAACACATTTAACCATTAGTCAAATATAACACAAGTAAACACAAAATGCAGTTTTTAAATGATGGTTTTTATTATTTAGGGAGAAAAAAAAAATCCAAACCTACATGGCCCTGTGTGAAAAAGTAATTGCCCCCTGAACCTAATAACTGGTTGGGCCACCCTTAGCAGCAATAACTGCAATCAAGCGTTTGCGATAACTTGCAATGAGTCTTTTACAGCGCTCTGGAGGAATTTTGGCCCACTCATCTTTGCAGAATTGTTGTAATTCAGCTTTATTTGAGGGTTTTCTAGCATGAACCGCCTTTTTAAGGTCATGCCATAGCATCTCAATTGGATTCAGGTCAGGACTTTGACTAGGCCACTCCAAAGTCTTCATTTTGTTTTTCTTCAGCCATTCAGAGGTGGATTTGCTGGTGTGTTTTGGGTCATTGTCCTGTTGCAGCACCCAAGATCGCTTCAGCTTGAGTTGACGAACAGATGGCCGGACATTCTCCTTCAGGATTTTTTGGTAGACAGTAGAATTCATGGTTCCATCTATCACAGCAAGCCTTCCAGGTCCTGAAGCAGCAAAACAACCCCAGACCATCACACTACCACCACCATATTTTACTGTTGGTATGATGTTCTTTTTCTGAAATGCTGTGTTCCTTTTACGCCAGATGTAACGGGACATTTGCCTTCCAAAAAGTTCAACTTTTGTCTCATCAGTCCACAAGGTATTTTCCCAAAAGTCTTGGCAATCATTGAGATGTTTCTTAGCAAAATTGAGATGAGCCCTAATGTTCTTTTTGCTTAACAGTGGTTTGCGTCTTGGAAATCTGCCATGCAGGCCGTTTTTGCCCAGTCTCTTTCTTATGGTGGAGTCGTGAACACTGACCTTAATTGAGGCAAGTGAGGCCTGCAGTTCTTTAGACGTTGTCCTGGGGTCTTTTGTGACCTCTCGGATGAGTCGTCTCTGCGCTCTTGGGGTAATTTTGGTCGGCCGGCCACTCCTGGGAAGGTTCACCACTGTTCCATGCTTTTGCCATTTGTGGATAATGGCTCTCACTGTGGTTCGCTGGAGTCCCAAAGCTTTAGAAATGGCTTTATAACCTTTACCAGACTGATAGATCTCAATTACTTCTGTTCTCATTTGTACCTGAATTTCTTTGGATCTTGGCATGATGTCTAGCTTTTGAGGTGCTTTTGGTCTACTTCTCTGTGTCGGGCAGCTCCTATTTAAGTGATTTCTTGATTGAAACAGGTGTGGCAGTAATCAGGCCTGGGGGTGGCTACGGAAATTGAACTCGGGTGTGATACACCACAGTTAGGTTATTTTTTAACAAGGGGGCAATTACTTTTTCACACAGGGCCATGTAGGTTTGGATTTTTTTTCTCCCTAAATAATAAAAACCATCATTTAAAAACTGCATTTTGTGTTTACTTGTGTTATATTTGACTAATGGTTACATGTGTTTGATGATCAGAAACATTTTGTGTGACAAACATGCAAAAGAATCAGAAATCAGGAAGGGGGCAAATAGTTTTTCACACCACTGTATATGTGTGACAGTCCTCAAGCTCTTTTCTGCAAAGAGGAAGACACTCTTTTCCAGGAGATGACTATGTTGTCAAATATGAAGGTGCATTCAACTGCAAACTACCAAATATGCCAAATACGGTTCATTTTTACATGTCCAAGACACTGCTGTGGATTTGTGTGATTCTCAATTAGAAACTAGTGCCATAATTTTACTTGCCAAGTTAAGGGATAAGCTATATAATTTTGTGCAGTTTACATATATAACTTCTAATTAAAATGAAGAAATTGAAAGACCTAATAATAGTATTAGAATTATTTAAAATCAATCTGATTTTGCAATGATACTTGTCTCATTCCTGATTCCATACTGGTAATCTACATTATATCATAATTGGAATCAAACTTCAGAACCTGCAGATCTTCAATTATTTGTTAAGGTCTGCTCAGCCAAGTATTCATCCATTTTTATAAGCCCACATTTTCCAATAATGCATCATGAAATACTTATACTAGGAGCACTAGGTGCAAGGCAGGAGCCAACTATGAAAGGACCACCAACTGGCTGCTGGAAGTATTTGCTCACATCATCAATCCATCCCAGATTTCCACATTCATCACTATAAAGCCTATTCCTCTTCCAAATTGCTTTTAGGTTAATTAAATATACTTGGTAAGTTCAGAAACAAGAAGCTCAAATAATCTCGGGTGACATTAATTTCAAACAAGAGGTATGGAATTATTTCCTCATTGCTTGGCTTTTAAATACACTTAAAACCCATTTTAAGAAGCAATTATTTTAAAGAACGCAAAAGATGAGAATAGAGGCTGTTTCTTTCCCTTTGATTGAACTAATGGTATTATCATTCAACAACGTCTTTATTGGTAATCATTTCTATCTTCAATCTAGATTTGTGCAAAAAGATCAAGCTTTTTACTGTCTGTTAATAATTAACCTCCATGTAATAGTTTCTTGTAGCAGTACAACTTTCCACAAAGTCAAATTAATCCTGAAAAAAAATCCAATTTGCAGTCTTTGAATTCCTTAAAAATCTGCAGTGGTCTGTTTCAGAAAAGTCAATATAGAGATCTAAGAAAAAGTGTAAGTTGAAGGCACCTTGTCCTCAGAATAGCATTGATACGCGCAACGATATTCAGAATGTAGTCTTGGAGTTTAGAGCAGTTATATTTGTATTAAAAACTAAGCACTAAACAAGTAAAAAGGAAATACTGAAAACATGCACCCTCCAGACATTTTACACCTGGTTTACATAAAAGGACTCAAGATAATGACTCTAAAAGCTTTGTAGAATGATTTCTGGTAAAGAGCTCATTTCACTGTGTCATGATACTGTTAAGCTAATCAAGCTCAGTGCACATTCATCCCAAGTGTATATTTGTAGTTTAGGCAGAAATTAAGATTATATGTTTGCTATGTAAACAGACTTGATGTGTACTCCACAAGGGATCCAAAGTTCAGTTTGTCTAATTTAGTTCTACTACAGGTCGAAAAGGGCATTTCTCTTTCTCGTCTCACTTTGTGTCTTTACTTAAACTAGAGTGATTAGTTATTCATTTATTTTTGCAGTGTATTAGGTGTATAGTGAGGGACATGGTTCATTTATATTTCCAATTTCCAAGGATGTGAGGTGTGTATGTGGGATATGCTCAGGCCCTGTTGAATGAACATCTTAGCTCCAGTTTTATTTGTATTATTTTTCAGTATATCAGTTCCATGTGTGGATCCTGGGGTAAATGAGGTATGATAGAAGATGGAGGATGGAGTTATATGGTTTGAAGATAAGATGGTATGCCCTTTGAAATATTTACAGTAACACTTCTCACTTTACTTGTGTAGCCAGGCAAATATATACACCTAACTGGATTGTTTCTCTCAATTCCACTATTATACTTGCTTTATTTTGAAACTGGCTAATTTATAATTTCATGAAATGTTCATACTGTGGATTGCCACTTGTCATGCTGTGTTGCCATCAAAACAGTTTAGGTCAAACAATTAGTACAAATATAACAATAATGTTTTCTGGGTAAGGCATTTTTTACAATTAAGACAAATATAACCATAAATGCTTTCTGGTTATGACATTTTGTGTGTATCCTCAAAATGGGAAAGCAGTTTGAATTTAGTTAAGTATTATCTTGATTTAGAGTGGCATAAAACTGGATGTTATTGCTTTTGTTGGCAAAACCGGGGGAAAGAAGCTAGTGCTAATGAGTTCCTATGCAGTAAAACAATTTGAAGATTCGTTTTTTTATTTGAGAGGATAGCGCAATTACTTTCAATCTCCAGCTACTCCATTTTTTCACAATCTATCATGAGACCATCATTGAGAGCCCAGTGGAATCTAGTACAATGCAGGACCCAATTATGGAAGTGTAGAAGACGTGTTACCTTAACATGGGAGGAAAATCAAATTACCTAAAGAAGAATACGCTCAGATATATGGAAATCATGCTCACTCCACACAGACAGTAGCTGGGCTGGGTGTTGAACCCAGACTGTCAGGCTGCAGCACTAAAATTTTCCCTTTACTCTAGATCTGGGGTGCCCACACTTTTTCGGCTAATTTTAAAATGACCAGGTCAAAATGATCTACCTACATTAAAAATTATATATATATATATATATATATATATATAA
>JANRMT010062796.1:34122067-34137819 GCA_026402145.1 Polypterus bichir lapradei | reverse complement strand
TTTTTTTTGTTTTTGCTGCATTTAAAAGCTATCTCTCACAAGGAGCTTGACTACAACCTTCAAATGTAGTAAATTAGACCTATGTTAAAATCATACTTTTTTCCTCAGTGTTCTTATTTTTGTCACTTTAACTTATGGAGTGTATGTCCACTGTGTTCTATTGACCCATTAAATAATCCAATGTGTTTTATATATGAACCTGACTATTGTATATATTTTTTCCAGCTCATGTTACAGATATCTGATACCCTGTCTTCATAAAATCTGTCATCACAACATGACTGCATAATATGTGCAAGGCATTTGCAATGAAAGTGTTATATTGTGTAAAGAAGCACAATTACTATTTTTATGTTATTTATCACATTCAACATAATAGACCATACAGTTTATAAAATGTAAAAAATACATTGCATATATTCCCCTGGCTTTGAAGAAATGGCAATAGATTAAAAGTTACTGTTACAAAACCTCTGAGAGTTAGGAGCTTTTTGTTGCTTACAGTAGCAGTAAAAAACAAGAGAACAAATTTACCCCTTGGATACCTCTAATGAATATTTTACCTTTGACTAGTTGTATCTATTACTTCCTGAGAGCAGAAATCATTTGCCTGGTTTTATAGCAATGCGCACATCATGAAACCTCACCTTGGTTTTAGCAGCTGCAAATGCAAAGAGGTGAAATAAATGGGAAGACCCCACACAAGTTTTATTAGGTGTGTTATCTCTGCACTTTCTGGTGTAAAGACATTAGAACAATGCATTTCTTCTGTGGAGCTCTGTTTGTACAGGCCCCATCAAGTATACATCAAGCATAAACTTGATTTGTGAAGCAATTTCCTTGTATGAATTCTCCACCAAAATGCACAATTTCACAATTGATAAAAAAGTGGCGCACTAATGGTTCTGTAAGCAATTGTTAATAACACACAAAGTGCCTGAGGATTGCTGTGAGCCAAAAGGACCAGGAGGTGATCAACAATTGGAGGACTGAAATCAAAAAAGGAATAGTGAGGGTCAAAATATCTGGAGACAAAACAAGAATGAGTAATCAGAAAAAAAGAGCAAAACACAATCCTAGTCAAAAAGTTATGAGAGTTGAAACCAGAGAAGCAAACCTGATTCTAGGGCCTACTTAAATTAAATCTAACTAGCACTAAAGAGAAAGTGAGATTTTTCCATCCAATGAGGGATAACTGAAAGTGAAACCGTTGCGATATTAGCTAAGATAAGATAAATCTTTATTGTCATTGTCATATATACAAATTGCACTGGTTAAATGTACACAATGCACTGGTTGACTTAAGGTCTATATTACACATTTAGAGAATGGTATGGAGCAGTTTTATTTGAGTTCAGTGCCTTGATTGCTTTTGGATAAAAAACGTTTTTAAGGCAGTTTGTCCTGATTTTCATTGCTCTGTATCTTGACCGGGCAATGACAGGGATGTGTTGAATCCTGTGAAATGTATATTGCTTTTTTGCAGCATCGGGAGGTGTAGATTTGTTCCAAAGTGGGGAGGGTACAGCCAATTGTTCTCTGCACTGTCCTGACGAGCCTGTGGTGTACTTTCATTTCTGTGGAAGTGCAGCTGCTGTACCACACACACAGTCTGTACGTGAGCACACTCTCAATGGAACAGTGATAAAAGGCAAGGAGCAGATTTTTGGGGAGATGGTTCTTTCTGAGGATTCTCTGAAAATACAGTCTCTGTTGTGCCTTCTTCAGCAGCTCCTTGGTGTTGGTGCTCCAGGTCAGGTCATCCTCCAGCTCAATGCCAAGAAACCTGAACACCGGTACCCTCTCCACACAGGCCCAGCCAATGATGAGTGGCTGGATGTCAGTTTTGTTTTTTTAAAGTCAATAACAAGCTCCTTCATTTTTGTGGTGTTGAGGAGCAGGTTATTGACTCTGCACCACTCTGACAGTCGCTCCACCTCATCCCTGTATGCCAGCTCACCCTCCTTGTCGGAGATGAGTCCGACCACCGTCGTGTCATCCGCAGATTTTATGATCTTGTTGTGGTGGGTGGGAACACAGTCATATGTGTAGAGGATGTAGAGGAGCACAACCCTGCGGCATCCCAGGGTGTTGAGGCAGAGAGCAGTGGAGATGTGGGGACCAAGCCTGACCCTCTGGGAGTGACCAGACAGGAAGTCCAGTATCCAACAGCAGGAGAATGATGGAAGTCCCAGATCTGCCAGTTTGGACACCAGTCTTTGTGAGAGGATGGTGTTAAATGCCAAGCTGAAGTCCACAAAGAGCAATCTGATGTAACTCCCCAGCTACTCCAGGTGGGTCAGGGCAGCATGAAGGGCTGCGGTCACAGCGTCCTCCGTGGATCTCTTTGCAAATTGAAATGGGTCCAGGTCTACTGGCAGACAGTCGATGACATGTCTCCGCACTAGTTTCTGAAAGCACTTCATAATGACAGATGTGAGTGCCACTGGGCGGAAGTCATTCATACTGTTCGTGATGGAGGACTTAAGGCAGGATGGGACAGTGGCCTGGGACAGGGATTGGTTGAAAATCCTAGTGAAGATTCCGGCCAGTTGATCTGCACAGTCTTTCAGCACCTGTCCAGCCACCCCGTTGGGTCCTGCAGCCTTCCTCAGGTTCACTTTCCTCACCTCACACTCTTCCACCGCGAGTGTGTTGCTGTTCTGAACAGGCGGCTGTGATGGAATTGCTGATGTTGTCGTCTCAAAACGGGCAAAGAAAATATTCATCTCCTCTGCCGGAGAAGCATCTCCTTCAGTGGCTGAAGAGTTGCTGGATTTGTAGCTAGTGATGTGCTGGACACCCTGCCACAACTGCCTGGTGTTGTTTCTTCTCAGATGATCCTCTATCCTCCTGTATACTGCCTTGGCCTCTTGGATGCCTCTCTTCAGGCAGGTTCACTCTGGTTTCACTGTAGAGTGTCCCATTCCCAGACCTGAAAGCTGTATTCCTGGCTTTAAGCAGACTCTGGACCTCCCTCGTCATCCAGGGCTTCCTGTTAGGATGAATCCTTATACGTCTGTCCCTGGTGACGTTTTCTGTACAGAACCTGATGTAATCCTGGACTACTGTTGTATGGCTCTCCAGGTCCTGGTGATCGAAAACCTCCCAGTCGGTTCTCTGAAAACAGTCCTGCAACTGTTGGGAGGCCTTCCCGGGCCATATGGTAACAGTCCTGGTCATAGTGGACGCTTGTCTCCTGAGGGGGTATATGCAGGGATCAGAAGCAGGGATATATGATCAGTCTAGCCGAGGTGTGCTGGGGGTTTAGCCCTATAGGCCTGTCTGATGTTTGTGTACAACTTGTCCAGTGTTTTTACTCCCCTGGTTGCACACTTTATATGTTGATGGAATTTGGGGAGAACTGCTTTCAGATCTGCATGATTAAATTCCCCAGGAATGATGTGATCAGCCTCAGGATATTTGCTCTGTTTGCTGCTGATGGTGTCATGCAAAAGCCCCAGAGCCAAGTTAGCATTAGCATCTGGTGCTATACACACAACAACAACAACAATATTTATTTATATAGCACATTTTCATACAAATAATGTAGCTCAAAGAGAAGATGAAAAGAGAAAAAAAAGACAAAGTAAGAATTAAAGTAAGACAACACTAATTAACATAGCATAAGAGTAAGGTCCGATGGCCAGGGAGGACAGAAAAAAAAAAAAAAAAAAAACTCCAGACGGCTGGAGAGAAAAAAATAAAATCTGCAGGGGTTCCAAACCATGAGACCGCCCAGCTCCCTCTGGGCATTCTACCTAACATAAATGAAAACAGTCCTCTTTGTATTTGGGATTCTCATGGAAAGACTTGATGATGACGGTCATGAGGACTTCCAGCTTTTAATCCATCAATGTAGGAACATCATCGTGCTTTGATTAGGTGGTGGCGGCACAGGTCACCACCACAGAAAATCGGGAAAAGAACAGAAGAGAGAGTAGGGGTTAGTGCAGATTTTAGAGCCACCATGAATAGTTATGATAATAAATTCAACATACAGAGTATCAGGATTAAATTAAAATGAAGTTATGAGAAGGCCATGTTAAAGTAATGAATTTTTAGCAGTTTTTTAAAGTGCTCTACTGTATTAGCCTGGCAAATTCCTATTGGCAGGCTATTCCAGATTTTAGGTGCATAACAGCAGAAGGCCGCCTCACCACTTCTTTTAAGTTTCGCTCTTGGAATTCTAAGCAGACACTCAAGTTACGATTTGGAATATAAGGTGTCAGACATTCCAATATATAAGATGGAGCGAGATTATTTAAGGCTTTGTAAACAATAAGCAGTATTTTAAAGTCAATTCTGAAAGACACAGGTAACCAGTGTAGTGACATCAAAACTGGAGAAATGTGCTTGGATTTTCTTTTCCTAGTTAGGATTCTAGCAGCTGCATTCTGCACTAGTTGCAAAAGATTTATGTCTTTTTTGGGTAGTCCTGAGAGGAGTGCGTTACAGTAATCTAGTCGACACAGCAGTTAGCAGTACGGCGTTGAGTTCACGGGGGAGGTATATGGGTCTACTCTCTCTTCTGTTTCTTTTCCCGGTTTTCCGTGGTGGCGATCTGCGCCATCACCACCTAATCAAAGCACCGTGATGTTCCTACATTGATGGATTAAAAGCCAGAAGTCTGTATGACCATCATCATCAAGTCCTTCCAAGAGAACCCTAAATACAAAGAGGACTGTTTTATTTATGTTACTGTAGGTAGAATGCCCAGAGGGGGCTGGGCGGTCTCGTGGCCTGGAACATCTGACACCTGCAGATTTTATTTTTTCTCTCCAGCCGTCTGAAGTTTTTTTTTTGTTTTGTTTTGTCCTCCCTGGCCATCGGACCTTACTCTTATTCTATGTTAATTAGTGTTATCTTATTCTAATTCGTACTTTGTCTTTTATTTCTCTTTTCTTCATCATGTAAAGCACTTTGAGCTACATTATTTGTTTGAAAATGTGCTATATAAATAAATGTTGTTGTTGTTGTTGTCTGCATTTAATTGTCATAAACTCCACATCCGGAGAGCAGTGTCTGGTGCCTTTGGTGGAATTCGTACACCAGCTATTGTTCACATAAATGCACAGACCCTGTCCTCTTTTCTTACTGGAGCTCTCTGTCCTGTCTTGCCGGAAAGATGTTTTTCGATAGCCGCGTCCAGTATGAGTGGGTTTAGCCACGTCTCCATGATCAGCAGGATGCTGCAGTCCCTGATGATCTTTTCCATTGCAATCTGCAGCTTCCACTCATCCAATTTATTTGCCAGATACGTCATATTTGAGGAAAAAATGCTTGGAAGCAGTGGTTTATGTGGCTGCTTCTTTAGCCTCGCTAGCATGCCACCTCCGCACCCCCTTTTTTGTTTACGGTCTTTGCGCCGCCACCGGCTCCTCGAAGCTGGGATTGTAACCCACGGAGAGCCTCTTGTCCGTGCAATTTCATCTGGAATGTTGTGAACGCGGAGAAACTCGAACGTTGAGCAACTCTCACTCTGTAGGCTGATAGATAAAATGTCCTGCCGGGTATAGGTGTATTTATCCAGGCAGGGTGGAAAAGCCAAACTCTGGGTCGTAGAGCACACGGCCACCGCGACTAAGCGTGCCGCCATACTCCACCACCATTAATACTTCACAGTCCAAGATGTTACAGTCATGACTGATGTGTGATGCAATCAAGTGATCTATAAGACATATCTCATCAATTACAAAATTAGGGTGGTAATAAAAATGTAATTTTTAATTCCCAAAATGTAAAACTAATAAAAAATAAAATTATATACATATAAAAAGAACCACAATAGCTCATAAATACAAATATTCAACAGTGTAAGTGTTACAGCAATGTACTGAGACCAAGAAACCCTTCTGCTGATTGTTCTCATAGGTTCACACAACAATTAGCACAGCAGACGGCTTTATCACCAAGCTCAGGTCAGGGTGCACCCCATGATTTTTGGGCTACTTTTTCAAGCTCCACCTTGTACAACACACTGTACCAGTTTGTCTTATACCAATGTAAGAGCTTTCATGAAATAAAATGTATCTTAATTTGAAGTTGTAAATTTCACCCTAACAAATGTGATACTTTTGCATATTAAACATGAAACTATACAGCAACTTCCTACGAAGAAAAAGTACAAAGTGTGAACTAAGTAAGGTCCAAAGTGTGCGTGTTGTGCTTTCAGAATCTCAAACGCACCACCTCTACAAATCCAGCTCTTCCTGTCTAGAAGATCACCATTGTTCTGTAGAGTAAATGTATTTTAAATAAATAATTTTGATTCAAACTTGAATGTTGTTCACTCACGTGCTTTAGTTAAAAGTGCCAGATTTACTTATAACTGGCACTTATACCCTTGCAGATTTACTGTAGAGTATACTTACTCACTAATTGTCTTTCAAAACTAGAACTGTCATGCATTTTTTTTCAGTGCTGTAACTGTTAATGCTATGCCAAGTGGTGTCTGAATTGTCTTGTTCTTACTAATGGCTCATCAGCTCAGTATCCTGATAATTCTGCCCTACCCCTGAAAACCATACATAGTATAATACAGCTTCAATGAATGCAAAAATTATTACTTTCTGAGCACATCCCATGCATTCTATGCATATGTTTTCACTTCAAAAGTTAGCATATGTGTTCAATTAAAAAAAAAAAATCTTTCCAGGGTGTGCTTCTGAAAAACTATTTGAGCATTTATTAGTGAAAAGCAAAACAAAAGATTTAAAACAGTAAGCAGGTAAATATGCAGGTAAAGGGCGAGAGGCATGACAAATAGTTTGTAGTGTCTGTGAATCACATACATTCACTTTCACTCATATAGAATCCCACATTCCACTGCAGTGAATTCTAAAGTAATAATAAACAGTTGGCTTTCTTTGCATGCGTACACATCTGCCATAAACTCATGTGTATGTGTGATTTAATATATGTGACAGTGTGTGTATGTGGTTCAGTACCTGAAACAGTATTTCAATAAATCTGTACTCAGTTTTTTCCTTTTTTTCTAAAAGGCTCTTCATTGGTGGCACGATGGCGCAGTGGTAGCACTGCTGCCTCTCAGTAAGGATACCTGGGTTCACTTCCCGGGTCCTCCCTGGGTGAAGTTTGCATGTTCTCCCTGTGTCTGCATGGGTTTCATCCAGGTGCTCCGGTTTCCTCCCACAGTCCAAAGACATGCAGGTTAGGTGCATTGCCGATCCTAAATTATCCATCGTGTGTGTGTCCTGCGGTGAGCTGGCGCCCTGCCCAGGATTTGTTCCTGCCTTGCACCCTGTGTTGGCTGGGATTGGCTCCAGCAGACCTGTGTGACCCTGTGTTAGGATATAGCGGGTTGGACAATGACTGACTGACTGGCTCCGCATTTGTGGCCAAGTATTATATTCCATCAGTCCTTCCATGTCCCCAGAGAAAGCACACTTTTTATTTTTTCACTTGCATACATCCTAGGGTCTTGGAAACCTTACCAGTAAGCATCCTTTCAGCATTGTTACCTTTACACGCAGCTTGCAAAATCTACAATGTGCCACCTCTTGTGTTTTTGTTTCTCACATGTGTAATTGATTCTGTGAAAACAGTGGAGTGCCATTTCAGGTGAGTTAATATACTGTTTTTGCCATCTGAAATAATTGGAGCACCGATTGTTTTCAGATTAGCCTATTATGTTTTTTATTACATGTAACAAATAAAATCTGAGTGATTATTGGTGGTATTTTTCTTGGATTATGGTACAGTTGTCTGGAAGAGACATAGTCAGCAATTCACATTCTGGTAGCAACATACAATAACCTCAATAGTGGCGGCTAGAGTGGATTTGCCAAGGTGAAAAGAATATAAAAATCTGGTCAAGATCGTGTAAGAGAAGACAAACAGTGATTCACACCTGTGTACCGATTTTAAATGCTGTTGTTTATCGAAGTAATGGGAGTCTTTTGAGATTAAAATAAATAAATCAACCAGGTTATCTGAATAGGATGTTAGAATTAAAACTACAACTACAATGCAGCTATTTAGGAAAACTCAAGGAAGGACAGGAACATGAAGTGCACATTGAAGAAATGATTAAAAATTTAGAAACACAATGCTGGCTGGCATCGGCCACAGCACTTAAAGTATTAGAATCTGTGATGCTGTTTATTTCCATGTTACGTAATGTAGAAATATGGATTGGCACCATGCCCAGGGTTAGCATCTCCCTTGTACCCAATGCTGTCAAAATAGGTAAGGTCTCTCCACTGCCATGAGTTGGATCAAATAGGTTTACCAATTTTATAACATGATATTCTCAATATTGCTGAATCCAATTCAGCCTGATGGGTTCCTGCAGTGTATCCAATTCAGAACTGAGCACAAGACAGAAACCAGCCTAGAAGAGGTGCCAGATCATCACTGGGCCCAAGCACACACTCAAAGGGCCAATTTGAATAACCAGTCAATGTAACCTGCATATCTTGGGGGTGTGAGAGGGAAACTAGAGTACCCAGAGGATATTATTTTAATTAGAGTTTGCAGGACTGTATTCCATCTTTTCTAAGGCCTAGTTTGCCCTGCTTAATCTTTCACTGACCATGAAGAACTGATTTTCAGTTTTGTTTACTACAATGTGACCACTTAGTTTATTGTCAGTTGATTTATTCCTCTTAGCCACAGGGCATGTAGTTCCTGACAGTAATACTTCTCGGCACTTTGCATTCTAGATTGCTGGAGACTGACTCTCTCTCTCTTTTTATTTGACTATTTGAAGTTTGATTTGAGACATTCTTTATCATACTTGCTATTAATGTATTAATGTAATTTTCTTGTTATTGGGTTACTGCTTTTTATGGATTCTTTTATGCATGTACACCTTCTTTATTGTGAGTCTTGCATTGTTTTGGGATTTTAAAATGTAAGTTTGTTTCATGAATATATAATTGCATATTTGATAAGTTTCAGAGTTTCTGAGGGAATAGCAGGATTTTAAATGCACTGACTAACAGTTATAACAGGATGACATCCAAAATCTAACTTGAAAGCTCCAGAACGATCAAATCGGAGAATTACCCACACATGTAGATAGTAACCTTACGTCTGAGTTTAAGGGATCCTCCCTGTGTGTGCACAAGCATCAGAGTGCACAGCTTGCGCCTCAGACAACTTCCTAGGAATGTCAGAGATGATTTCGTGATAATTTATGGTTGGGTGCAACTTGGAATACAGAAAGCAGAAACTTTGCTTTAAAAGTTAATATTTCTTCCAGGCACCCAAAACATTCCAAGGGAGGGAGAGCAAGTAGGATCCAGGGTACTGCAAATGTGGCACGTTTTAGTGTACCCTGAATTGATGTATAAGATCTCATAGACAGGCAGCTTACAAACTGAGGAGCGGTTGAGGATGGACTGACAAAAAGACACCAGCAGCAGGTAATGGCCCTTGGAACAACCATTTCTTCCCATTTTTTTGTGAAATGGAACCTGACTAACATAGCAGACACTCTGTACCTACCTCTGTGGAATTGCCATCTTCATAAACTCCCTGTGTGTCTTTTCTTTTTTTTTCTACTCAAATCTAGATAGATAGATACTTTATTAATCCCAAGGGGAAATTCACATAATCCAGCAGCAGTATACTGATACAAAAAACAATATTAAATTAAATAGTAATAAAAATGAAAAAAATAAAAATAAAAAAGCAGACAATAACTTTGAGTAATGTTAGCATTTACTCCCCCGGGTGGAATTGAAGAGTCGCATAGTGTGGGGGAGGAACGATCTCCTCAGTCTGTCAGTGGAGCAGGACAGTGACAAAAGTCTGTCACTGAAGCTACTCCTCTGCCTGGAGATGACACTGTTCAGTGGATGCAGTGGATGCTTCATGATTGACAGGAGTTTGCTTAGTGCCCGTCGCTCTGCCACAGATGTTAAACTGTCTAACTTTACTCCTACAATAGAACCTGCCTTCTTAACAAGTTTGTCCAGGCGTGAGACGTCTTTCATCTTTATGCTGCCTCCCCAGCACACCACCGCGTAGAAGAGGGCACTCGCACTGTGGCTCATTTTTGTTGTGAGCTAGCATGTCGCAAAGCACAAGAGAGTCTCAAAATACCCCCTGAAAGAAGATATTAATGCCAAACCCCAGCTAGTAATACAAACAAACATCTTTATAGTGTAAAATATTTATTTTTTACAAAAATGCTATGTAATAATACGAAGTTCTGTGGAACACAAAAAGTAGTTGCCAGCAGAGGCAATCCAAGGTGAACAACATCCCAATATGAAATTCATAGAGTGGTCAAAAATCAGAGGGAAAAAGGGTCAAAAAAGGGAAACACAAACCACAGAAATAATCACAAGAAACACTCACCCACTCCCAAGCACATTCGAATGAACTGTAAGTGACCATGCCATTGTTCCTGCCATTCCAGGGCTGAAGGTAATTTCTTATGATAATATTCAAGTGGCTCCACCTCTTGGATACCACCCACAAAACATAAGGAACATACTGTAACTCAGGCATAGTACAATGAATAAATTAATTAACAGAAGTAACAGTAACACAAATACAGTAAAAGACGCAAAACAGACATAAAGCAAGAATGTGAACCCAAGCCGGGGTGGAACCCTTGCTGAAATATAACACTTTTGTGCAGTTTCAGCATACCTGTCCACCCCTCCGCAGACTCACACCTACATATTTCCTCTCAAGTCAGAGTCCCTACACTATATTCTTGTAACTCTTTAGAATTGCCAATTGTTTTTCATCCATAAAAGGGTTGGAGTGTTCACAATAGATGCAGCATTTAATCCTGTGGGTATCACTCTGAAAAGCTGGTTTGCCATAGTTTAGGAAAACTGCAGCAGTGCTTAGTGTGAGCTTTTTAGGAACAATGTAATGCTGTGTTATTTCATCCCAGTGGACATTAGTTCGTTACACATAATCAGTTTTGGAAAACATAGACATGTGTCAATAACAAGATTATAAAAGAAAGGTTAATTAATGAAGGTGTACTTTGAAATATGCAACATCATGTCCTACTGTTTAAACATGGCTTGTTATAATTTTTTTGTCTTTTGCTTAGTATGAAATGATAGAAATGTACAGACTTGTTTAAAAGAGCATCACTGTTTTAACAGTTCCAAGTCAGGTAGGTTTCTTATAACATTTGGTTTACACTATTCAGTAGGAAATTGAATTTTGTGTGTTATGCGAGCAGAATAGTGCTTCTCATTTCTGTCTTCAGGCAGCATACATAACAAAATGGCAACTCCACAGGGACATTCATTATGAATATATTTGTACATATAGTGTGGTTGTCTATGGTGTGCTCCGATGTCATTAACCAGCCTTTTTAGTGTAGAGTCGGAAGAGCGGCAGAATGTTCTTTCCATGTAGCTTACGGTTTCCCAAAAGGAGATTTTATTTGTGAGGATCCATTTTTGAGGGATTTAGATTTCATTTCTGTTAATCATACTGAAAGTTTAGATTGCAGTCAGAAAAGAGATGAGGAGAGATGCTTTGTAACTAGATTTTGTTTACTACTGTAATGGGCAAAACATTGATGTTTTCAAAAAAAGGACATTTCTGTATGTTACTTTTGGGAAAAACAATTGCAAATAATAAATGTACAGTAAAAGCCAAGAGATTAAGGGGCAATAGGCACAAATTTTTTGAGACTGGGATGATAAGTGAAAAGGCAAACTTTCTGAATAATTGTTACAGGTTATTGTTGATAGCAATCTATAGGACATAGATATTTACCTGTCTCACAAATGAGTCACTTGCTTTGAAGATCAGACTGCTTTGATTGGTATCCCATCAATATACAATACTGTGATACAGAACTGCCTGCTTCCTTTAAAAATTAATGAGTTCTGGGGACATTGGTTTCTAATCAGTGTACAATGGTATTTGTACTTCTTGATAGCCGACAACAATGCAATTGTTTAATCAAAAAAATGTGTTTATGTTATTCCTCAGGAAAGAAAATTATGTGCCATTGTTGAAATGATCATTATATTGACCTAGGCTTGAGACTGAATCAAATATATACCTTTAGGTAAATCTGAATAAAAAGAAAAGAATGGCCAGAGACTCCTAACTGCTGCCTGCTTCTTTTATGCCTTTGGCACCATATCACTGTGGCTAACCCCTGTAGCAACAGTGGCTTGTACCCGGCCCATGGTTGTCCTAGGTCTGAGACCAGTAACACTAGCTTGTTGCGATATCCGGACCCTTAAAGACATTGGAAGCACAAACACACTGTGGGCCAACTGTGGGAGATTGTCATGATGTGATCATCATTGATGGAGATTGATGAGTAATTTGAATTCTTTGGGTTACAGTTTTTTGGGAACGTGTTCAGCCTTGAAGAAAGAACATGAACTCCTTGATAGATGTTCAGTTGGAATGTAAGTCACACAAAACTGTCTGATATAGACTTGGTACTGTAACTTTGACCTATAGGAGGAAAACTGAGTAATCTGAGAAAGCCTACATAAATATAATAACAAGAAACCTCACACAGAAGGCACTCCATTCTAGAAATAACTCCAAGCACTGTAAGGCATCATTGGTACCCATTATTTATTTTGTTCTTTATTTTGCCTTATACACTTTCTTATATTAGGAATTTGTTAGTTTTTGCATACCTCTTGGGGTCAGAGTGCAGGGTCAGCCAATGTACAGCATCTCCGGACCAATTACAGGTTAAGGGCCTTGCTCAAGGGCCCAGCAGAGTAGGATCTCTTTTGGAAGTGTAGGATCTCTTTTGGAAGTAATGGGGATTCAAATTGTCAAACTTCAGTATACCAACATAGACCACAAAATCACCTTAAAATATATTTTTTTATACTTGTATCCAATAAGATAAAAATATAAACTATGTAAATATAGTATAATATAAGATTGTTGAATGTAGCTAAGCTCTTATGAAAATATTTTTAAAGGACTGATGTGGAAACAGATTTGTTTATAGCTCTGGAAAGGGGAATGCAGTTTTTATTTGGTGTTTGGAAATCACATTGCTAAAGATAGATATTCTTAGTTCAATGTTCTGTAAAATTATAGGGTAAAACAATACTTCATCCACGTTTTACACACTAATGCCATCAGTTTGCAACATTGCAAGTACTAAAAGTCAAACAAAACAAAACCAAAGAAGAATGTAGTAAAATAATGCAAGCAGTTTGAACACATGGCCAAAATGCCCTAAATGTTGCCAGCTGTAATTCTTTACATTTTCTGGGGGTCACTTGATTAGTGCACTTCTATCCTGAGGACTTCGCTTTGCACAATGCCCTGTTTTACTCAGATTCTCTTATTGCCATTGTGACAAGTAGGGGCCATTGCAGCACCCCAAACACAACCACAACTACACAAGTCCTGGGTTCAAATGAATTATTTCTTTTGCACAAATACCTTTCACATGCTTCTTCAAAGGTTGCACAAGCACAATTACAAGCTAAAGTCTGTCTCTTCCCCCTCCTCCAACCATCCTCAGCTAGCTTTGTCCTCATTTACCCGACTCTGTCTCACTGAGTGAGGAGAAGTGGCTTCCTTTATACTGAACCCAGGAGTACTTCTGGTGCCACCACGTTGTATTCAAGAAGCACTTCCAGGTCAGGCAGAAACCTCCCTAAAAGGAGAGGAAATTGGCTCCATCTAGCAGCTCCCTTGAGACCCATCAGTGTTGCCCTTGGGAACCCCAGTTTCCATAAAGCCCTGTGGTTGTTTGTATGGGAGACCCACCAGAGAGCTGCTGCCACCTGTCAGACTGGGGGAGCTTTCCGTTGTCTAGGTGTCCCAGCTGGGTAGGGAAACATGCACTCTAGCCAGGATGCCAGCCAAACCTTGTGTTCTATGACACCATACATTGTCAGTTTTTAAACACTGAACTTTAATTTATTTTATGGATTTATAAAGCCTTGGAAATTGTCTTCTACTTTTTGATCTGTGACATCTGAATAATCTTAACTTAAATTTTCATTAATTGTTTGTCTTCAGTTTTTGAAAAATGATTGTGATATTCCGGAAAACAGATGCACTTAAACTGAGCTCATGGATGACAACTTCAGGTACACAGGATGGGTCCAACAACTAATTCTGAATTTCCCAGTCCAGTTAGTTGTCAGGGTGTGTCATAATATGAGACATGTTTATGGAATCAAACCTTGAAAGGATCTTCAGACTTGCACTCTGACCCGTATATTAATCAACAAAAAATCTCAGTAAAATTCTAATTAAATAAATGAAGCTTTGGTGTTATAAGGAGGCCCAGATGCAGTGGTTAATGTTACTGCTTTAGAGCTTTATAGTTTGGTGGTTTGCAGTTTTTGGAGTATTTTTTTCTTGAATATTCCAGTTTTCTTTCCCATTACAAACATGTGCATGTTGGGTTGGTTGGTCACCCTGAATCAGCCTAGCATAAATGAGTGAGTGAGTGAGTGTGTCTATGGTTGCGCGTGATTTGTTCTTACCTTGCAAAGAATCAGCTAAGTCAGGCTCTGCTTCACGCGATCCTGTATTAAAAAGTGGGCACAGCAAATAAATGAATGAAAGAAAAACTATTATCATTCAAAAAACTGGAAAAAAAAATCCAGTATGGTATGGTGGATCATTTTTATAAGCATTGCAAATTAGACGTTTTAGCTTCCAAGTAATAAATCCTTTCTCAAAAATCTAATTTTATCTTAAAGATTGACATCAGACTTTTCATGAAAAAAAGATATTTCATTCATTTTCATAAAGTGCACTCAGCTGCATTTAAACAAGAATATTAGAAGTTAGTCCGTTGTTTGAAAAAGCAGGCATACTGTAAATTCAGCTTATTTTTTAAACAGCCATTATTATCCATCTATACTGTTTGGAAATGTGCTAGACAAAACACAAATCTCACAGACAAAGGTTACTGCCTGATGCAGTTGTAACAGTTATGCTGTTGGCCTTTTTCCACTCACTTCTGAGCATTAGTAGTGATAAGCATTTTTATAACCATCTTTCAGGGTTGTGATTCAAGAGCAGGAGGTCACTGCCATTAGATCCTGCCTCCCACAGAAGCTCAAATAAAGCTGAAGAAGGACAAAACAGAAACAAACCAGGAAAACACATCTGAAGCTGCCTTTAAAACAGAGGGCCCACAGCACTCATTCTCCACACAAGATGAGTAAAGATCTAATAACAGTTTAATTGAATGAAATCAGTAATGAAAATTCAATGAATATGTGCAAATGCAATTAACATATTAAAATATTTTAATGTAGAATTAAACGAAACACAAATTAAAATAAAAAAAATTGTCCGCCAATTTTAATCACCTTACATAAAGATATCTTATCACATTAGTAATCATGATTCATTTTTGAAACTGTATGATATGCAAAATTGAAAATGTTCCAGTGTCAAGGTGGTTTATAAAAAAAAAAAAAAGCCCTGGAGAGCTAGAGTAAATTTTAACTTGGAAAAAAAATACTTTTTCTCTGACTCAGTACTTTTCAGACCCTAAAGGCAGAAAATATCAGTTCCAGAAAGATAATGGCAGATCAGCAAATGAAATGCATTAAATGGCACTGTGGAATATGGAGATGGATGCACAGATTTATACATATACTGTATATTGCACACAGTATATTCAGGTATATAGCCACTTTAATAAAAGCATAATTGTATGTTTGGCTGCCTGTGTGTCCGTCCCATTGGTATGTCTCTGTCATTCCACAAGATGGTTTCACATTTTTAGTAATAAAATGCATGGCATTTGTCATTCCAACAGATGGTGCATCACAAAT
>JANRMT010062796.1:34066492-34121667 GCA_026402145.1 Polypterus bichir lapradei | reverse complement strand
ATATATATATATATATATATACATACAGTATATGCCTATTGTGAGCTGGGGGGCTGAACGCACCCCTAGAGGATACAGACACTCCTGGTGAAAACCCCTCCTAAAAACGCTGACAGACTACCTTCACATTGCTCCCTTCCTTGCTGGGCTTGCTTGCGGGCTGATCTGTCACGCGATATGCTTCCCGTGCGGTACTCCGCATTCTTAAAAGCATGAACAGCACCTGTCAGTTTTGGAATTGATTGTTTGCTTTTCTCTCTCTCACTGTCTGATATTCTCTGCTCCTGACAGAACTGTCATCTCTGTCTTGTCATGGAGCATGTTTAAACTTTTGGAAATAGAGACAAATGTTCGTTTGCAGTGTTGAATAAAGTTTCTGTCTCTACAACCTCCTGTGTTTCTGTGCAAATCTTTGACCCAAGCGTGACAATATATACTAGGGGGCTGAATTCACCCCAAGTATGGGAAAGGTGCTATATAAATAAAACGTATTATTATTATTATTATTATTATTATTATTAAGGAGACTGGAAACAATTATTCCTCTAGAAGCAAAACTTTACATTTAAATCCATCTGCATAATTAAAATTCTATGTATAGTTTTTTTATATACAATATATCTAATAAAATACATATAACATTAATTAGCTTTTCTTTTTAATGTCTGAGTAACTGCTTAGTTAGATGCATACACACACACATACACACACACACACACATATACAAATACACACATATACACATACACATAGACATATACTGTATATACATATATACATACAGTACATACATACATATATACACATACACATAGACATATACTGTATATACATATATATACATACAGTACATACATACACATACACACTCCTTTTTGTTTCTGCCATGTGTAATGTTGAGGGATTTGCGCATACGTATATGCTTTTGCATTTATGTCTGTTTTATTAAATTCAAAATAAGCCATTCATTTTGTATTTCTATTTTTCGTTACCTTTAAAGCTTCTGCTTCTTCACCCTCTTTAAATTGAATCATATCCTGACCTTGTAAATTAATTGGTAATAATTCAACAGAATGACTTTAACCATGCATTGGCAATTCCATTAAATTCCACCCGCTTTCTATTGCACTGATGTACCAAGTATCTAAATATGCTTGAACTTCGTCCCAAGATTGTTTTTTGGATAAAGCTACGCATACTCTGTCGTGCCCTTTATGAATGTATTTGTAGATGTACTTAATACTCCGATGCACAATACTCAACATCTTTTAAATGTTGTCCATGAGACATGTGTTTAATGACTTTGTACAATAATTCAGGATAGGTTTCTCTGTTTGGATATTTCAGCACTGACAAAGTGATCCACATCATCAGCATTTAATCATTTATCTTGCAAAGTAACCAATAAACGCATGTGAGGTAAACCCCATTTTTTAAATTCGATCATGTAAATGTATGCTCTGATTTGACCAAACACCGTTTTGATTCTATGCTGCATCGCTTCTCCGTGATCATAAATATAAACCTGACTGAATTGTGGTTTCTTTGAAATTAAACTTGTCGTAGCTTTAATTGTTGACCAGGATTTATGTAACGGAAGAACGTGGAAGTTGCCGTTCCCACATATTTATGCATGTGGATTTTTTTGTGCATACGCACATTTCCACTTTTGTTCATACACCATGTTTTAGTGTGAATTGTATGCACTGCGTTATGCATGAGACCCCTGGGGCCTCATGTATAAACGGTGCGTATGCACAGAAATGTTGCGTAAGAACTATTCCACGTTCAAATCGCGATGTATAAAACCTACACTTGGCGTAAAGCCACGCACTTTTTCACGGTACCACATACCTTGTCGTACGCAAGATCTTCACACGGTTTTGCAGACTGGCGGCACCCAGCGTCAAAGCAATGTTACTGTTCCTGTGTGGTTACTCCTTATTTTCCTGACGCGGCTTTATAAATACACTGAAACTAACCGCATATTGTTTATTAGTGTAATGCATCTGATTGTAATTAACTTATAACAATATAATGGTCCAGGGAATAGCCATAGTATTCCAAATACCCTAACTGCATTAGCGTTGTTACTCTCACTGCACCTTCTTCTTCTTTCAGCTGCTCCCGTTAGGAGTTGCCACAGCGGATCATCTTTTTCCATATTACTCTCACTGCACCACTCTGAGTATTTATATCACTTTATCTGAGTGTGAATCACAACAGCAGCTGATCGGAAAGAGAATTATCGGTATACAGCTTCAAGCACACGCTACCTCAGCCACGGCAAAACGTTTCAAAGGCTTTCCTGTATGGACCTCGCGGTTCAGAAACAGTTTCATCCCAAGAACTTTAATTGCACTCAGTCAATTGCTCCTTGTAGAACTGTTTGTACTTATAAGTACAATCACCCCACTGTAAACTTGCACTACAGTTATATTACACAACCTGCACCACTTTATAAAGCGCATATTTACATATGATGATGATATCATTTTTAAGATAAAATGCAGCAAAATATGTTTATTATATTATACAGATAAAACTTTAACTTCATTTAAATAATCTATATTCTTCACTGGGACTGGCGTGAAGGATAGAATAATTAAACATGTACTACGAAGATATTTCAATGTTCCTTAAATGTTTTGAAGAATCAGCGCTCTAAGCTTACAGATGGCTTAACATCTATTACAGAGCTGATTGTGTGGCGATCGGTTACTTGGAGAAAGAAAAGCAAGGACTGCAGGGGCGGCCACGCCAATATATATTGAATATAAAACAGAAAGAGAAAATAACGACACAGCTAAAAATGCAGCGGCAAATTTCGACAAAAGTTAAACGCTTGTGTCATGAGCACGAGGCGGCTATGCAGTGTCCGCAACGGACGTGGCTATCCGCCGTGCATAAGATACCATATTGACATTGGCGGGCGAAGGGGTCATCGATTCTTTCTCTGCCCTGGGCCGCCACAAGCCTAGAGCCACCCCTGAGTACTGCTGCAATAAATAATTTCATCGAAGGTCCCGCACAATCACTGCGCCGTGAAACCCATGTTTAAAAATGTGCTTTAACTCCTATCATCATGAAAATGATATCACATATACATCTCAGTATTTTAGTTATTCAGAGAACTGTAATATCACAAATGTAATGAATTCTGTGTCCAGTCGGAGGAAGAGAGCCGGTTTAAGAAGCAAGTAGTGATTCACACACAAGGAGCACATAGAAGATCACATACAAAACAAAGCATTTAACGTGCTACTTTAATTATGATGTGATTTGAGAAACTGGTTAATTAAACGATTTTAAGATGAAGTATATGATGTTCTACTTTAATGACAAAATAAACTACATGATTAAAGTGGAAATTTCAAGATTGAAGTTGACATTTTGTGCTTTTTCCCCACTGTGTGCCTTTTTTTTCTCTGTACCCTAATAAGCTTTCATATGACACTAAAACAGTGGGCTACAACTCACCTTTTCACGGCGACTTTTTTATTTCCGGCACTGTGCGACTTTGTGAACGTGAACTTCCAAGTTTCTCCAACACGCTATGTCACTTGATCAACTTCCTTTTGTTGATTATACCATGGTTTAATTAAACAAATAGTATGTTTTTCCTTTGCCTCCACTTGGTATTCGCTGAAATTCTTGTATTTTCCCCCGTGCTTTTCCAAATGTCTTTTCACAGAAGGCTGAGCTTAAGGGTGATTTATATTGATTTGCATATTCAAAGAGGCATAATTCTGGGAGGAGTTGGGGCGTTATATAAAGCGTGTGCATGAGCGTTACTTTTCATGCTGTCCGGGATTTATGTAGTGGAACAATGTGGAAGTTGGAGTACGCACAGATTCCTGCATCTGGATTTTTCTGTGCGTAAGCACATTTCGGCTTTTGTGCTTACGCCATGTTATAGTGCGAATTCTACGCACAGTGTTATACATGAGGCCCCTGGTCTTTATTCAGTATATGCTGCATATGTTTATGTGCATAATCAGAGGTTGCCAGAATTGGCAGAAGCTGAAAAAGTAAAAAAAATGAACAGAGGTTTTTGTTAAAGACCCCGTTTAATATATAGGGTGGTCCAGATCTAATTATGCAACTTTTAATGCAATGCAGGAAAACAATAGAAGACAAAAGAATTGCTGTTCAACTGACAACTGTCTCCCCGCCATTTTGGAATGCAGGGCAGGTGCTGCGATCTATCGGCAACAAAAATAATTTTTTTCTATGTAATAAACTTAAGTTATAGCGTAATGAAAATTGCATAATTAGATCTGGACCACCCTGTATTTTTAAATGATTTTTATGTTTGCAGTGGGTACATGGGTATTTACAGTGTGTGGTGGGTTATACTATAATGGAGAGGATACACAGAGGTAACAGAAAGAGGTGTTCTAATCTAACTTTGTACATTTCCAAATTTTCAAGAAAGTAATGCCTGCGGAAAACCCCTTAAGACATATGAAGACAAACATACTTTATTATGAGGACTTATAGCCATAGTATTGTTGGTTGACAGCCATTAGAGGCCTGTCAGTCTCCCTAAAGTCATAGGAATCCAAGTGTGGGTCAGCAGACACTAGATGACTGTTTTCCTGAAAGGTTGGCTGAGAGCTTCAGTAGTGCTCCTCAAAAGATGTATGGTAAATGTGTCACAAAACAATTTGTTGCCAAAAGAGTGAAGTAATTGAATCCTACTGCCCATTTTGAAGGACAAGAAGCAGAAGTCTCATCCAGCATACTTAAATCTTTAACAATGTATATTGACTCAGGGTGCCATAAATACTCTCTCTACTAGAGAGCTCTGTGGAGACAGCATCAGGACTTCTGGAGGAAATTCCTCGTCCCATACAGTATATGGTGCTTGTATTGCTTGAGAAGCAACTTGTGGCTGAGATTTAATGGCCACTGCCTGCAAGGTGAATTGATAAGAGACTGGCAGGAAGGTACTCAGGCCAGAGGTTAGTAAGAAAAGGAGACTTTTTGTGAGTGATCAGGAAAGTGTTTTAGACTTTGGTACTGTGATATGGATGGTCATCAGGTACCCAAGTCCCTGTGTCTTATAGATGAGGTCCAAAACCTGTGCAAACCAGGAGAAGGAGGCAATTTTTTTTTAAGTTCTTACTTTGTGTTCTTCCACTATTGACTTCTTAATTGTTTATTTTGTACAATAAACTTTTATTTGTTTATTGCATTTGAGTGTTTATTCCATGTTAGAATGGCAGTATATAATTAAAATGAGAACACATATTATGTAAACGCTGGAAACAATAGTAGAAGGAAAAAATGTATACTTTAATGCCATTGTTAATCTCACCCCAAAATGAGTTGGTAATCATGTTTACCCACTGGCTGTATATAGATGTAGTTGAGTTGAACAGGAATAAAATAGAGTTGTTCAGGACATAATAAATAAACAGACAAAGGTCTAACAATGAATTCAGTGCTTAAATTAAAAAAAGGCTATGGAAAAAAGAGTCATTAAATGAGGCAAAAGTATTTATAACTAAGGAAAAAAAACAGAGTCAAACACAAATAAACTGACCATTGAAGAACTTTAAAAGGCCACAAATAGAGTAGCTGATGGGTAATTGTCTCTGTCTGGCAAAAGTAAGATGGTGGGTCAATGAACGCAGTTTATATGGATTGGTTTAATTCATGTTTCATGCAATGTATTTTTCATTTACAAGCTCATAGTAGGTTATGTATTTCTGAATATAAAAATATATTCATAAATCTAAAATAATTATCAATTAAAAGTATTCTTCAATGAAACATGAAAACATTATTCTACATTACAAACAAATATACACATAGCAATATCACAATAGCAATAACAAAAGTAAATACTGTAATAAAGTATAAATATATCAAGCTAACTCCTAAAGGCAACAAAGGAGAAGAGCAAAAAAAATCACTGTATACAGAACTCAAATCTGTCTCACCCAGGTCATTTCAATACACAGCATATCTCATTTGGTGGAGTAAAATTACATTTTGATGCTGAGTCTGTTGCCAATGAATGTGTGACTAAAAAATGTTATTGTAAGTTGTAAAAAATTGTGCCACAAAGTAATGTGTTTTTATTTTATTTTTTTCCTAAAATGGCACTGTAAAACTTACTTAAAGAAATGCAAATGTTTATAAAGTGAGCACTAAAAATGGAAAGCACATGTGAGGCATACTAACAAGAAAGAAACAAATCAATTTCTTTTGTCAAGTATGTATACATTCACAGTCCACTCTATTAGATACAACTGCTTGTTGTTAATCAGCCAATTACATGGCAGTAACTTTTCATGCACTACCATCTCTAGGGTTTCCAAAGAATGGTCAGAAAATGGGAAAATATCCAGTAAGTGGATATTCTCTGGACGGAAATGCCTTGTTGATGGCAGAGGTCAGAGGAAAAGGGCCAGACTGGTTCGAGCTGATAGAAAGGCAACAGTACAACTGAGGTACACAGAATAGCATCTCTGAATGCACAACTCATCGAACCTTGAAGCAAATGGGCTATAGCAGCATGAGACCACAATGGGTGCCACTCCTGTCAGATAAGAACAGGCAACTAAGGTTACAATTCACATGGGCTCACCAAAGTTGGAAAAAAAATTGGAAAAATGTTTTCTGGTCTGATGAATCTTGATTTTTGATGCAACATTCGGATGGTAGGTTCAGAATTTGGCATTAACAACATGAAAGCATGGATCCATCCTACCTTGTATCAACAGTTCAGGCTGGTGGTGGTAGTGTAATGGTGTGGGGGATATTTTCTTGGCACACTTTAGGGCCCTAAGTACCATTTGCACATCATTTAAATGCCACAGCTTACCTAAGTATTGTTGCTGACCATGCCTATCCTTTTATGACTGGAACGTACCCATCTTCTGATGGCTACTTCCAGCAGGATAATGCGCTATGTCACAAAGCTCAGATCATCTCAAACTGATTTTTTTTTCTTGAACATGACAATGAGTTCACTGTACTCAAATGGCCTCCACAGTCACCAGATCACAATCCAATAGAGCACCTTTGGGATCTGGTGAACTGGAGATTCACATCTTGGATGAACAGCTGACAAACCTGCAGCAACAGCTTGATACTATTATATCAATATGGACCAAAATCCCAGAGGAATATTTCCAGAACCTTGTTGAATCTATGCCATGAAGAGTTACAGCAGTTCTGAAGGCAAAAAAGGGTCCAACCATGTACTAGCAAGGTGTACCTAACAAAGTGGCCAGTGCGTATATCTACATATATAAATAAACATATAAAAGTAAAATTAGCTACTTTCTCTGATGCAATCAAACTATTTTGGAGCTGTTTGTCACTGGTGAGTATTACTGCCACTTCACTATGAAGTATTAGACACACACAATATATAAAACTTGAGTACTCAGAGAAAATAATCAGAGACCTGAAATAAAGTGCAAACTATATATTGTGTCTACCCCTTAATCTACTGTATTTATAGTGTTAAGGAAAGCTGCCCAGTAGCACTAGACTCAAGGCAGGAACCAATCTTGAACAAAGATGATGGTCCATCACAGGGCATAAACCCAGACTTAATAATAATAATAATAATAATAATACATTTTATTTATATAGCGCCTTTCCCATGCTCAAGGCACATAAATAGAATAGAATTAAATAGAATTTGTAGTTATTCTAGCATACACACCAGTGGCATTTTGGAGGAGTACCCAGACTCCATACAGTTACTTGGTTGTGATTCAGACTCCTGGGGCCTTAGGTATAAATGGTGCGTATGCACAAAAATGTTGTGTGTGCCCATTTTTACACTCACTTTGAGATGTATAAAAACTAAACTTGGTGTAAAGCCAGGCACATTTTCACGGCAGGGTCCCCCCCTTGCATACCCACGTTTCTGCTTGGTATTGCAAACTGGTGGCACCCAGCGACAAAGTAGTGCTACTGTTTCTGTGGTCTACTTTTCTTTTTTAGATTCACATCTATGATAAGGGTTTTATCAAAAACACCAAAATTAATTACATATTTTACAAATGTAATTCACTTGATTGTAATCATTCTGTAACAACATAATGGCTGCTTTAGCATTGTTAGAAGACATCGCGAATTGAAGAATTAAAAGAGAGCACATATTTACAGATGATGACGACTGGCTTCTAAGTCTATTTTGATTTCCAACAGCTATCCTCTTTGAGCTGTGTGCTGAACTGGTGCTGGCTTTACAAAGGCAGACTTTGAGGAGTGCTCTACCTGCTCCTTTGCAAGTTCTGTCCACTCACAGGTTTTAAGCTACAGGAGCTTTTCAACATGAAGTTGCTGACCAATCAGGTATTTCACAATCATCACTGAGTCGTAACACGCCAGCTGTATAGGATGGTATTATCCGCTTGTCATTCAGATAAATAAGATTTCCTTACACAGTGATTGAACTGGCAAAGATAAAAGTGCAATTCGCTGCAACGTCCAGTTTTACAAATGTAATCAGAGTGGTCAAATGCATGCACATTGCTGTTGCAATGACACCGGACAAGTTACATCAGCCAGGGATGAATCATCTAAATAATGAGCAGATCCACACATTCTCAGGAGCTTTTTTCAAGTAGTGCAGCAACGGGAAAGCAGTCCTTTTTAGGATAGGGAGTCACCTCAAAGTAAAGAGCAGAGAATTGGATCGTTGTGGCACATGGTGCCATCGCTATGTTATAAAGGCAGCATCAGAGAATGAATTTCCTTATGTAAATAGCAGCATCACCACCTGACCATCGCACAGGGAGAGTTTTTTGTAATATTGTCTGAAACAGCATAAACAGACGGTGGGCTGCAACTTGCCTTTTCACGTCTGACTGTGATATCTGACAGCTTCTTTTTTCTTTTGGGCACAGTGTGACTTTCTGAACATTAACTTTCGAGGGTCTCTGCCATGTTCTTTCTTGTACCACTGTGTACGCCAACAAATTATATGTTTTTCCTTGCCTCCACTTCACATTCGCTGAAATTCTTTTTTTCACGTGACTTTTCCATTGTTTTTTAACCAAACACTGACCAGAAGGTGATAATTATATTGATTTTCATATTAAAATAATGCAAAATTCTGGGAGGAATCGGGGTGGGATGTAGGCACGTACACGTATGTTAAATATCGCATTCTTTGGGATTTGTAATGGGGAAATGCATGGAACTTGGTGTACGCACAGATTTATGCATCTGGATTTTTTTTTGTGCGTACGCACATTTCCACTTTTGTCCATACACCATGTTTTAGTGTGAATTCTACACATGGCATTATACATGAGGCCCCTGAAGTTTGGAAGCAGCAATGCTCTTAATGACAGTAGTTTAGATCCAAGATCAAATGGGTTCTTATTCTGATCCAACAGATCAAATTAAGCACCAGCATCAAAAAGTACAAAAACAGAATATTCTTTTAACTGATATTTAACCATATATTTAGTATCATTTTAACATTAATGTCATGAATACATGTATGCACACAGACCTAAATATGTAACTAAGTATATAGTGCTCCAGTAAGCAGCTAGCAACATTAACATTCTTTTTAAATTCCATACTACAGTCTGCCACTCTGCCTTACTATCAAATTGGTGCCCACTCACCCACATTTGTCTTTTCATTACAGCAGTGCTCATGAAAGCTCTAATAACAATGTTCACTCAGAAACGGAGACATTTTTTATTGAAGGGAATATTATAAAATAATTTTGGCAGGAGTTTCTGGCTGGTGGTTGCTTCCTTTAAAATATTTTATCAACTAACTATTCTTCAGGATAAACTGCTTTGTGAAGCCACATTAATCTCTTACTTTGCTATTAGTCTTTTTTAGTCTGGCCTGTCATATTTACATAAAGATACTTGAATATCTGTTAATTTGACTCCATTCCTTATATTAGTTGCTTCCTTTACGTTGATTTTGTTATTTTGTCAGGGTCTGGTAGCATTTTCACTCTATGACAAGAGAACCAAAATTGTTACTTTACTATACAGCATACAGCAATTCCATTTTATTCATGGTCATATCACTCCCTTTGAGATGCAATAAACTCATCCCAGCATTTCTCCCATTTTTGTTAACATTTCCTGAACTCATTTTTTTTAACGTGTCTAAAGCCTGTTGTGATTTTTTTCCCCCCCTGGATTTCTAACATGGTAGTGAATCATCTTCTCATCAGTCTCACTTTTAATTTTGGACAAAGATTTCACAGGGAGTGAGATCGGGCAAACTCGGGGGTGGGGGGCTGGTGGCACAAAGCAACAACCACATAGTTTTAGGTCAAAAACTCTTTGATTGACAATATTGTGTGTTGGTGCACTGTCATGGTGCAAAATTCAGCTTTATATGTACTGCTGTTTGGAAGATTTCCTTCCTGATTCTTCCCACATACAACTTGGCAGTTTAGTGTAATGTTGCTGATTAACAGTCTGTTCACAGGAAGATAAAGTCCATCAGTTTGTAAAAAAACACAGTCATTTGTTATGACGTGTACTTAATTTTTGCTTGAAGAAGAAAAAATTGCTGAAGCTACGCACATGATTGTCAAATAAAATTCAGAGATATGAACTCGGTCAACTCAGTACAATACCAGTCGGCAGACTGATTAACAAGACTACAATGCCTATCTGCTTAGTCGATGGCTACACCCTACTTCCTTTCTGAGAATTTTTGATTCCCCTCTTGTATATTGATATTCTTTTGCAGGTGGATTTATTACTTTAATATACTGTGTTTTGTTGATTTTTTTTTTAATTCTACATTATCATCATATTGAGACAATAATGTATTGTTATTGTACTTATTGTATATGTACATATGCATGGGTGGTGTTGTGACCATAGATCTGTCCAAAAAGAGGCAATCTAATATGGCGTTAAATTTATTGAAAATGGCCAAGAATTTGAGACACAAGCCACAAGGTCTAATCACTTGAATATTAAATTAACAGTAGTAACTAAAAAGGAAAACAAAAACTGATACAAGCAGAATTCCTAAAATTCTTAACAAAAGTAAGTAGCTCAAAAATAGACTGCCTCACTAAGTTATTCCTTTTTGACATGAGTCAGAGAATTCTGTACTTAAAGCTTGTCTCTTTTTTTAAAAAAAATATGAAATAAAAAAGGCTTGGAAATACTAAAAGCCAAAATTCAAGAACAAACAAAACCAATCTAATCTTCGACTAATAAAATAGTTTTTTTCGAGAAAAGACAAAGCACAAGGAGAACAAACTCCATACCCCTGCAGTAGCTTGAGATCTGCAAAACCCTTAAATAGGGACCCTGGTGGCAGTTCTGTTAACTACATTCATGAAATTTTAAATTAAAACTGTAATTATTGATATTATTACTATTAAAAATAGCAATACATGCTGATTGAACCTGAAGGGTGTGTGATGCCCTGAGCTGCATTTTTTATATATGTGTGTGAGCTGCAATACAGGTGGCCTTCATGTTACCAAAGGGTTCCATTCCTGCTCACGTTTGTAACATGATGTAAGAAGGAAGTTGCACTGAAAATGTGTGCTAATGGAGGTATCAGCAAAATGGTGCAATGCTTTATTTTATAGAAATATGTTTCAAACTTTAATAATAGGACTGTTGAGCAATATTGCTGAACCATTTTTTGATAGTGACATAGTACCTCAGAAAGTTAGAAAACCCTCCACTAAGTGAACATTTTTAGCATATATGTGCTGTGTTTACTGATAGATCACTAAGAGTGGCATCTCCCCCACCCAGTAGCTATATTTCCTGAGACCGCAATGTCTACAGGCTGAGAATTACAAGTAGCAGCTTCCACCTCTTAGCTAAATGGCCAGCTGCCACTCAAGCTGCTCATCTGTGGCTTAGCTTTCTGCTCAGCTACAGTATGTGTGCTACCAGTTACATTCAGTGACACATGCATTTGACAGTAGAAAATAATAGAAAATGTTCACAAAGCCCCTACAACAAGAATAATAATTTATTTCTTGTATAGCCCAACATCACACAAGGAATGTCTCAATGGGCTTTAACCGGCCCCATTTTTTTGACATAGTCCGTAGTGTGCAGTACTCTTCCTCACCATTGTGACAGCTGCTACATATTCATCTAAGTCAAAACTAGTTTGCTTTATTCATAAGTAAACAATAGAAAAAACTACAATAAAAAGTTTTGAAATTCAGTTGATAAGAAAACTATTCAGGTTGTTAAGTGTTCTTTCATGTCTGAGAAATTGCCGTAACCTGAGACCTTCCTGTATTAACTGGTTCAAAAATTGTTCCACCTTAGGGAAAGCAAAATTATATCCATTTTGTTGGTGCTGTCAGGCTCATGCTGGGGCTCTGTCCTTGGCAATTGCTCTGTTAAATTAGCATTAATTGTCTTCGATTTTGATTGTTTTGTAATTTCTTTTTTTTTTTTATTTTGGCTTTATTGTTTCATATTTTCACCTTTTTACGTGGTCCCCAATGGGGCATAGCTTCCTAATTTTGAACATTTGCCGCCATTTTAGAAGTAAAAAGAGACTGCTCTTTTTAAAGACTCTATTAGCCCTGGTTTAATTGCTGGAGCATGTAATTGTTATCATGCTGTTGGACCCCCCTAGAACATCTTGAAATAGTGTTATAGTTGTTTTAAAATTGTTTTCAACATATCATGCTGCCATTTTGTTTTTAATAACAATGTTCATTAATGTTTGTGTGAGCCTGGTGGGTGATGTCAATACACACACCAAGTTTTGGATCCAAGTTTTGCATCCAAGAAAGAACAGGGGGTTGGAGGGTGGCTTGGTGGTAAAATACATGCAGTATTGTGGATATCCTCTTAGAGGTCAGACCATAATGTACTACTACACTCCAGTTTACAAAGCAGAAACAGGAAACTGCCGGAACAGCATACCAGTCGACTTCAAGCTCTGTATACAACATAAGCCAGGAGTGATGGCGTATCTCGGTCAGTTTAAACTCACTTGCACAGCTCACTAAAGGGGTTCCCCACAGACAGAACACAGAAGGAGGTGGAGATTGTACAGAATTCATGATATTATTTCTTGTCAGCTGTTCTTACAGTGCAGGAAACGTTGAGTTTATTCCATGGGACACGTAAATGTGAGCTTGTCAACGCCAATGTTGCATGTAATAAGTCAAAGGAAACCCCAATTCAGTTTATATTACTTTTGATCTGTAATGATACACACTCTGTAATTATACACAATTATCATTCAGATTTGACTAAATTACCACTTTTACAAGATCTACTAATGCGTAGGATTATATTTGTACCCAAAATTCCCATTGTTTCTGCTAATCACCTGTTTGAATTCAAAATAATACAGTTTCCTCTAAAATTGTGTTTTCCAGTGCTCATCAACAAAAGCCAAGTCACTAGGAAAAGCAAAAATTGATTAATGGCAGGAATATTTTATACACAGGTAGTTGTATGTAGCATGTTCAACAATGAGGAGCTCAAGAGAACTAATAATATTAGCCGATGGAAAAAACAGTACTGTATACAGAAAAGGACTCAGTTACTTATACAGTACGTGTAGTACATTAACTACATCTATAACCAAGGTCCATTGTCTTGGTCTGTACAAAGCTGGGTAACAGATAGTGTTGTATAAGAATAAAATGTGAAAGGTTTCAAGAGGGTGAATAATGTTTATAGGCACTATATGTAAAACTATCATTTTATTCTAGATATGCAAGTATGTATGTGAATTTAACATTACATTACATCGATCATAGGTTCATTACTTTTTTTTTTTTTAAGAAACTAATTTGTTTAGTGTTAACTATCCAATTAACTCATCCAGACACTTTGTGAAAGAAAATGTATGCTTCATTACTGTGTGTATGTTTCAGATGACTGTTCATTTTGGTTACATGAGTGCATTTGCCTGTTAAATATCGAGTAAATCAATTTCAGTGTTATTATATGCAGTATAACTTTGTAAATCATTTATGAGAAAGAGCTAATCGTTAGAGAAGAATGCTCTAACTAGGGTTAAAATATACAGTCACTGCTGGATAAAATCCACTTATCACATTGATTATAAGGCATGATAAATAAATAAATCTGAGAATTCATTCCTGTCTTCAGCAAGTCAAAATTGAAAATGGAGGAACATAAACTGTAGCTGCAGCATTCAAATGATAAATAAGAAATAGAAAAAGACAACATATAGAATCCAAATACTGACATCAATGATGTCTGACAATTGCAAAGCACAGTCACCTGTCAGTATATTTAGAACAACATGCTTTGTGAATATGTCCTCAAAAAACCTACTGCTATTATTATTGCTTTGTTTGGAAAGACACAGCATGTTGTCACTTTTCAATGGGGCAAAAGTGATTCTGATTGCCACTTGTTTTGCAAACTCGATGCTTGCATTCGAAAAGAGATGGCAACTAACAACTTGAGAGGTAAGCACATGTCATTGACTCCTCCATAATGCTTTGAAAATACTGAATAAAGTGCTTATTTACTCAATTAGGGTGCCTTCTTGACTGTATGTAAGCTCCACTAACTCAGTTATTCCAATAATAATGGTAATAACTCCAAAAGATTTTTTTTCTTTAATTGATTTATTGCAGAAACAATTTAACAGAGAATCATTATGGTACCTTCAGTTAATGACTTTTCTTTCTTTCTTGCTTTCTTTCTTTCTTGACTGCAGTAGACCAGAGGAAAACTGTTTGACACTGAATTATTCTGATGTGCGAGTGCCAGGACTGGTGTATTGTGGCAAATCCCGCTGAGTCCTCTTCTCAAGACATCGACTGTTGTTAGCCCCACTCCTTCCTTCTGTTCTATACTCACAAATGACAAAATTAAAGTCTGAAAGCAATATCACACAGGAGAGGGTGAAAATTGCTTTTTTATTTGGAGGTAACAAAAGGTCAGGACCTCGCAACCTACACGACATTGTCATTTTTCACTCAGCCTACAACAGAGTAGCGATCAAATAAAGCTATCAGAAGACAGTGATGAGTTCAGCACATATTGCTGAACAAGGTTTCCATGAAGTAAAGGAAGCAGTCGACGTGCTTGATTACATGTGTTTATTACACAATGCTGTTTTTTTTTTTTTCCTGTTTCTTGAACTTCAGCTAGAGGATGAGCACAGATGACAGTCTGCTAAGTGACATTATGTCCTAAAGAAACTCACTAGAAACAGGAATTATTTTTTAAATGCTTATTTGGCCAGAAAGTGTGTGAGCCACCCCATTTGAGACCTGGTTAGTTAACCTTGGCGGTTCTTGTTTTGTTTTGTGTTGAACTGCCTTTGTTGTTTTTCTACATATTTATGTGTCCAACAGGATACCACAGTTGGAATATTTTGGGAGTTTGCATCTTTTTGAGGCTTTTATATTGTCGATGAATTTAGCCTTGATAGCATTCCAAAGCAATAGGAGGAATTTAGTTTTTTGTTTTTTTATTTTCTTCTTTAAATAATTCTGAGATGCCAGAGCTCAGCTTTTGGAATTTTATCAAGACACTGATTAATGTAGATGTAATAACCAGTTTACTGGAAATAGAATGTTAAACCTTAAATTGTATAATCCTTAGATAAAAATTGTAAGAAAGCGGCCATCATGACTCTCAATCCTAGACAGGGATGATTTAACTTACTCACAGTCTACTACTTGTATGTGTAGCTCACAGGTGCTGGTTTATAAGCATGAAAATGTTTTACTTTTTAACCATGCATTACATCATTTTTAGTGCTTTGAGTTATTTAAAAATTTGATATCAGAATGTAGGCTAGCTTACAATAGTATATTTAATAATAAAAGGGAGCTGACGACTTGAATGACTCAGATGTTATGCAAGGCAAGCACAAGCACTTGAGCTTTTATTTATTAACTGAATTTTGCTTTTACTGTCATATAGCCAAAGGGTGTTGTACTGAGACTCATGGGGGTGGTTATATCATTTTCTCCAAAACACATGTGAAAATATACTAGCAAAAGGACCTGCATCATTGACAGTTCAATTAAAGGAAATGAGAGAACTGGCCTTAAAGTGCCATTTATTCACAGCATTCACTTATGGAGAATAATGCCAATAGCACATCGGAAAGGAAACTGGTTTCAGTTACAGGTCATTCTCAAGGAAGAAAATCTATAGCAGCTCTTTTCACCCTATTCCCATGTGACTGAAGTGTGTGATTGATTATCTATGGGACCAAACAACTGAAAACATTCTATGATATTTTACAAGTCAACTTCTTTGCAGAAAAATCTCCTTTTGAATTCAGTCGCTATAACTGAGAGTTTAAATATACATCGCTAGAAATCTCCTTTTAACATTCTGAAATTTTAATAAAAGTATTAGAAAATGTATTTAGGAAAAAGTCAGATTTCAAAAGTGGAATCTTGTTAATGCAGACCAGGAAGTGTCTTCTCCTCTATTGTGAATACGCACCACATGATTGCTTTCGCTGAGGCCCCATACCCATGCTAACAAATAAAAGCTTGAACATTCACAATAGCCAGCACTCCGCTGACAAGAAAATACAGCAGCAGACGTCAGAGTGTGGATGAAGGAAAATGAAGATAAATAGACAGAGGGAAAGAGAAAGAAAAACATATATAAACTACCAGTGAACGTTTAAGAAAGATCCTGGGGACAGTTCTTCTAATTTAAGTTGGTCCACAAAGATGTGTTTGACCTTACTGTCACATTCAGGGCACAGAAAACCATAACTGAGAAATACAACTATAACACAGAATCAAAATAAACTAGCAGTTCAACAACACCTGTCACTTCTTTATACTGCTTATCAGATAAAATATAAAAGCAATACTGGTGCAATATCATAGTACAATATAGTGTTGTTAATTACTGACATAATATATCATACTAGGGGGTTCCCCCGTGCTTGCTTCGCTTACCAAACCCCCTGGTCTGTGCTGTGCACCAGCCACTTGGCGTCTCTACTGCTCGCGTTGTGAAGAGGGGGGCTGAACACACCCCAAGGAAACACGGTTGCTCCTCCGAAACCACCTCATAAACGGTGATACAATGGGAACAAATACAGTTTTTTTTTATCTCCTCTTTGCTCGATCAGCTGCTGCCTTGCTGCTGCTGCTGCCATGCTACATGATCTGCATCTTGCATGGCACTTCGAACATTTAAAACCCTGTACAGCAGCTGTCCTTCTTTTTGTCTTTTACTTCCGACCCCGGTGTGGTTAAATCTCTTGGCACAAAGTCTCGTCTCGCAGGACATGAGTTCTTGATATTTTTTAGTTTATAATTTAAACACGGAATAAGAATCTGAAAATCTAATATCACATTATAGTTCGATAAATTCTAAAAAGAATGATACCAAACATATATATGTAGGTTTTAAAATAAGCCCGATTTAAAAATGTGACATAAAATCATTGCGGAAAATCGCTGCACTTTTAGGCTTAGGATTTTATGTATATAGATTAGATTTAGGGTGGTATGGTGGTGCAGTGGGTAGCGCTGCTGCCTCGCAGTTAGGAGATCCGGGTTTGCTTCCTGGGTCCTCATTTTGTGTGGAGTTTGCATTTTCTCCTCGTGTCCGCGTGGGTTTCCTCCGGGTGCTCTGATTTCCTCCAACAGTCCAAAGACATGCAGGTCAGGTGCATTGACGATTCTAAATTGTCCCTAGTGTGTGCTTGATGTGTGTGTGTGTGCGTGTCCTGTGGTGGACTGGCGCCCGGCCCGGGGTTTGTTTCCTGCCTTGCGCCCTATGTTGACTCTGTAGTTAGGATATAGCGTGTTGAATAATGGATGGATTAGATTTATCACATTGAATGTGTGATGGGTGTGTGCTTCTGTTGTTTTACATTCTTCTAAAATAACATCAAGTCTAGTTTTGAAAGTCCCTAAAGTCCTTCTGTCTATCACACTACTTGGTAGCTTATTCCAAATGTCTGTGGTTCCATGTGTAAAGAAAAACTTTGTAATGTTTGCGCAAAATTTACCCTTAACAAGTCTTCAACTGTGTCCCTGTGTCCTTGATGAATTCATTTTAAATTGACAGTCTCAATCCAGTATACTAATTTCCTTCATAACTTTTGTCAGAAACTCCACACAGAGCCATAGCAAGGTTTGGAGCAGGCACCCATATATTTGATATCCTGGCTGCAAAGTTGCAAAAATGTTATATAGCACTGATGTGCACAAAACCGAGTCCAAACCACAACTGAGGGAATAAGGAAAAGGTGGAGGCTTTTAAAGAGGAAGACAGGAAGTGAAGTCAGAGGGTTCAGGCTCATAAGGGTCTTCAGCCATAGGCTTGAGCCCGGACGTAACATCAAAGGGGCCAGAGCCGACAAGGTTTTCTTCCATAGGCTCGGACCCGGAAGTGACGTCAACAGGGCCAGGTGAACTCTACTGTAGATGGTCTGCAGGCCAAGAAGAAAAAGAATCAGTGCACTCTGCCACCTCCCGGTTTGACTCTGAATTGGCCTTACTCAAGCCCTTTAGCTGCCTCCCTTGCGCACATGTGTGACACTTTAAACACTTCAGTCATGTCACCTCTTAATCTTCTTTTGCTTAAATTGAAAGCATGTTTATGTTCGGACCTCCAAGACCTTTTTTTTTTTTTTAATCATTCATCATTTTTATTTGTTATGTCTGTAACATGTCCCTATTTTATGGTGCTATTTGTATTTGTATTTATTGGCCATGGTCATATTGTTTATGGTAATGACATGCACTGCCAGCCTTGTGATTGAACATCATTGACACGCATGACCTCATCATGCAATCTTTATTTAGGACTACTCCACTCCAAACATCCTAACACTAGATCGACTTAACATTTCTCTATTCTCTTGCTCTCTGTTGTGTCAGAAGAAGCTAAAGTGCATTTCTAAGAACAATTCAGTGTTAGGATTTTTCTGTTTTGTTTTCTTGGTTTTCTTTTGAGCTTTTTCTAGTGGGTTTTATTGATCGGTCTTTTCAATTTCTCTATTTTGACTTCCTGCTCGGCTCTAGACTAAGATTATACCTATTACTACTCAGGGTTTCATGTGCCAGTTTGGCAGAAATACCTCAGGGTGCTCTTTTACAGTGTCTGTAAAGGTATGTATCTTATTTGACAGGTTCTATGCTCAGCAGTTCATGCTGTTTTTGTCTATTTTTGTGATTTCTTTTCTGTATGTTTTCTTGAATAATATTTTGTTTAAATTACTGTTTTATACTAATATGTGTTCCTTTTGTTTTGTGCCTCAAGGTGCACATGAGAAGGGACCCTGCTGATGCCACAGATAGGAGACCGACTTCTGACATTTTTACTGGACTGTGTGAGCTCAGTTTCTTTTCTCAATCATTACTTCTGTTTGTCGACTGATCTTTCAATCACCCTTGTTAGTGCTACTTTATTATGTATGTGTTTTTTTTCCATGTTTTTTTTTATGTTTAACAGAATGCCCTTGAGTTTGTTTACTTAGAGATGTCTTTTTAGCAACAGTTTTGCTTTATTTTTGATGCCTCTTTGTTTTTGTTCTTGTTTTGAATTTTTATTAATAATCTTTTTCATTATAACAATTATTGTTTTTTGGTGTTTGGACCAGGGATTTTAATAGCTTCCCTCTCACTTTCTAAGTTGTTTAGTGTAAAACACCTTCCATCTTCTTCTGTTGGGCTCGTAAAGGCCATGAGCCTGCTTCTTGAGTTTGGGCTACAGCTTATTTTTAGTATTTAGGCATTAGAGGAGCTTGGTTGAAAACGCCTCATTTGGAGTTTGCGACCACTACAGGTCACAACAAATGCACCTTAATTCTCCTGGTTACGTGGTTAGGTTGTGGCAATGTGAAACATTGATTGTAGTCACAGGCTTTTTGGCAACCACTATTAGTGCAAAGCTGGAAGGATAGATCTTTTTGGAAAATCTAAACTCTTTCATTTTTCACTTTTTTGTGTTTTTCTGTTTTGAGTATATTTTTTTATTTTCATAGTATTCCTGCCAACCTTTTCTTGCAGCATTTTGCACTTCAAGTTTAAGACAGTCCCCTTATCTCCACTTTCAGCACTGTGATATTTATACTGACAAGGGTGAATTAAAATAGGCACACAGTGTCACAATGACTGCGCAGAGTCAGGGGAGAAGCAAGCTTTTGCAAAATCTACATAATACTGCCATTTTAAATTTGTGTTTAGGTGTATGTTAAGGTAGATTAATTTTTTTTTTTGGCACCAGGTACTGTTTTCTCTGTTTTGGTCGCCTTGTTCCTGCTTAATTACAGGTATCTCTGAGGTATGTTGTTATGCCACACACAATTTCTTGTTTCAAACAATTGCTGGTAGTGACAATATTTTACTGATGTTTCACAGTTTTTATACAAAAAAAGATTGCTTTGAAATTAAAGGTTTGTATCTTAAGTTTAGAAAGTGGGGAAATGTATTTAAAATAAAATAATAAATACATTTTCTGAATATTTTTTTTACTGCTGTGGGTCATATAGTCAAAATGATTTCCAGTTGAGTCAGCCAGTTGAACAAGGTCATCACGCTGCAGCTGCTACACCAGGCTTCATCCCTCCTGCTCAACTCATACTCTACAGTACCTGCCTTGGTATCACGTGCCTCTTGTGGCATCGGGCCCCGCATAAAGAAATCAATGCTTCCACTCATTTTGTGATATGCTTTTCTGTGTTGTCTTTGTCAGTCATTTACATTTTTTTACTTCTGTTTTTAGAGTTTTAGTATCAATTCCATTTTTTACTTTGTTGTGGTTGCTATCTGCCTGCTTCATTTCATATTCTCTGGGATGAAGATCACTTCTGAATAAAGCTGGAGTGGACTAACAGCTTCATTACTTCTGGAAGTCAGGTGGGGGGCTGAACTTGATCCTAAGCATTAGCCCTACAGGTGCCAAACTGTAGTGTGACAAGTGACTTCTGAGGAAGCCTTACTCTTATTCTGTGTCTGATTTCACAGTATCTTTTAAAAATGACCCTGTGTGTTGATGCATCTCACAACAAACATATTTTGTTTTGTTCTGTTCAGAATCCTCTTAACTTTTTATTAACACCACTGTAGCCAATATATCCACTGCATATTGAGTTGCAGTGCAAGGTGTTATTGAAATTTACATTGAATCGAATTTATTTTTATATAGCAAATTTTCTCAAGAGTTAGTGGCATTGCTGCCTCTAGCTTCAAAGTCTGGCTAGGTCAATTTTCAGTATTAAGTTTACACTTTGTATTGGTATATGTGTGTGTGTGCCTTTCTCTTGGCACTCCCATATCCCAACCTAAAATATAATACAATACGATTTATTTTTGTATAGCCCAAAATCACACAGGAATACAATCCCAAAATACAATGACCCAATGTGGATGACTTATGACAGGCTGGCACTTCCTTCCAAAGCTAGTTTCTACATACATTCTGACCACCAGCAAACTCAATACAATACAATACAATACAATTTATTTTTGTATACCCTAAAATCACACAAGAAGTGCCACAATGGGCTTTAACAGGCCCTGCTTTTTTATAACCCCCCGGCCTTGACTGTCTAAGAAGACAAGGAAAAACTCCCCAAAAAAAAAAAACACTTGTAGGGAAATAATGGAAGAAACTTTGGGAAAGGCAGTTCAAAGAGAGACCCCTTTCCAGGTAGGTTGGGGCGTGCAGGGAGTCAATACAATACAATACACAGAACAGAACACAAGTATTTCTCAAAATCAGATTACATGGGTTCAGAAATAGCTGAATTTTTTTAGAGAACAATACATACTTCCTGGCAGGCAGTGTGATAAAATAATTGGGGGTTTGGGCCTAGGACTTCAATTTTTGAAGCTAAGGGTTAAAATTCTGCTACTGATACTGTGTGCCCATAAGCAAATCACTTCACCTGCCTGTGCTCAAACTGGAAAAACAAAAGAAATGTAACCAATTGTATCTCAAATATTGTAATATGCCTTGGTCAAATAATAATAAGTAATAATTTTCAAATAGTACCATTCAATAATCAACAAAACACAGTGGTATATGTGTCTGTTTCTATCCATCCATTATTAAAACTGTTTAATCCAGTTCAGATTTGTGGCATCAGTTGCAACATGAGACCTAACCCATGGATAAGGCACTAGTCCATTGCTCCCTATCATACGTATTTATACAGGACTAATATACAGTTGAAAGGCATTGTGGAATAGCGGCCAAGAAGAATTTCCAACTCTGAAGTACTGTGTGACCTTGAGTAAGTCATTGAAGTCACCGCTACACCTATTTTAGAGACAGCCCATCGAAGCAAATGCACTGTAGTCTGATCTTGTAAGGCATCAGTCTAACATATAACAATTACAGTTATACAAATTAACCTATCATGTGTGTCTTTGGGACACATGACACAGGCTGTGATTGAGCCTTGATATAATCCAACACATCTTCTAATGCTGAATAACCACTTTACTGATACTTTATAACCAAAATGAAGACTAAAAGAACGCTTAGTTAAGGTTTAGGTATTGCAGTACCTAAACTAAAGTGTTACCAAAATTATAATGTATAAATGCAGTAAGGTAAAGCAAACTGACAACGATGATTAACATAAAATTCGAAAATTCAGGGCTTTATTTATGCAAACTTGTGCAAAAAATTAAATCCAAGCTTTCTAGGTTTGAGCAATAAAGCAGCCAGTGTGGTCTAATGGCAAGAGTGTTGAACATTAAACCATAGATTCAAATCCCACTTTCAATTTACTGTATGGCACAAAGCAAGGCACTTAACCTTGATGTACTCAAATAGTACATAAAAAATTAAAATAATTAATTATAATGGATCCTGACATTATTAGGAGTCGTGAGTAGGCTCTCCTCCAAATTACCAATAATAATAATACTCACACTATCTTGAAATCCCTACAACATGAAGTAATTTATGAGGCTCCCCAGCCTAAATTGCAGTCTCATGTCTTCTTTACTACATCCATAAATTAATAATGACAAATGCTATTTTTGTCTGTATGGAGTTTTATATTACTTTATTTGTTGTACAATTCAGAATATAAGCATACATACTGTAAAACAAACAGAACAAACAAGCTTCAGTGCTTGGTCAGGCTGCAGTAGCTGTAGCACTACCTCACAAAAGCTTACTTGACAATCAAACGGTCATGGTAGCCAAGACTAAGGGTTACGCAACAATTGCTATTTACAGTAGAATCCCACAAGATCAGTCTACCCATAAAAAAGGCAATGTAACATGGCAGTTCATTTACACTGACTGAGCAACACTTTCTGTGAAAAACTGAGCCACATGCCCCATGGTTATGATTGTTGTTGAGCTGTTATTTAATACTGATCTACACAGGAATTAAGATTGATGTGATATCTTCAGAGAGCAGGAAAAACTAAAGGAATAAAGTAAAAAGCAAGATGGAATGCATGGAAGAGCAATACTGTTTAGAAATCAGCTTTCTAGTTTGGGTGGCTAATTTAAAATAAGTCTTAATAATCAACTGTTCAGTTACTGACTGGCTGTAGGGACAATCGCTAAACAGAGTGCCAGTCCATCGCAGACCACACTTACATATGCATTCACACTCACTGACATTGAGCCAATCTTTATAAGTCTGATATTTTTAAAGGGAAGGTTAGTTTTCACAGTCGTGTCATACATTGGCAACCCCCCCAGGCAGACCCACAGTCCAGTCCCTCCCTCTAGATACGACCAATCTATCTGCCACAGCCAGGTGTTACATGGGCATCCCCTTGGCCTGATCCAGTCGCTTGGGTCCTCAACAATGAGGATCTTGCAAGCCAGATCACCCATGGGAATATTGTGCCTCATGGTTGTAGTGCTATGAAGATCACAGCATCTTTGGCAAAGTCAAGATCAGTGAATCTTTTTCACCAATAGATACCCCACAGCTGCTGGACCCCACAACCCTGCCCAACACACAGCCCATGCAAGCACTGAACAAAATAGGAACAAGAACACACCCCTGACGAACCCCAGAATCAACTGGGAAAAATAGAGGTTCTGCCAGCACTCGCAGTAACAATGTACAGGCCGCTCATGACATCCAGCAACTTTAAGGGGATCAATGTTCTGCTGTGCAGTGTGGAATGCTTCAGCACCTCACCATTTCCAATCCCCAACAGGCCTGACCACTCTTTTCTCAGGAAGGAGTCTGCTCTTTCAGAGCCACGTAAAATTTTTAGGGTTGCTGGAGCACCAATCTTGCCACCAACCCCCATTTTCGGGGAATGCAGTTTTATGTCATACCTCGGGTGGTGCCCCACTGGTTGCAAATGTAGGACGCTACAAGGAGATTTTTTTTTTATTTCTAATTTTTTAAATACAGTATTGCTTTACAATGAATTATACACAGACAAATGAATGTATAACAGGTTTTGTTAAAAACAATTTTGATTTCAAAAATACTAAACTTAACCATTAAACTACATCTTTGGAATGTGGGAAGAAAACTAGAGTTGACTTAGACTTGTGGAGAACATGCAAAACTTCACAAACACAGTGATCAGAATGGCATTTGAACCCAAGTTTCTCAAACTTTGAAGCAGAGTAGTGCCAATAATCACTGAGCCATGGTGCCTCCAATACTTCATAATACTGTATGAGAGTTTTTCATGGTTTTAACTTTGATCTCATTTGAATAAGACAATATCTACTGATGGACATGTTGGTTAACACTGCAGTTTCACAGATACAGCATCCTTGTTGTCTGTATTAGTATGCACCTTCTGGGTACTCTAGCTTATGTTCCCATGTCCTTAAAGGTGCACAGGCTAACTGGAGATTCCATAGTTGTCCTATGTGAGAGTGGGTACGGACACGTTTGTGAATGTGTCCTGTGGTGGACTGATAGAAAATCCAAGGCTGATTCCTTCTTTGCACTAGGCAGTGTTTTGACAGGCACCAGCACCCTGCAGCCCTGAAATGAGTTAAGTGGGGCTGGGAATGTAATGCTATTCTTGTAATGCCATTCTTGACATATGCAGAAAGTGGATTTAACATGTGAAGAAAGATTTCAAAAAGCTACGTATTGAAAAGGTAAATAAAGACAAAAACTCTATTTGCTTTGAATGGTTCAGTTTCCAGTATTATTTTCCCCTGTTAACTGTTTCTGGGTTTTTGTTCTGGCTTCTCCTTAATTACAGTAAATGGTACAACATGCTAATTATGTATTGAATCCACCAGGGTCAACCACATTAACGTTTTAGAAACAACACTACAAAATCTAATTTTTATTTAGGCTATTTATCTTGCAGAACACGAATGACATATGTTACATGTTCGTCCCAAACTACCTGAAAGATGAGCTGTCATCTGCAAACAGTGCCCTGTCCAACAAATGAAGTGGAACAGATGTGAGACTGAATGATGGGTGAATGGAGGGGCCAGAGACACTAAGAAATCATATTGCCTTTCAATACAGAGCTGAACAAGAACGTGGGACACAGCACATTACACGGCCCGATGAACAAGCATTTCTCTCACCAGATTTACAGTTGATGAAGCACTGTCTTATCTCAAGGGGGTGCAGGTTTTTTGTGTTCTTGTTTTTCTTGCCTCAGGCTAACCATACCCGACAACAATAAATAATGTATTAATAAATACACAATACTCTTTTGAGCTCAATACATCTAAGTGAATTTGCTAATTTACTTTTGAAGGAGACAGGTTAGTGAATGTAGGTAAACAATGTCAGTTGAGCTAATAAGAATTCATTTTTTAAATGAAGCACCAACAAATCATGAAGAGTCAGTCCAGCGCTCAAGAACACAATTTTCTCATGTGTCAGTTTGCGTCTAGAAAAGCTTACATAGTAAGTTATACTGCAACAGTATTTGTATACAATTCACAAAAGTTCAACAAGCAATGGCTCTCTGGCTCTGGATGTCAAATGCGTCTCCTGTTCTGTTTGATACTTTGATCCTTCCAAAATTAAATCTTAGTTGCATGCTTAAAATCAAGTGTGTATTGAGGACCAGCCAAATGCAGATATAAAATAACAATGATCCTAATATAACAATGTTTATTAGAGGAGAGAGAAAAATAAAATAAAAACCCCTCCAGTGCCCTCTCATCCCCTCAGCCTCACTGTACTCCTTCAAGGTATAAACTTAGTGGATCAAGATGCTTGATTCGACTGAAGAGGTGGGAAGAGATGCTGCTAGCCCAGGAGACTCCATGCCCCCTGGGACACAGTTTCAGTTATCAATATGGATGACCAGGTACTTGACCAAGTACTGTACTAAAGTATATCTACCTTTCTATTCCATTTCACAACATTGGTCCCAGATTCTCCATTAATCCTAGCTGATGAGTGCTCCTTTTGGGTTACACTGAAAAAAGATTTATTCCAAGCATTAAGAGAAAGAGAGTCTAGCAATTTCCAAGGGAGACTAGAGATGATTTGGCAGTAAAAATATCCTTTGTTGCATGTAACTGAGAGAGGAGGGTCTAGTAACCAAATAGATGGTATAATAATAGATGTATATCCATGGAAAAGATAGAGGAATTTAAGGTAGCAACATTAGACCAAAAGGCCGCAATAGTCAGGCATTCCCAAAACATATGAAGAAAGGTTCCTTGAGCCACTGTTTAAAATAAAAAGCAGAACAGATCAGAGGTCAGTCCTCATCTTCTTGGGGTCAGGTGTAGCTTGTGTACTAATTTATTTCAATTAGATATTTTGGATGAATTAGAAATATGTTTGAAACTGGAGGAGCTGTGGGGAGATCATTTTGTGAAATAGATTGAATGGGCAGGGTGGTGGAGGGGAGGCTTCACACTGTCTTGCATGGAGAGCTGTTGCTAGCTTTGGGTGTAAAGCCACTGGGTTGTAAATTTTAACAAAGGGATATAAGGGCAGTGGTGATGATAGTAGTATATTACAGGCTTTATTGACTCACCATAGTTGGGGGTAAACACAGAAGCAAGAGGAAAGAATAGTATAGATTAGCCTCAAGGACGAAATTGTGTGGAGGACAGTATTGTTTAAAGTGTCTACAAGGATGGGCTTGCCCCCAATGCATAGGACTATGCTAAAAAAATGTCATTCATTCTGGCCCACCTATTGAAGTATGCAGTCGCATATGTCTTTAAGCATATCCATACTCCAACTACACCATTAGTATTTTTAGAACATTAGAGCAATCTAGATGAGCAATTCAGCCCAACAAAGTTGGCCAGTCCTATCCATTTAATTTTTCAACAATTAGATCAAGTCAAGTTTTTAAGGTCCTTAAAGTCCTACTATCTACCACAGTACTTCTAATTTATTCCAAGTGTCTATGGTTCTCTGTGTAAAGAAAAACTTCCTAATGTTTGTGTGAAATTTACCCTTGACAAGTTTCCAACTGTGTCCCCGTGTTCTTGATGAACTCATTTTAAAATAACAGTCTCAATCCACTGTAATAATTTCATTCATAATTTTAATCACTTCAATTATGTCACATCTTAATTTACTTTTCTTAAACTGTAAAGCTGGAATCAGCCCAGTTCTCTGTTCTCTGGAAATTTTCCAATACTGGTATGTCTTTTTTGTAGCATGGACACCAAAACTGCATGCAGTTCTTGAGTTGAAGCCTCACTAGTGTGTTATAAAGCTGAACGTAACCTCCTTGGACTTGCACTCTACACATTGTTCTATATACTGTAACATAACATTCTGTTAGCCTTTTTAATGGCTTCTGAACACAGTCTGGAAGTTGATAGTGTCAAGTCCACTATGACTCTTAAATCTTTCTCATAAGGTGTACTTTCGATTTTGTATGTATATCTCCCTTTTATAAAAAAAAAATCTATTTTGTGGAAGGAAACTAGGGAGAAGAGACGTGATCTTCTCGGAAGACAATTTGAAGTCCCGCGAGAGACACTTTAACTTGCTTCCAGCTCTTAAAACAATGACAAACAACAAGCAAAACACGCAGCTCGCCAGCAGTAGACAGCCAGTAGATGATCCAACCACTTCTCCTTGTGTGCGATCAGCCACCCTAACCCCCCAAACCCCCCCACAACACGAACGACAGAGACATGAAGTGGCAAAAGGACAGCTGCTGTACAGGCTTTGAAATGATCGGGCAGTGTGACAAGCAGAACAGGCAGCTCATCAGCAGATGATCCAACCGCTTCTCCGTAGCACGTGTTCATCCGCCTTCCCCTGCCCACCCCTTCAAAACGCGAGCAGCAGAGGCATGAAGTGGCAAAAAGGACAGCGGCAGTACAGGCTTTAAAATGATTGACGGGCAGCGCGACAGCAGCAGCAGCAGCGCGACAGCAGATGATCCGACAGCATCTCCTTGGCATGTGTAAAGCCACCCCCCTTCACAATGCGAGCAGCATTATACATCCTGCGAGAAAGAGATTTAACCACGCCTGGGGCCAGAAATAAAGGACAAATATTGTTTTTACAACGTAACGCGAGACAAGGCAGTGAGACATCATTTAAAACAAGTCCACGGACATCTAACCTAGCAGTTGTCAGATTGCTTTTGTCAGACACGCATCATGTGCTCCCAGCTCTTAAAACAACAACAAGCAACAAGCAAAACATGCAGCGCTCACCAGCAGCAGAAAGTCAGCAGTTAATCCGACCGCTTTTCCTTAGCGTGCATTCAGCCAAACCCCCCCGCCCTTCACAACGCGAGCGGCAGAGACGCAAAGTGGCAAAAGGACAGCTGCTGTACAGGCTTTGAAATGATCGCAAAGTACGACAAGCAGAAGATGCAGCTTGCTAGCAGCAAGAAGCCAGCAGATGATCTGACTGCACCTCGTTAGTGTGCGTTCAGCCCCCCCTTCACAATGCGAACAGCGTTATATGTCCTGCGAGAAAGAGATGTAACCATACCCGGGGCCGGAAATAGAGGACAAGTATTGTTTTTACAAATGTTTTAAAGTAAAAGTGAAAATAATGCATATGTAACAATTTCCATGAAAATAACAATCTCTTTAAATTGTATATCCGGTAAAGCAAACCCGGGGGTGGGCAAGCGAAGCGAGCAGGGGGCAGAGCCCCCTAGTATTGTAAAAGATAGCCTGGCCACAGAGAGACACAGCACCAGATGTCCACAACACACACGGTTTATTTTGTGACACAACAACACAAAGCCAATGACAGTGCACAAAAGCCCACACTAACTCTGGGCATCCACAGTTTCTGTTTCGGCAGCACTTCCTGGTGTGGCGGAAGTGCTGTCCTCCAGGGCTCTAGGATCGTCCAGGCTCTCCCTGGTGGTGGCCACAGGTCCCCACAGGGTTGAGGTTTCCAGCTTCATTTCCGTGGCCCTGATGGAATCCAGGGGGGCTGCCCTCTTGCGCTCAGGGAAAGATAGTACCCCTCTCCCGGTCTGTCCTTCTTTCAGGCTGTGGGGCAGGATCCCTGGTTGTCTGCCACTATATATATATATATATATATAATATATATATATATATATATATACTGTATGTATATTGTAAGGTTACAATCAGTTACTCACAGTTACATATGTAGTTCCTGAATAACCCCTTCAATCAAACAGCAAATTATTAAGAATTAGTTTCATTTTTTTTATGTGGACCTCCATCCTAAACAAGAGGGTATAACTCTCAGAATGAAAAAAGAAAGTATAGAAATAGTTCATCAATCCTTTTTTCTAAGTCAACTTTGTTCACAGGGTTGCAAAGGGAACAACTGGAGCCTATCCTAACACCACTGAGCACAAGACAAGAATAAACCCTGGAGGAGACACCAGCATATTACTTTTAATTTTGTTCTGCTTACAAATTTTTCCTGTTTGATTTTATATTGTAATTTTGTTTGTTAGGAAAACTGCCTATAGTGCATACATAAAGCCTATTAGTAGAAATGAAGGATATGTAATATTAAGGATAAATTGTTTTTCATTTACTATACTGACTTTAACTATGATCATTGTTAGGATTTCAGATTTGTTTTGTCTTCTTTAACATTTTGTTTGTTTTTGTCATTTTTCCTTGCTCCTTTGCTTTTGGTTTGTGTGTGCAATGTCTTTTTCTCCTTATACATTTTTTGTCAATTAGGATTCCCAGACGCTGTATTAATTAAATCTGCCATTTCTTCTGAGTCTTATACAAGTCTCCTGTATGGCGCTGTCACTTTCGTGCTTTTCCTTTTTATTGCACTAGGCAAAGATATTTAACAGCTTTGTCCTTCCCGTTTTTATCTCATCACAGAAATTAGGCAAATATTTATTATGATGAATTAGTACTAAAAGATTCAAATAATTGGAAAAGATAATTTAGTGAGGTGTAAAAAATAAAGGGTATATTTGAACATAAAGTGTAAAAAGCTGTTTCAAAGTAACACACTAACATATGAGTCACTAGGCAACAAAGTCACACTTGCAGTACAAATGTAATAGTAATACTTAATTAGTTAATCATAATTTAGAATTCCACTTAAGTATATGTACTACAACCCAATTGCAGTATTTTGATTTTAAAAATGCTTAATTAGGTTCTATAATGGCACAGCCGATAACGATTAGGTAAACTGCTGGTGAGTCAACATTCTTAGCAGTGGTTCTCTCGTGGTTTTTGGGTGAAGGTGATTTCCAAAGGTAAGGTAAAGGCTAAAAATTATCAAAAAATGCAATGAAGAACCAAGACAGACAGATAACACACAAGACCAAATAGGCTAAGGAGAGACCGCTTAACTGAGTTATCAAAAATGACAGATGTGGTGATGTCTGGGCCATTCTTTTTGTATTTGTATGTGTTTGGTCCCTTACCTTTGTTTACAGTATGTGTGTGATTTAGTGTCTCACGTTTTAATAGCAAAATATGGCAGGGTGAAGGCTATGTGTTGCAATACCACAGGTGTCTTTATCATTCCAGCGCATCTATGTGCTGACATGTGACACCACGTGGTCAGTTTTTTTAATCATATGGCAAGCGTGGATCACATATTAGAATTTTGTCTCTGTAAGCATTGAAACACACAATGTGAGTCAGAGAAACCTTTTTTTTTTTTTTACACAAATATTAACTAAAATGAAGAACATGTTAGCATTTGAAAAGAATATATTAAAATGTTTTATTAATCACATGTTTGAGGGGGCTTAATTGACAAAAAAGGCTTAGGTTCTAATCATGACTGTCTATCTTGACCTAGCCTGCCACACTTCAAGTTTTGTTTTGCTCTTTCCTTCATATAAACACACTGATAAAGGAGACTTTGATAACACTGGCCTCAACCTGTCGCTGCGTAAGAGCTTAGGTTGCTTCATTGCTGACAACAATTGGTTTGGAATTAGGATTTCTGCTTAGGCACTTTTAATTACACTGTTGTTTAAAATGAAAGTTACTTAATCTCTGCCACTCAAAATAAAATAAGTGATGTAGCAGTCAAAAGGATTTTTTTCCAAGCCAACTTAATCAACACACTCTTAATTAACATCCATTCTGATGTTGGTAGTTCTCTTCAGGACTGGAGGGCACCAAGGAATAGGTTTAGTGTTTTCTTTTATGAGATTTATAGTTTTTGTTCTTTTCTCTTTCCAACAAAGCTACACAGCCCTGCTGTGTTCTTCAGCACAATTTACAGCAATGTACAAAAATGTTCACATCTTACATTTCATTCTGAAATACTTCTATTTATTCACAAAAGTTCAGTCACTAAGAAGTATGATTTTTTCATTTTAATAGTTTTCATACTTTTTTCCACTTTAATAGCACATCAAATAAGTTCAACAATCCGGTAATATGAAGGTAGTCTACTGCAATCATGTGATTTTTTTATTTTAGTTATTCTAGCCTGAAAAGGTCAATAAAAGAAAAAAAGAACATACAAAAATGGGTGGTTTTATTAAAATAAATGAAATTTTAAAAAATGCTCTTTGCTTGAGAGGAATGTTCAACTATAAGCATAACACTGGAAAACGGGCTAATGAAAATGTCAAAACATCATGCAAATTTGTACAGAACAGAAAAATGTTATAAATGACAGTTGTGTGGGATAGCCTGGACATAAAAGATCAGACATTAAAGTTTAACAAATGTTATGGTCATTCTCCTAAGCGTGACAAGATGAAGTTTCTGCTGTGTTTATCAAGATTGCTGTGTCTTTGCAATTTTGCTGCAGATATGACTAGAGATTAAAACGAAAAAAGGAAATGGCTTCAGTTCTGTTATTTTGCTGAGAGGTGCAACATCCTGACAAATGGATAGAGGAAAGTCAAACTGGCTTAGCTTCTAAATTTGACACAATTCATGACATCAAAACTTCTGTGTAAATTAGATGACAGTGCAGTCAGTTGGAGAAGCTAAATACATGCCAATATGTAAGGCTAGGACACCTTTCAAATCAAATAGCACACAGTCAGAATTGGAAGGATGGAAAAGCTTTGAAACATGTCAGGTGGTTACTGGTCACTTACAGCTCAATGGCCTCTACCTCTAGACTGTATCATTGTTATTAAATTGAATTAGTTCATAACAGGAATGCTTCTACGAGTAGCAGTAATGTTGATTACTGGGATTGAATAAATATTTAATTTATCAACAGACTCCTGTGAATCATGATCAATTGAAGTGTTCACAGATCTTACATGACCTTCAGTTAACTAGAGCAGCATGACTGCACAGTTGTTAGTGGCTTATATTGCATTCCTGATTTGGTTAATGTCTGTGAAGTCTGTGTGTTCCTCCCAAGCTGGTCCCCCAACATCTTCAGTTGGATTGGATGAAGCATATTTAAAAATGTTATGTTATGTAAGATAAACTGAAATGCAATTTCTTGCTTTTACTTTGTAACATTCTTCTTCTTCCTCCCTTTCATCTTTTTGTGCTTCTATGTGGGGTCGATCTACTTGATCAGCCTTCTACATAAAGCTTGTTTTTGCACCTTCTCACAAGTCAGACCATTTTTCAGATGGTTCAACACCATCAATGGTTTGCTTCAGCACAACACCCAGTCCTGTGTCCAAGGCATTGGTCTGGAGGATAAAAGGCAAAGAGAAGTTAGGAGCAATCAAAACTGGTACCAGCATCAACGGTGCCTACTTTAGGTCACAAAATGCAGTGTCGGCTTTTTCATCCCATGCCACGTTATTCGGGGCCCCTTTCTTTGTAAGATTCATCCAGGGTGCCACTCTCTTGGAAAATTGTTCCACAAACTGGCGGTAGTACTCCATCAGTCCGAGTAAGGCATGGATCTGCCTCTTGGTCTCTGGACGGGGCCATTTAAATATGGCACCTACTTTAGAACACTGTCATCTTGCTGAACCTCTGCCCACCAGGTAGCCTAAATATCTGGCCTCATTTATTCCAAAGAAACGTTTCTTCAGATTAATTTAGAGTCCAGCCTCACCGAGTGTATAAAGTACAGTATGGACCTGCTCTAGTTGTTTCTTCAATGTGTCGGAATAGATGACGATGTCATCTAAGTAGGTGGCACAATAGGAATTGTGGGGATGTGGGATTTTATTTAACAGATGTTGGAAGGATGTTTGCGCCCTATGCAATCCAAATTGAAGAAAACAATATTACTAGTGTTCACTTTGGGTGCTCAATGTGGTTTTGACCTTAGTGCAGTCCGTTAAAGGAATTTGCCAATACCCATTTGTTATGTCAAGGGGGGTCACTTTGCTCGCCTTTCTCAACCGTTAAAGTATGTTGTCCATTCACAGCATGAGATAAGCGTCAAGCTGGAAGACCTGATTAAGTCGACGGAAGTTACTGCAAAACCTGCAAGTCCTGTCCAGCTTAGGAACCAAGACTATCAGGCTGGACTAGGGATTATGACTTTCCTCAGTTACATCTATGTCCAACATTCTTTTGCTTTCAAGCTCCACTTTAGCTCGTTTTGCCTCCAATTGGGGATATGAGCATTCCCAGATAATCACGCTGGGTTTGATTATGATGTTATGTGCAATCAGAGAGGTTCTCCCTGTTTTCTCACTCACCACTACTGGGACAGACAGGATAGCTGCTTCCAGCTCACGTTTCTGACTAGCAGTCAAATCAGGGCTGAAGTTAAGTTCTTTTTTATGAGTGAAAAGAGAGTGGGGCTGGCCGGAGTAGAGGGTGGGGACCCTTTCCTTCAACAGTTTCAGAAAGTTAACATGTTAAACCCGCTTACTCAGAAGATGATTAGGTTGTTGAACTAAATAGTTGCCAAGCCAGTAATTTGGAATTTGAGGTGGGAATGAGGACCATGACACAGTTTCTGGGGCAGAACTCCAAGGTGGCTGAGCCATGATCATAATATCAGGCCAATGCTACTTGGACTTTCTCCATATTTTCATTTAAAATATTGGAAGAGGGGAGGGCCTCCCCCTCCCATCCTTCTTTTAAAATGTCCAATATGCCCTGGGATTGAAACCCATAGAGTAATTCAAAAGGAGAAAACACTATTGTGGCATGGGCCATCTCCCAAGTGGCAAAAAGTATAAGGACAAACCTCATGGGCATAAAAGTTTGGGAGATGTCACCCATTATACTTGACAATATTCACAGACACAAGCTCAAAATGGAACTAATACATAGTAGAATGGTGGCAGATTTATATTGTGAAGACAGGAAGAAGAGGGATCTTGTGGGGTACTGGAACTGGAAAAGATGAGGCGAAACTTGTGAGCCACGGGAGACGTTATTAGGAGGTGGGATAATTTGAGCCAGAAGTGACGTCATTAGGATGTGGGTTCTGGCAAGGGTTTACAGGGAATAAAAAGGAGATAATATCACTGGACTGTGCTAACCCCTGGCTCAGCTGTGAATTATTTATTTTTGAGCCTGTAAACTGTTATCCCACTCGCATGTGTTTGACAATGCATATAACAAGAATTCTCATAATTTTATGTAGGTTAACAAGGTACAAAAAAACCTATAACAGGAATTGTCTGTAAGTAAATTAACAAAGTGTAAGTATTTACTAGATGTAAAGCGATTAGAATTGTGCATACCTAACAGTTACAATTGCAAAGTACAGGATGTCGGACATTGGCACAGTATATTGTAGAAGCACCATTTTCTTTAAGATGTCTGCTAGACCAGTTCAATACCATTCAAAAAACACTGAACAATACCACCCTGGATATGAGGTGACCCATTATAGACCCTGTGATGTCTGAGTGTAGAAACAACTTCACATGACACTTCTTGGAACAGCACAGTTGTCTCAGTCTGTTACTGAATGTCATGTCATTTTCTTACCCACTTAATCCAGTCAAGGGTCATGGTTTGGGGGACTGGAGCGTATCCCAGCTAGCATGTGGTGCAAGGTAGGAAAAAACCCTGGACAGGGTGCCAGCCCATCACAGGGTGAACACACCCACACTAGGGTCAATTCACCTAACCTGCATGTCTTCGGACATGGTGCAGAAACTGGAGCACCCAGAAGAAACCCACACAGACATGAGGAGAACATGAAAACTCCATGCAAAGATGTAAACCCTGGTTTCTTTACTGTAAGGCAGCAGCACTACCATTGCACCACCATGTCGCCCTATTACTGAATGTTTACCTAAGTCCTCATACAGAGGGTAAGAGTCATTATCCAAGATATTGAGCAGCTTCCTAAATGACCTCTGTTATATCACTTCCTCCAATGAGTCCTGCCTGACTTCCAAGATTGAACCATCCCTTTTAGTCAGTTTACTGATCTGTTGGCATCACTTACAATAATACTATTTCCCCAGCACACTACCACTTTGAAGATTATACTGATCACTACAGAAACAAAAACATGTATGTGTCCTGCATACACCAAACGACCACATCCTTCTCAGAAAATGACCTCCACTCAAGCCTGTTGTTGAGATGTCCCAACCTCAATCAATCAATAAAATCAATCAATCAATAAAAAGCAGCGGCACAGTGGGCTAGATACTTCTGAAGGGTACAATTATTTCCTTTGTCTTGCTGATGTTGAGCTGTAGATTGTTGAGTTTCCATCATTCAGCACTGGTGCCCTGTATTCATTTTCCTGCCCAATGGAGATACTTGTACATCTAACTATGGATCTTTCATTTGAAACTGATATGATTGAAGGCGGCTTCATTACAAAAATATCTTGTTGGCCATTTTAGTTGGTGTGTTCTTGATTTTGTTTCTATGGACTTAACAGTCAGGTATAAAATGTTTATAATTTATCTTTTTCATAATTTAATACCAACCCTCCACCAAATCATTCTGAATTGTGCAGAATATATATTTATAATTATACTGCTGTTCTTTTGAAATCAGCCGTGTTTTTGCCAATGCAGCTCCATTGCTGTTATTATCTTTTGAATGAAACTTTAGCACATCTGTTCTGGATTTTAAGCTTCTGTGATTTAATCATGGGACTCTCAAGGTGCCACTGCTTCTAACCCGTGGGTGTATTATAGAAGAATGGCAGCCCAGGGGATTTTGTCAAAGCAGCCCATATGTTAGTGTTTGATAAATATTTAGCTTTAAAACAAGGACCAAATTATATATAATTTTTGTGATAATTTAAAAGCAATTTGAATTGTTTATAACATTTCATTGAATTATGTTGGCAATTCTATTGTGATATAAAATTGTGGACCTTAGATACATAGAAATGTAGTAGCTGTGTTGAGTTATTTTGGCCTGTTTTGGTGCAAACATTTTCATGTGTTATATTTATAGAGTAGAAAATTAAAAATACATAAAAAAAGAACTTGTAAAAAATGATTAGTAGCTCAGAGTAGTTTATGCTCATTATACAGCTTGTGAGTGTTGTGCTGGATGGATTGGTACCCAGTCCCAGATGGAAGCCAGTTCCCTGCCAGGAAGGGAGGTCCCAGTGGAAGGAAAGGGATAGACTGGTGCCCCAGCCAGGATGAGTGCAAGTGCCTTTTCCGGAAGGGAGGCCTGTGCAAAAGGATAGAGAGTATCTACGTCTGAGGGTTGTGTTTTACCCCATACAAACCCAGTCAGCATCCCACTGGTGGGACACCCATAAAGATACCCGCGGGGAAGGTTGGTAATTGCAGTCCCATTGGTCAACTTTGTCGGAGTTCTTTGGTGCCATCAGGTGGAGCTGTAGGGGGTTGTTATACACTCTTTGAAGGACTTCCAACTGCCCCAGAAGTGCTTCCAGTGTGTGATGCTCTGGCACCGGAAGTACTACGTGGTCTGGTATAAAATAACCAAGGATTTCTGCATGAGCAGTCAGTCAGAAGGAGATGGACGCGACTAAAACAGAGGTGTGGAAGGTGAAGGAAAACCTATTGTTTTATTGTGCAGCCTTGAAAAGAGGGAATTGGAAACCTCTCAGGATATTGTGTTGAACAAAACACAGTGTATTTGTACCTGAGACTGTGTTGTGTAGTTATGGCTGGGGTTTTGGGGTGCTGCTACGCCTCCTAGTGGTCACAACTTATATAAAAAAAAAGTTTCCACCTAGTATATGAACAATATGACTACATACCATGCAGATATCAGAATTTAAAAATTGTATCTCACACTTGTTCCAAACATTTTAAAAAACTATTGAGCATAATAATAAACAAAATTTAATAATTTAAATAATTTAAAAACATTAAATTATTTTTAGTTAAATTAATTAAACAAAAATGTGCTTAAAAATTCTTATTTAATGGTGCTTTAAATTACAAATAGAATGATGACATAGCATGGCATAGCATATATAGAATTCTAACTTTTGTCCAATTTTTGCTTGGGTTTCCTTTATATTCAGGATGAGGAGTTAGTGTACTGCTCAAATGAGGTGAGCAGAAGAGATGGATCAGGAGTATAATATAGTCAAGGAATGAAGTGAGAATCAAAACTAGAAAATCACTTCTTTTTGGCGTCTAAGCCAAGGTCAAAGTTAGCAAACAGGGCATGATATTTATAAACCTAAGAATTTATAGAAAGAACAAGCATAGTGAAGGGACCGAAATGTATTTGCAATCATGGGCAGCGAGTCTAGTGAAATACTGCCTTAATGCTAGAGTACCAATGCCAATGAAAAAACTCCGTCATCTTCGGCCTGGGGACACTGCAAGCGGTGGCTGGACGGAGGCTGGAGGGGGGCAATTTTGCTGCTCGCGCAGTGTAGTGTCTCTCAGGCAGCTCCCGGCGGCAAGCGGTTTCATTGCCCGCCCATCACACGCGGCTGTCCCGTTTGTTCTCGGTGGGCGGCTGGTAATGCTGTAAGCGGTGACCCGGTTGTGGCTGAACGGAGGCCATTGAGGGTGAATGGGGTGGCGGGGGGTAGCATTTTAATGTGCCTTGGATGGCTGCCTGTTGAATTGGGAAGGTGGTGGGTTATTCACTACCAGCCTTTGGCCGCACCGTGTTCATTCTCGGTGTGCGGATACTGCAGGCAGCATACTGTAGTGGATGTGACTGTGAGGTGGGCTGGTGATGAACCGCCCCTCGCTGCTCCATTCATTCTCAATAGCAAGCCTGCTTGTACTGTTACGTACATAGCAGGAAGTTGTCTCTTGTCGATACATCGGACGGGTTGCTTCCTGCTGTGATAGCGTGTACAGTGCTGTGCAGAAGAGCTCATCTTAACCTTTTTTCTTCACCCTTCATGAATGTCTCTGAAATACAAATCTGATGCAAGTGCTGGTGATACAGTAAAGAAGAGAAAAACCATCACCATTGAAAATAAAGTAGAAATAATGAAAAGGTCAGAGAGAGGTGAAACTCCCTCATTCATTGGCAGAGCACTTGGTTACAGTCGGTCAACAATAGCATAATAATGTATCTGTTCGGACTTACATACAAATTCAACTTAAGTACAAACCTATATTCCCTATCTCGTACGTAACCCGGGGACTGCCTTTAATGTAGGAAGGCTGATGGCCAAATATCAAATAAACACTTTAAGAAAAGGTGCAAGTACAACACAACTGCTTCCATGGTGCAGCGGTTAGAACTGTTGACTTATAGTCCAGAGGTCGTGAGTTCGAAACCATATCCCCCGCAAGTTTACTGTTTTGAGTAGTGAGCTGCTCTTATTGTTATTATTATACAATAAAAACATGCATTTGATTTGTGTCTATAACAGCTGGTGTAAATTAATAGCACTTGTAATAGTTAGAGTTTTTTTCACTTTTATTCTCTCAGTAACAATCAAGATACAACACCCACCCCCTGCCCCAGGTCTGACGCGGTTACTTTTTATCTGAAACTGGGAATAAGTGTAGATGTGAGTGGTGCTTTGAGACAATGGAACTGGAAATTCTCAGATCTGGAGGGATAAAAGCTGACACACAAACACTGGTGAATCTGCCTTCTTCGTATCTCACCGTCACTTTAATTTTTTTTATTCAGTTTTATTGAGTGTTCCTGCTCACGCTGAATTAGTATGCACCTTATGGTCCATGATGTCAAAGCCACACTGACAAAAAAACAGAGACGTAGGTATATATGATATTTGGAATACAGTAATCCCTCCTCCATCGCGGGGGTTGCGTTCCAGACCCCCCCGCGATAGGTGAAAATCCACGAAGTAGAAACCATATGTTTGTATGGTTATTTTTATATGTTTTAAGCCCTTATAAACTCTCCCGCACTGTTTATAAATATTCCCCGCAGCGTTATACAGCATAATCCCTTTGTATTCTCTTAGATATTAGGTAAGATTCATTGAAATTATGTATATAAACACACACTGTTTATATACAGTAAAACCTAAATATTATTTTAAAGATATTGAGTGTCTCCGATATCACATATGTTACAGCCATTACGATAGACAGGTCACCAGCAATAAATACGTACATTGCAAGAAAAATAGTATACAGTAAATGTATTAATTATTTATGGTTACTCACCAACAATGACACGATGACTTGTCCGATAACAATGAGTTTAATTTTACTGCACAACAAAGGAGAGCGTTACAGCCCTTGTAAAGGAGCCACTTCAGGCGATTGTGTAGCACTGCCGTTGTTCTTCTTCTGGCAGTCTTCAATCCAAATCCCTAAAGCAGATTCCATCCAGACTACTGCCTTATTACATCCACTTACAACTCGTTTTGCACCCTGGTTAAAAGGACGCTGCAGCCGTAGATCTTATATTCCTTTCCTACTTTTTAAATAAAAAGAATCGTAGCCTTCAACAAATCCAAAACGTTTACCTTTTCGGCAATCGTTAACATCTTCTTCTTGCGCTTGGGCACGGCACCTGAAGCAGTAGCAGATTGTTTTGGAGCCATAATGAAGGGCTTGACTATGCACAAAGATAAACACTAAAGAGCACAACTCTTTACACAGCGAAGCACGTTGATGCTGAATGAGCGAGATGAGACTTCCTGGTTAACACTGCATAGCTCCTGCGTGCTCTGATTGGTTAGCTTCTCAGTCAGGAGAACTTAACTGCGTGCTCTGATTGGTTAGCTTCTCAGCCATCCGCCAATAGCGTCCCTTGTATGAAATCAACTGGGCAAACCAACTGAGGAAGCATATACAGGAAGTAAAAAGACACATTGTCCGCAGAACCTGCGAAGCAGCGAAAAATCCGCGTTATATATTTAGTTATGCTTTCATATAAAATCCGCGATAGAGTGAAGCCGCGAAAGTAGAAGCGCGATATAGCGAGGGATTACTGTAACTCATTTTTATGACCTGTATAGTACATTTCAGAAAACATTGTGGCACTGATGCAACGTTATTCATATTATTCATATTCATTCGCACACCTTCTTGCGCTTGTAATCAGTGACCGTGTTTTTTTTTTCGATCTTGCACATGCAGTCTCCACATTTTGGTGCATGTTACTGTTTCTTTTGTACTCATTTTGTCATTTTGAAGAAATTATTTAATGACCTGAATAGTACCAATCAGAAAACATTGTCACACTAATGCAATATTATTTGAAAACGATATTTGATATTTGGCCATCAGCCTTTACACATTATACAGCTCATGTCTACATTTTGTCATTTATTACTAAAACATGAAAAATGTTTCTGTTTCAACAATGTGTTTACATAGATTGTTGTAGATACAAAACACACATCAAATTATTTCCCCTTACAATTTTGGGTAGCTCACTCCCAGATAATTAACCAAGGCAGGAACTAGGAGAACTTCTTGCCCGTTCTGAGGTGATGGGTGGGATGGTATAGCAGGCTGCTTGGGCTTATCGACACATATAGAAGACAAAAGACGCTGACGGAGAGGTGCAAAGGTTTTTTCTTTGGCACTGGTAATTCTAGTGCTAAATAGCATTGCTCTTGTGATGTCACAAGATACAACTTTCAGGGGCATAGCAAACAAGGCTCACATCCCAGCAACCTCTACGCATAATGGTGCTGTGAGAATTAGAAAACAAATGCTCTAAACATAAAATTATAAAAAATGAAGGTAACATTAGATTCCACATTAATAAAAACCAAAATAAAAAACTAGAACATAATAAAGAAAAAAATTATTATTCCTCCAAAAAATAAAAAAGGCTACCATAATGGTTACTGTACTGTTTAGGTTTCTTTTTTTTAAAGGAATTTGGTCCTTCTGTCTTTGGATTTTTGCATGCTTTGGGTTGCCTTATTTTTGTCTTTTTTTCCTTGCATTTACAAAGCTGTGGTTCTTTTGTTTATTTAATAATTTTATAAAATATTAAAGAACATTATTTTGTTTTTGGCCCAAAATCCAGAGGTTTTGGTTACCCTCAGCTCATGAAGGCATCTCCACAGCTGCATTTTTTCTTACGCTGATTGTGTATCCTCTACGAGTCAGGAGCTGTTGCCACCACTGATGTTTACATCCTGACCTCACTCTCTCCTTCTCTGTCTGTCTTTGAGCCCACTGCTAGGTTGCCCATACTATAGCCTCCCTGGGGGTGGCCACTGAATGCTTTCACCTGTCTTTTTCTCTTTATCATACTTGTGCTGGTGTTCTTTGATGTAGGTCACACAAAAAGGGTATACATCCCATCCCAGCAGAAGGCCATGCACTACCACGTGTGCATCTGCAGGATTTCAACTACAGCCACTGCTCTACCTTTCTCCTGTTTCTTGTGTAAAGGTTTTCTGTGGGACTTACCCTTTCCCTGTGCTGTCACGGTGATTGCTTTGCCATTTATAAGCTTTTGCCATTTCAGCACTCCGTCAAACTCCCTATATGGATTTTATATTGATTTTATAGCCAATTCTTAGTCAAAATAATATTGTTACTGTCTCACACTCGAAGGCATTTAAGTGATGGCTAGATAAGATACTCTAATGTTCAAAGTATTAGGTGAAGTGTGAAGGTATGAAGGTTGTGTAGTTCTGAATTAGACAAGTCTTTGAATACATTATATAATGGCAGTGACAAATTGCTTTAGACAGGAATAATTTACCAATAGTATGGTTGGCATTCCATCACCAGTGGCAGGGGTGCCTATAAAAACAGCTAGCATGCAATGTCACAAACAGAATTCCAGCTACTGTGGCAAAAATAAGCAGACATTTAAAGGTTAGCAAGCCATCCAAAGGTGCTATGTAAAGAGCAAAATATAATCATTCTGTCACTTGGCATTTGCACTACATTGATGTTAGCGGTGGGATGAAAAGAAAGCCGCACCGTTGAATTGTAGCAAGTGCTGAGTGATGTGGAGACTACTACAATGGACATGTTTGGCTCTTCTGAGGAGTTGCTGGAGTCTCAAGGCTAAGATCAGGGATCTGGAGAGCCACATCCCCCATGTACCAATGCTGCAAGACAGCTGAGAAACTATTGCTTAGCTGTTGTATTGCCGCTTCTCCTGCTAAGGTCAAATGAGACCTGGGAACATAGATGTTTCAGAGCTTTCAGCTCATGGAGCTAGGAAGAAGTGTGGCAGATTGAGTTATCCCTGACACCAGGTTAGCCATGTAAAGCAGAGCTGGCTATAAAATTGTGAAGGCAAAGGAAGGACACAGATCACAAAGACATTATGGCGCCACCATGGTATGAAAGTTGCAAAGATGATATCAATGTGTACATTGTCATGTGAGTGAAGGAAAACAGCCAAATGACCACACAAGGAGGTTTGTCTGCACACTTGTATTTGACAGATCACGGCACAAAAGTGCAGCAATAAAAACCTCTGCTGCACCACATGACAATGCCATCAGACAATGCAGCATTCAACATCCCTGCTCTTCCACTTAACAGGGAAGAACTGAAGACTCCTGCTAAGGTTCTTATATCACAACCACATACCTGCAATTGAAACGAAGACCACCCAGGAATTACAAAGAGTTGAGCACCTTTTTATGTTTAAGTTGGAAGTGGTCACTGGGGACAGCAACTTTGAAAGGAGGACTATACCTGTATAATAATGCTGACAAATTGCATCAACCAGGGATATGTCACCCATAGTATATGATCTGGCATTCCATTGCCAGAAGCAGGGGTGCTTATGAAAATTGTAAGTCTGCAACAGAATTCCATCTAGTGTGGCAAAGGTGAGGGGTTCTTTAAAGGACACGAGCCACCAAAAAGAGCCATGAAAAATGCCAAAGAGAAATCATTCTGGCACTCTTCATCAGCACTACAATAATAAAAAACAATCAAAAAATGCCTGTGGGATAGATGTTACTTTATTGGCTTTAACACGGAGAAATACTGTCTATCATTCCTACTTTCGTTATCTGTTCTTAGTGGTCATCCATTTCATATTGGAAATTTCTCCAACTCATACCTCTCCTCCCTCTTCCATACTAGTTTGTCCTCACCTTTCACTTGCACTACTACTTTATGTTTTGCCACATTGATTCATCTCCTTACCACCTTTTCAGTGATGCTCAACAGTCACCCTGTGCACCTTCTTCCTATATGTCCATCTAGTCATGGGTGTTTCCGTCCTCAATTCAGAAGCTCCCTTCAGCCACTACTATATACACTTTCCCTCATAGCAATGCACGCCACTTGCAGACATACTGATCTTTTTTTGATTGGTTAGTCACGCATGCTGCTGCCCTTTTCAATACTTGTCACTGTCATTCATCTATAGAAGTGTTTCCAGCCTCAAAAATGATATTTCAAAGCTTTACTGCATGAACCTACTCCAGTGTTACCCAGTTGAGTGTCATGGATGGCTGAGATGTCAATATATTTTTATGATTAGATAATCAAATGAGCAGAACTGACTGATTACCTGTCACATTTATTTTTTTTTTATATTCTAATACTGTGTTCTAAAAATTTTTCACAAACTTTCTTATAGTGAAGGACAGACTGACTAAAATGCAGTTTGGAAAAGATATAGGAATAAATGGAAAAGAAAAGCAATAACCACATAAAAAAACTCCCAAATGTACCCCCTTTCTCAATAGATTTCTTTTTTTCCCTAAATAATGGATTTAGACCTTCAGCTACAATTTGTCTGTATCCTAGGTAGCATGACACTTTTCATTTCATAACCCTTTTCTTATTTTTTGTCATTGCTGACTTTCTGTTTGTGAATTCATCAGGGGATGATGAATAAATGATCTGACGTGGATAAGCTGGAATTCTCACCTGTACAATAGATGGCATTAATAAAACTTGACTTGACAATCAATGGGTTGCAATGCCTTTCACTTCCAGGTCACAGCACTGTGGCAAAAAGAAAAATGCTAAAGACATCGTTTCAGTCTAGTGAGGACCGAGGGGCTTCTCTGAATGCAGAGGGACTATTACAGATTTAATTTTCAACTTTCTCATCATTTTCTGCCACTAATCACCTAATGATACTCCTCAAATGAAAAGGACTCCATTTCTGTCACTCCCATACAAAGAAAGAGATGAAAATCCACCGATAATCCTTTTACTTTTATTTTGACTGTTCCATGTTTGTGTGAGTCATCTTTTTAGGTTTTTCTAGGTATAAAGCAAGTCACCATGACTTGTCAAATGCATGCCATTGCCTTCAAGATAAGCTTGCTGTTCACAGCCAGCCAGTTTCATTCTTCTGCATAATAAGCCGGAGCAGAGGCAGCATTAAAATCACATCTTACACTGCATTGCTCTCAATACACTTGTTGGACGTGGCTCTGCCATGTGATTGACATGATGGTATCAGAGCCGAAATGCTCTCCGACTAGTAGAGCATAGGGAGCACGGGTGCACCAATTTCTCTTCAAAAACTGACAAACTGAGAACAAAATCTCCTTTCTTTGTGAAAGCAGAGGCACCAGCAATAACCTCAGGACTGGCCTGCGTTAACTCATGAATGATTAAGATATGATGTATCGCACACACAAGGCTTACTATTCCCACTATCTCATTCCTTTAAATTGAAGATACTATTTTATTATTGAAAGAATAATTTACTGCAGGAGAGGGTTCCAGCTTGTCTTGACCCCAGATGTGAAGAATAGATTAAAGAAAATGAATACATAAGAGTGTTGAAAAATTTCCATATTGTAACCTAGAGGCTATTATTCTTTTCCCTGTTCATTTAATAAATGTTTAAACTGCTGTTTAATTGCTCTATATTTACAGTATTTATAATTGCCAATACCTCCAATTAGGCCTCCTTAGAGAAGTAACTAGGAGGTGGAGAGGGTGATGTGTATTTATGGTCAGAGAAAAGATGGGAAAGCTGTTTGGGAGGACTGGCCAGCGCTTCAGTATGCTCAGTCTGACGTTAAAGAAGGGGAATTCCACGTCTGGAAGTGTCACTCCACAAGTAGTAGAATATTGAAGTAGCTAATATTTCTCTTATGTGGAACTCCCCATAACTGAGTAAGCAGCATCCATGAACTGGGTTCATGAAGATGTAGGGCATTATTAGGACTTGTCTTTTATGTAAAGCAGCCTTGCATAGTGCTTACATAAGTTTTAAAGGGTACCATAATGAAATATGAAGTATATGGCTACCCTGTGCTTAAACTACATTGACTGACAGAGAGTGTGATGAATATTGGTTTTTACATTTGTAGAATCATTTACTGTAGTTTCAAATTTTATCATTCTTTTGGAAATGTTGTACCATCTTTGAATTATGTTGTACTTTGGATGTAAATATTTCATCACATTGTTCAGTGTCCCTCCACTGTTATTCATGTGTTTAGAATCTATGTAAGATAGTGGTGCAAATGTCCTGGTAACATAAACAGCTTTAGCTGTGGCAGGAGTTCCAACTTAGAGTTAGAACTTTGCAATGTTTATTAATGAGAATGATTTTTTGGTTAGCATTTTAGGGTTTTGCTGCTGTCATGTTAGGTTTGAGAGAGCTTTTTTGACATTTTTGATGTTTTGTATTTGATATTGATAACATTTCTCAAGTTTTTTACAATGTAGTATTAGTCTCTTGATTTTGTTTTTGGTAGTGAGTTTCACTTTTAGTGCCATCTTATTTCACCACCACTTTGCTTATAATTTCTGATGGCAGGAGTAACCATTTTATGAATTCTAAAAACTAAAATTCTATTTGGCCAGAACAGGTATTTTATTTATTATTTAACCATGTTTTGTACATATTTGTTTATCATTGACATCATACCACAGATACAGTATAACACATGACATTGTGGTGAGATACCCTATAGGCATTAAGTTTCGGTGTTCCATTCCTGATGGGTTTGATCTTTACTACTGTAAGAGCGGGTGTTGAGAGTCCACTACCCTCCTTACGAGAATTCAGCGTTGGTTCTTCTTGGCTTGTGGGCGACCTTGGTAGCATAGCAGACTGAGTCTTCGATGTGTGGAAAAGCACACAGAGATGGTCACCCCAGTTTGTTGACTATTTGCCAACTATATTTTATTTCTTTAATAATACAACAGTGGAGATACAGCATTGAACTACCCAAGAACACTTCTCTCTTTTTTTTTTTCTCTCTACTCAACCCACCAAATTTCTCCTCCCTTAAATAATCCATGAATTAACTTTATTACAACTTCCTGACATGAACTCCTGCTTACATTACCCCAGAAGAAATGTCCTCATTTAAATAACATTTTTTAGAAATACAGTAAATCCAACAACAATGTATGGATACAGTAGATGCTTCTGGACCGAACCTCTATTCCCTCCACTCTCTCGCCTGCTGAGTCGCTGATACACCATAGCGTTTAAACACCTCTCCTTTTAAGATTTCATAATCGGCAGCCTGCTCCTCTGTCAGATCATAGTAAGCCCTTTGTGCTTCCCCCTTCAGATAGGGTTCCAGAATGTAAGCCCACTCCATCTGTGGTCATGCGTTACGCTTTGCATTTCTTTTAAATACTAGGAAGTATGTCTCGACGTCATCTCCCTCCTTTAAATATGTTAATAGAGGAGGTACTGACCATGAAGTTTCCACCCTTACCGCTGCCGCGGCACAAACTTCAGATTCTGCCAATCGGGTCCTTGTGTCACCGAGCTGGATTTTTACTTGCTGAAGTTCAGCAGACATCGTGTTCAGCACAGTGTTTAGGTCCTGTCCTTCACTCATTCTTGGACAATTGTATCCTGCCGGCTACGCCAATTGTGATAAAGAAAGTTGCAAGACAACTTTAAAGAGTTGGGGAATAGCCCTGTATATTGCTTTGTTTCAATATCACTGGTCAAAGTAAATGAAATAAATCAAACATTCGACAGAAAATGATGGGTAATGGTGGCTTTATATACATGAGACAAAATGGCTGCAGGAAATGATCAAATGGGAAGTGACGTCATCAAAGGAGGACTGGAAGTGATGTCATTGCCAGGAATCGGCAGTGATGTCATCACCAAGAGCCAGATGTGACACCATCAGAATAAGGCCAGAAGTGACGTCATCACCAGGAGTTGGAAGTGACGTCATCAAGGGAGGACCGGAAGTGACATCATCTCCAGGAGCCAGAAGTGATATCACGGATGAGGAAGTGGTTGATGTCTTAGTCTTGATAGTATTGTTTATTGCAGGTATGATTGTATTATTTTCCTTCTTTAATTCTACAAGGTCAGAAGAGAGGCATTAGTACCCTGAAACAAACCCTCATATGTTAGTAGATCGCTCACCTTAGGGCTTGCTGACTGCCTCTGAAGCGTACATGTGTGACAGGCTCTATGATGCCAACAAAATTATTGACATGAAACAAAGCTATGCAGCTTCCCATAACAGAGACTGCAATTGCCATTTCTGACAAAGCTGGGACAGTCACTGGTGAGACAGTAATGGTGGCACACTGTACAGGAACAAGATGTTGAGGGGAGGAGAGAGCCACTGTGGTGTCATACAGTGACAAATGTGCATGTGGCAGGTTCAAGGTCACATGATACTGGGTTAGAAAATCCCAACCTAAAATCACTGGGTGGCTGGAAGAACGCACCACATGGAACACATGAGAAAAGGTAATGTCTCCAATATGTACAGGAGCAGTAACAGATCCCAACATATCCAAGAAGTGCCCAGTTACAGAGGTAGCAAGGACAAATGTCTTACTGATGGGCTGAGTAGACAATTTTGGAATAGATCTGCGGCACTCATCTGTGATCAGCGAGAGACTGGAGCCACTGTCCACTAAAGCATGGAGTTCAGCTCCAGCTATTGTGAGTTGTATAAATGGAGTAGGGCTGTTGTGTGCATTTGAATCAACATTATGTGGGTGGACCGATACATGATCAGAAACTGATATTTGGTCCTCAATACCAGCTTCTAATAGTTTCCCTGAATATGTTTAGAGGAAGACAGAGTGTTGTCTGGTGTGGAAAAATGCACCTGTCTTGTGGAAGGCGTGTGATAGCTGTCTGAAGGAAGTCGCCGGTGGTGTGACATAGTGGGTGAGGAGGGTCTATTTTGTCTGTAGAGGGGACCTGCTGATGGGGAAGAAGCTCTATGGGGTCTGTCACTATAATCAGAGTTAGAAGAATGTATTACTGAATGGGCTCTGCGCTCACCTGAAGGAAATCGGACAGGTGGATTATCATAACAGTACCTGGAGGGAGAAAAATGATCATAGTGATCTGTTCGGGAACGGTAGACCCTTGGATGCTGAGATGCTGGGGAGCAACTTCGATGTTGCTGAGAGCCGGGATCACCATTTTGAGAGAAAGCAGTCATCATCAGAATAGGTGTAACGACGAGGTGATGAAGCTTGGAAAGATGGTGTAGAGATGTCATCACAGAGAGAGTGATTTCTTCCTGCATAGGAATTTTGGGTAGAATTGTACCAGTCCTACAGTGGCACCGATAGTAGTTCCGTTGTATTGAGTGATGACCAGTGCAGCAGGCAAGATCTGTCATTCCACAGGCTTGAGATATGCTCCTTATTCCTTTCACTTCATGTGTTAGGTCAGAAAACTGCTGTGTGAGTTTGGCCAGTCTCTCATCAGTATAGCATTTATCAGATTGTTGTAAGTTACGTAAGTCAGTCTGAAGATCAGCAATAGCAGCGACTAAGTCCATTATAGGATCAGCAGCATGGCTATCTGCATTGTTTTGTGTGACAGTCACTGGCATGACATTTACAGGAGCAGCTATGCTGAGAGCTAACTGAGCACGTTCACATTGCCTTGCTACTTTCAATGCAGCATCCGGTGTCACTGCGCCATGCTCATGGATTTTTAGTTGAAGAGAGGGATCAAATTTCGACACAAACCGTCTAAAAATTTCACAACGTTGAGCATTAGCAGTGTATTGTGGAAAAGCTTCAGTGACTAGGTTAGTTAAGTCTGCTGCATAACCTCTAGTGGTTCTTCGGGTTTGTGAGGCTGAACATTCAATTACATTTGAAATGTGGCCATAAACTGCTGTCTTCAAAAAACAGTGCTCAGACTAGCTTTAGCCAGAGTGTAGTCAGCCTTTACATCAGGGGAAAGGCTCTGCCAGTATGAGAACGCCGCGCCACTGAGTTTTGTCAGGAGAAGCTTAGCCTTTTCTAACGGAGCTGCTGAAACATCCAGAGCAACTTCTAATCATTGTATTCACAAAGTAAATAGCTCAACTCCGTCACCAGTGAAAGTTGGAGGCAATTCGACTCTAAACGGCAGTTGCATGTTCACAGTATCGGCGCTAGCCCTTTGCTGCGGAATAACTGCAGGTTGTTGCTCGTCATCCGCCATGTTTCAGAAAAATGCGCAGTAGCGTGCAGCACATAGCTTAACTTGTAAAACTGATGCCAATAGCTACTAAAGTGTACACAAGCAATAGCGGTAATATCCATGCCATCTACAGAAATGCAAATTAATGTCCACAAACTTAACCAACTGCCGCTGCCACCAGTGTAAGAGCGGGTGTTGAGAGTCAGTTACTCTCCTTACCAGAATTTGCTGTGGGTTCTTCTTGGCTTGTGGGCGACCTTGGTAGTGTAGCAGACTGTGTCTTCGATGTGTGGAAAAGCCAACTATATTTTATTTCTTTAATAATACAACAGTGGAGATATAGCACTATGCTACCGAAGAACACTTCTCTCGTTTTTTTTCTCAGATTGCAAAACATTTTTTCAGTCGTTAGATATTTACACCATTTGCAAACCCCTCTTTATCTGGTGCAGGGATGTAGGAGCTAGAACCTGTTCCAGTAGCACCAACAGCTAGGAAGGAACCAAACCTGGACTGGACACAGGGTACACGACCAAACACGGACTGCACTGATTATAGGTGATATTTTAGTTAATATGTAATGCCAAAAGAAAAGCCCACATAGACTTAGAGAGAATATGCAACGTCCACGGGGACAAAAAACAGGTCAAACCAATCTAAGGGGAGCCGTGAGGCAGCAATGCAAACCACCGTGCCACTGTGCTGTCCCTTGAGTCATTTTAGAATGTCAGTTTTCTTTTACAGATGTCTTGTCTCGCCATATGATAAACTGCAGAAAAAAAGCTTATATTTTAACCTGCCTAGTTTATTTTTTCACATCTTCTAAACTATGAAAAATGAAGTGTCCATGCGAGTTGTCTTTGGATTATTTTTTGATCAATTAAACCTACATAACCTACTGCACTGTTTCCACAAGAGAATACAAGTAGAGGACAAAACAAAGCCTTCCCTCAGCAAAGTAAAAAATATCTGCAATGTAAGTGCAGCTAAAGAAATGAATCCGGCTCATGTGTAGGACACCTTCAGTTTAGCATTGGGGACAGGGACTAATGAACGGGGCAAAAAAGCCTAAAACGCATGCACTGCTGCAAACAGCACAAGAGTAATGAGAACCGCCAGGCAATCATATCCAATCATGCACAATGAAGGTGAGCAATCAGCAGGGATATGTGAGAAATGAACGCCTGAAAGCCCGTTTTGCAGAGAACACCTGATAAAGTATAACAAGGATACTTAATAAAGATGAAAGAGCCCCTCTTGAACTGTCTCTTTTAGAGAAAATAAGGACAAATCGCAGCACAAGCCAGTAGCCTGATCAGCTTTGTACTTGCCTGACTACTTAATGAAAGGACAAGCAAAGCAATGTTGGGTGGTCATCTTGTTTGAGTTATATAAAAGTTCTAATTGCTGAATAAGATTTATATTAGGAAGACCAGCTACTTAGACCGGAAGAGATTTTACCCGTCAGCTAAACAAATAAACTGCCCTGACGTGGTAAATGGTGGGATGTAATTGCTGGGATTTATTTCTGCTTTACCTTTTTTCTTTTAAAAGAACATCTACTTAAACATGCTACTTATTCTAGTCTTCATGACTGCATTTTTAAATGAAAACTTGGAAATTCAATATTTCTAATGCAAAATATTAATATGCCGGATTATAAAGGAGATAAAGATAAATGGCATTTCATTGCGAGTAGTGTTTCGCATTCATTTTGTATTTGTCTTTAGAACAGACCATACAGTATGGTGTACTTTTTACATTTCATTTCAATTGTTTCTTATCTCATTTTTCTCCATCTAACCATCCATTTTCTAACATACTTAATCTACTTCAGGAGTCTTGGAGCCAGACTTTATCCTTGCCACACTGGGCACATGACAGGATTCAGCCCTAGACGGGGTGCTAATCCATTACAGGGAACAGTGACAAATACAAGATAGCAATGTATTTTTACTATTTAACAGTTCAGCACAACAACATGCATGTTTATTGAACATGAATAAACCACTACACAGTATTTCAAAAGCTTAATGAATCAAGTTACATTTTATTGCTCTTCTTGTACAAACATCTTGAGATCTGTAGAATGAAGCACTCCATGTTCTAGTTGAACAAGTAGCTGTCACTTGGGCATCCAGCTCCATGTGTCTAAAGAGGGTTCTTCCAGCTGCTACAATCTACATATCTAAAATGTCAAGGTCTATCCATCCATCATGCGATTACTCATGAACTACTAAACGATTGATCTTGAAGTTAACCAAAAGCCTATAACCTTATACAATTTGGTGAGTCAACAAGTTTGAGGTAGTGCCAAATATGGCAAAGTGGGCTGGGTTCATGTGTTTCTTAAGGTAAACTGATCAAGAAGGGGACATGCCAGAAAGAAAAAGAAGAGCAATGACATCTACTGAGCATCAAGCAAATCACAGATGGCAATTATGTGATAGAAAGAAGAAGAATGACAGCTGCGGCATCCGCTGATTATCGAGCACATACAGTGCTACTCGCAAACTATTGATCTTGGTCTTATTTGAAAGCTTATCACTTGATATGTTCGGGAAAGTTAAAACATTTTAGGTTGTGGCAGCCTCTGAAAAAGTGACTTGGCAAAAAGGAAAAGTGTCTCCATGAGCTGAGCGTCTTATTGGTTGGCAGAAAAGTTTATTGTCATAAAACCTAAATCCTCACAAGAACATCTGTTGATAAGCTTGCTACATAAGTTTTCCAAATTCATAATATTGTGCAAGTATTGGGTTTATTGATCATCAACCATGAAGAAGAACTCTGTAATATGAAGAAGGAAAATGAAGAGCCGTGACATCTTTTGAGTGTCAGGCACATTGCAGAAGGCACTTAGTGCAGGATACAGAGTACAAGGACGAGAATATGAGAGAAATGATGCTGACAAACAAACGCAAATTTGAAATGTGACATCATCAGCGTGATCACTGTGAAACCATGTTTTTTTCATGGTTACAATAAAACACTGTCCTGCTAAAATCCTGTTCTGTCCTGCTCTATGTGAAGCATCTCCATGTGAAGCATGTTTCCTAGTAGATTTCCATTTTCTGTGTGTGGTGGTTAAGCTTGCACTCTCATTGCACATTCTTTCCAAGTTTGCCTGAGTTTTCCTCCCAATACTCTGTTTTTTTCTCTTATTTATCTCCAATTCATTTATGGAAGATTAATTGTCGACTCTAAATTGGCCCAAGTGTATGGGTATACGTGTGTGTACAGTGGGAGCCACGTCAAACAGCCGCCTGGAGCATGACAGGACCATGACAGGACCATGCACGATCCTTGCACGGAATGTGATCCCCCGCGATGACGCAGTTAACGATGCCCCGCCCCATAAACGCCCCCATGCGCTTTCTAAAAAGATGGTTGCAATGCTGTATAATCCCGCCAGATGGAGCATTGACTGCTTCAGTTAACTGCAGTGTCCAGGAAGCCCTATACCGTATCTTTAATATACTGTACAGGCAGTTCTTGTATTGTCAACATACTGTAGTTTCATAAATAGATGACGTGGTAAAAAAAACAACAACAAACCGATTAATAAAACAGATTTGTTAAATCACTCAATACACAACTCATGATGATACGGAAGCGTATTAGGGCCACGGTGAAAAAAAAATACGGACACAGTGAAGAAAAAAAAATCTAAATGTCGAGATTAAAGTCGACATGTTGACTTTATTCTCGACATTTCCATTTTATTCTCGCCATTTATGTCGAGATTAAAGTCGACATTTCCACTTTATTCTAGTAGTTTATTTTGTCAGTAGAATGTCGCAAACTAAACTTCATCTTAAAATGAATGTTTAATTTACTAGATTTTCTCAAACCCCCGTCATAAATTAATGTAGCACATTAAATGCTTTTTATTAAGTGTTCCCCGACCTAGTTTTTAATCTCCATGCGCTTCTTAAACTGACTTCCTCTTGCACACAGACAGCAGACAGCGATCGCCGCACATTGACTTCATGATATTCCTGCTCTATGAACATTCAGAATACTAACATACAGTGCATGATATCTTCTTCACGATGAAATGCATTAAAGCATGTATTAAACACGGGTGGCGGGGGGCACGGTGGCGTGGCTGTAGTGCTGCTCCCTTGCATTACGGGGTCCCCAGGTGTATGTTCAGTGTAGTGAACTTTATGACAGGTGTGACGAGGCTCCAAAAAACTGGATATATGAATGGGTATCGCACAGGTTTAACTTAAATATTGGGCTCGTGATGTGGTGGTCGGAGACACGAACGCAGAATTCAATGGATGTTCTTCTGAGCGGGCTTTCTTTATTGCATGCGCGCTGTCTCTATCTGACGTACTAAACCTCCAGTTCCTATCATTGCTTTTTCTTTCCGCACATAACCAATCACCACACGATAAACGTCTTTGTGAAATTAAAACAAGTTATAAACTTAGACCTCAGAGTTTTCAGAACTTAAAATGTATTAAAGCATGGGAAATAATAAATAAATAAACTACCCCAAACAAATTTTATAAAAATAAATAAATTAATAAAGTCACCACTTACCGCGAATAGTCCATTAACACTAGAATTACCAGAGCCTACGAAAAAACTCTTAGATCCGTCCCACCTTAAATCGCTTCTTAAAACCGTTCTCACCTCTCCGCCAGCGTCTTTTGTTAATCGAAATGTGTTGATAAAGAAAAGTTGCAAGTAGCCGGCTATTCCATCCCCCTATCGACTTAGAAAGTGCACAAACTTCTCCCAGCTCATGCCTTGATTGATTATCTGGGAGTGAAGTGGAGTTTTAGAGTGGAAATAATAGATCATTATTTGGAATACACGTATTTCACGTGTGTTCCGTTTCTACAGTAATCCGTGTAAACACATTTTTAAAACAGAAACGTTTTTCATATTGTAGTAGTAAATGACAAAATGTAGGCATAAACTATATAATGTATGAAGCCTGAAGTCCAAATATCAAATTAACTGCTTCATAAAAGGTACAAATATAACAGAACAAGTATGCTTTTATTCAAAAATATAACTGCAGGAAAAAAGCCGCATTAACATGCCACATTGACACATACATCTATCAACTGCCATGGTAGTGTAATGGTAACAGTTGCTGACTTGTAACCACAAGGTTATGAGTTCGATCCTGCACGATTCTCTTTTGAAAAGTAAACTGCTCTTATTCTTACTATTTTAAAATAAAAACATACATTTGATTTCAGTGTGTAACAGCCAGTGTAATTTATGATACTTGTAAAGGTTAGTTTTTTTTTTTTATTCACTTTTCATTCTCTCAGTCGTGTTCAAGATCCTTCCCTACCTCCCCCCCCT
>JANRMT010062796.1:34044269-34063573 GCA_026402145.1 Polypterus bichir lapradei | reverse complement strand
AGGGGGGGGAGGTAGGGAAGGATCTTGAACACGACTGAGAGAATGAAAAGTGAATAAAAAAAAAAAACTAACCTTTACAAGTATCATAAATTACACTGGCTGTTACACACTGAAATCAAATGTATGTTTTTATTTTAAAATAGTAAGAATAAGAGCAGTTTACTTTTCAAAAGAGAATCGTGCAGGATCGAACTCATAACCTTGTGGTTACAAGTCAGCAACTGTTACCATTACACTACCATGGCAGTTGATAGATGTATGTGTCAATGTGGCATGTTAATGCGGCTTTTTTCCTGCAGTTATATTTTTGAATAAAAGCATACTTGTTCTGTTATATTTGTACCTTTTATGAAGCAGTTAATTTGATATTTGGACTTCAGGCTTCATACATTATATAGTTTATGCCTACATTTTGTCATTTACTACTACAATATGAAAAACGTTTCTGTTTTAAAAATGTGTTTACACGGATTACTGTAGAAACGGAACACACGTGAAATACGTGTATTCCAAATAATGATCTATTATTTCCACTCTAAAACTCCACTTCACTCCCAGATAATCAATCAAGGCATGAGCTGGGAGAAGTTTGTGCACTTTCTAAGTCGATAGGGGGATGGAATAGCCGGCTACTTGCAACTTTTCTTTATCAACACATTTAGATTAACAAAAGACGCTGGCGGAGAGGTGAGAACGGTTTTAAGAAGCGATTTAAGGTGGGACGGATCTAAGAGTTTTTTCGTAGACTCTGGTAATTCTAGTGTTAAGCCGCCATCTTAATCTCTGTAGTGCAGTTTGGTAGCGTCAATTCGGCGGGGGAGGGGAGGGTTGTTAAAATCACGTGATTGCAATTCAGCGCAGCTAAATTGCTGGCGTGTGTTAACGTGTTCTTGAGAACAAAGCGCCATCTAGTGGTGGAACCAGGTAAATGAATAAATAGGGCATGAATGGGCGTGTTTACTGTGAAATCTTGACACGCCTTCTGTTAGTAGAGGGAGGGGGGGATCACGGCGTGCATAGGGCAGCCGTACGCCATTCGCACGCCATTCACACGGCCGCGGCTATTTGAAGTGGCTCCATCTGTATGTGTGTGCAGTTCAATGGGGGGGTGGCCAATTCAGGGCTGTTTCCCTCTAGAGGTCTCATCAATGTGTTACTCTGAATCAGGTATGTTAAGTAGGATTCAAAATGTATATATGTTCATTCTGTATGTTATATTTAATTTTCTGTTTATGAAGTGTATGACCCATTCATTATAATCCACTTAGAGTCAATTCACACATGAATTGCAAACAGAATGCACAATACATTTTCCATGCTGAATGTGACAAAATATAAGCACCTGGAAATGTATACTTATTCGGTTTGGCTCAATGACTTCAAAATGGCCTTGAGTACCAGTGCTGCTTGTAAAGATGAATGTGTACAAACAAGTGCATTTTGACAAGCCTACTGTCTACTTTGCAGAGAGTAATCTTCATCAGCACACGCTGCTTCATATGCGTCATATAAACACAAACATGTTTAGAGGGAGCAGAGGGTCTACAGATTGTGTTTTTTTTTCACCATTTGTGCCAGTTCCCATTTATAATTGTAGTTAAACACCTTCCATTAGCAATAATTAGGTGTACAGAACAATTATGTATCTTTCTGGTTAACAGTGGGTAGCTTTTGAGGTTTGTAAACAAAGGTGAAAAGAAAAAAGCCGCTGGAAATACCTTTTTATTTTTTTTCACTCACATGTAATGTGAACACTCAACTATGCACAATGCAGTGGCTCCATTGTCAGTGGATGACATTTTGGAAGAGTGTAGTGTCAGCAAGATCTTTGATCCATAAAACTCCCATCCTCTACCAACTGTACAACAAAAGAACTATACCAGAGCCAAGTGCAATCAGTGCAGTAAGCCATTGTCCTGTTGGTGCTCCAGTGTTATCTGCACACTGATATCTTCATTGGGTTCTATGGAATATACAATATAACATATATGAGAATGCTTTCACTTAGGCATCATACACAGATATTATGCATATTTTAAGTGCATCATGTAAAGCCTTTGCAAAGAAAATACAAAGCATGACAAGATAAGATGCAATTGAAAAACAAGTCAAGATGCAGTACCAAAAAAATCAGCCCGATCTTTACCAAAACCCAAAGCATTATTTAGAAAATGGTAGATGAAAATTGAAAGCACAACTCTTTCATGGTAAGTCAAATGAAAAGCAAAGTACACAACAGTAAACAGTTTTTATTCACAACCTTGGTTAATCAGGAGGCACTCGTGCGTTCCAGTATTGTAACAATGGGATCCAAAGAATGGCTCCCATACCTAAGCAAACACAGCATTAAAAAAGATGTGAAAATATTCTGTCCATCTTAAATTATTTTCCTGCTAAAATAGTTATTTCATCATGCAGAAAAATGGCAATTTTGTGCCATCAGTCACCCTGCCACTATATATTTAACCCCACCCAGTCTGTGAAGACCTTTCTGCCAGCTGCTATAATACTTTCTTGCAAATCATGCAATGGGCACTGTGTGATTTATAAAACCATGATGTGTTTTTGAAATTTATTTTCAGGTACCCCTTTTACCAAAAATGTTAATTTTCAGACATTCAGAGGATCTAAGGAATTTATTTGTGAGTTAGTGCTTAATGATCAGTTATTTGGCTCAGTGCTTGCCAATAGTACCTTGGTTTGTCATGTTCTCCCTATGTTTGTGTGAATTTTTCTCCAGGTATTCCTCTCACATCCCAAATTTATATTGGACCTAAACAGTTAAGTGCAGATGGACTGTATATGCAAGTATGCCTCGCAATGTGATTTGCTGGTTCCAATTTTGTGCCCTGTGCTTAGCAGAATGACTGGTTTTAGTTGATGCAACATTTTAACCCTTTAAATAATGACTGTGTTTTTGCCTTTTTGAGTGCTTTTCCATAACAAATTTGCAGTGAGCACTCTTTGAATAACAATTTATGCAGACAATTTCTTTCTGAGCATCAGTGTGGTACAAAAAAAATGTTTATTGAAAATTTTCTATATCATATGTACTTTCGAATATATACTGGCTCAACATTCACCATGTCCTGTGATGCATGTTATAGGCTGCCAGGCTGGCAAAAGGTTTCTCTGGTAAGAACACAGTCAAGACGACACTTGTAAGGGTGCCATACTTAGGTAGCTAATAACCTTTCCATGCCAGTTTTTTAAGATATGGAGAACTACTAGACATCTGAATATGCTACATGGTGTATGAAATTAAGGCTAGAGGTTCTCTAATCTTCTTCAATGTGTATAATATTAGGGCTAGAGGATCTTTAATCTTCTCAGACTTTGCAGTCTGTACTGTTTATCAGCAAGACCACAACTTGATAACTCAGGAAGACTTGTTGAATATGGTTAAATTTCTATATATTTCCATAACTTTTTGAATGTGATAATTTTCATTTAGTCACATTTGGCAAAAGCCTCTTTTAATTTGTCACTGAGGTGAATGTGGTTTTGTGAACCTGATTTTGAAATACTTTCTACATCAGATGATGATATGCTCAATATTATTCCAAATTCAATTCATTTTATACATGTACAGTGCTATTCTCGGAAAGCAGGCTTAGAAAACAAAAAGACAGTCCCACAATGCAGAGCTGTTGTCACAACTTGTCATGCCTTTCCATGGAATTTGTAGCGGACTTTCTGATATTTCATGTATGATAATCAAGACACTCACATCCTTAAAATTTGCTTGCACATCCCAGAACAAAACATAATGCTACAGGCTCTCCATTTGCACGTTTCAATGTCCATATGATTAATAAATGGCAGCAACTTTTCTCATTGTCAAAGGTGATACCATTTAGCGGTGAATTCCCATGCTTTGATTCTTTGATGTTCTTCCTATTTCTTTAGGTTATCCTTCTTGGATTATTTTCTCTTGGCTTTGGAAGTTCCCTATATGTCATTAACAGTCTCTGACTGGTTTTCTTTCAGCTTAGTGACCCTCAATGTCAGGCTGCTGTGCATGTATACATACACTTGAAGATGTTTTTCCAAAGAGCCTATGGGATGTAGTCAGCAACAGCAATGTATTTGGAGGATTGTTACACTGTACTTATGGAGATAAGTCATCTTCTCATCCTCCTCAATGGAGCTGCTGTCAGTAATTTGGACATGTTGGATTTAATTGGATTATGGTTATTTTTCCACAATGTCACAAGATCTCCAGACATACTAGTGAAACTGCCTAAAAGGTAGCATACAGTGTGATTCCAGACTGGAACATGGTTTATTTCGCTATGGGTTAGGTTATAGGTTTTACCTGAGAGGCAGATCCTCTTGTAGATGAACACTTAATTTAAATTCTAATGATTTGAACCATTGTTTTAGTTCCTTATTATTAAGTATCAGGTACTTAGTAATTACTAAGTAACAGTACCTAGGTACAGTTCTACACTGTTTTGAAACAAACTATAACTATTAGGCACAAAAATGTTGCGTAAGCCCGTTTCCACGCTCAAATCGCGATATATAAAATCTAAACTTGCCGTAAAGCCACTCACATTTTCACGGTAGCTAAATGCTTGGCGTACGCAAGTTCTCCGCTTGGTTTTGCAAACTGGCGACACCCAGTGTCAAAGCAGTGCTACTGTTCCAGTGTGGTTTCCCTTTCTTTTTTAGATACACATCCCTGAAGCGGCTGTATAAATACACTGAAATAAACTGCATATTGTTAATTAGTTTAATGCATCTGATTGTATTTAACCTGTAACAATATAATGGTCCACAGAATGGTCAAACTATTCTAAATACCATAGCTGCTTTAGCGTTGTTGCTCTCACTGCACCTTCTTCTTCTTCTTTCAGGAGCTCCCATTAGGGTTTGCCACAGCAGATCATCTTTTTCCATATTACTCTCACTGCACCACTCAGGGTATTTATATCACTGTATCTGAGTGGGGAATCACAGCTGTACAACAGCTGATCAGAAAGAGAATTATCGGTATACAGCATCAAGCACACGGTGCCTCAGCCATGCTGTCTATTGAACTGCTCTCATAGAGCCTTTCCTCGCGGTTCAGAAACAGTTTCATCCCAAGAACTATAAACGCACTCAATCAGTCCATCAAGTGCTCCTTGTAGAACGCTTTGTACTTATAAGTACAATAACCTCACTTTAAACTTGCGATACGGTTATAATATTGCACAACCTGAGCCACTTCATAAAGCGTGTATTTGCATATGATGACGATATCATTTTTAAGATGAAATGCAGCAAATTATACAGATAAAATTTTAACTTCATTGAAATAATCTATATATTGTTAATAATTAAACATATGAGGATATGGTGCCACAGCGCTAGCCTGGAGCTGGTGCTCCGTTCATGGATTGTTCCTGCCTCGCGCTGTATTCTTGCTGGGGGTGGCGTGACACTGGTAGGATAGATGGATAGAATAATTAAACATGTACTAGAAGATATTTCAATGTTCCTTAAAAGTTCTGAATAATCGGCTTTCTAAGCTTATAGATGGCTTAATGTCTATTACAGTGCTGATTGTGTGGCAATTGGGTATTTGGAGAAAGAAAAGTAAGGATAGGAATTGGGGGTTAGTACATTTGAAAGAGACAGTACTGTTCCAATAAATTGTTTCATCGAAGGTCACGCACTTCGCAGCAAGCATCTTGTGTGAGACATGAACAATCACTGCGCCACCGTATTCCCATGTTTAATAACATGCTTTAACTCCTGTCATCATGAAAATGATATTAAGTATACATCTCAGTATTTAAATTATTCAGAGAGCTATAATATCATGAATGTAATGGATTCTGTGTCCTGTTGGAGGAAGAGAAAGCCTGTTTAAGAAACACGTCGTGATTCACATACATAGAACACATAGAAGATCAAATACAAAACAAAGCATTTAACGTGCTACTTTAGTTACGATGGGATTTGAGAAACTAGTACAATACAATAAAATACAATTTATTTTTGTATAGCCCAAAATCACACAAGGAGTGCCGCAATGGGCTTTAACAGGCCCTGCCTCTTGACAGCCCCCCAGCCTTGACTCTGTAAGAAGACAAGGAAAAATTCCCAAAAAAACCCCAGTAGGGGAAAAAAATGGAAGAAACCTTGGGAAAGGCAGTTCAAAGAGAGACCCCTTTCCAGGTAGGTTGGGCATGCAGTGGGTGTCAAAAAGAAGGGGGTCAATAAAATACAATACAATACAATACAATACACAGAACAGAACAAATCCTCAATACAGTATAAAAATTTAAATTTTAGAAGTACGTAGCAGAATTTAACAGTGAATGACATCACATAATATGATTTGGATTTGTTTACAGTCCTGGAGACCTCATCCATCAAGCTGCCTCCCCCATTTGGCCATTCCACAACTGAAACAGTGCTGGGCCAGTCAATCCGATGAAAGGACCTCTCTTTCCCATGATTCCAGCGATCCTCCATCAGGGATGACTTTACCATAGGCAGGCACAACAACTTGGCAGGTGGGCCATGGCACCAAGTGCCACAATTGAGTACCGAGAAGAGAAGCAGAATAGGTGGTTAGTATCAAATTATAACTATCATGTTACTTATGTTTTACTGCTAATGACTGACAACAGAGATGCAGTCTGTATAGTTAATCAGCAGCTCTAGTCAGGATATGCTAAACTGAAGTAGTGAGTCTTCAGCCGGGATTTAAAAGCTGAGACCGAAGGGGCATCTCTTATAGTAGCAGGCAGACCATTCCACAGTTTAGGGGCCCTGTAACTAAAAGCTCGACCTCCCACTGTTATTTTATTAATCCTTGGAATCATAAGCAGACTGGCATCTTGAGATCTTAATGTGCGCTCCAGTTTGTAAGTCATAATAAGTTCAGACAAGTAAGCCGGACGTTGGCCATTTAATGCTTTATATGTTAAAAGGAGGATTTTGAAATCTGCCCTAAATTTAACCAGGAGCCAGTGTGAGGATTTAAGAACTGGAGTTATGTGTTTGTATTTTTTTGTTCTTGTGATAATTCTTGCAGCAGCATTTTGGATTAACTGGAGGCTGTATAAAGAACAGTTTGAACATCCAGTGAACACCGCATTGCAGTAGTCAATCCTACTTGAAATAAATGCATGAATTAATTTCTCAGAATCCTGTTTATTTACAAAGCGCCTTAATTCCCTAACATTTTTAAGATGGAAGAAACTTGATTTGGACAACTTTGTAATGTGTGCTTTAAATGACATACTAGAGTCAAAGATAACTCTGAGATTTCGGGCTGATTCAGTAAAATTAATGGTGATTCCAACTGAGTTAAATGATGACAGAATATTGTTGTGATCAACGTCATTCCCTCCAACAATTAACATCTCTGTTTTATCTGTGTTTAAAGACAAGTAGTTCTCATCCATCCACTCCTTTAATTCACTAGCACAACTAATTAAAGACAACATCAGAGAAACTTCATTTGATCTAAATGAAAGGTATAAGTGGGTGTCATCTGCAAACGAGTGAAAATTAACATTATGTTTACTAATGATAGATCCCAGTGGAAGCATGTAAAGTGAAAACAGTAAAGGTCCCAGTACTGAACCCTGCGGGACACCATATTGAACGTCTGTGTATAATGATGGAGTACTGTTAGCACATTTCTGTACATATTTGAATCGATTTGATAAATAAGAACTAAACCAAGCGAGCACGGTGCCTATAAGCCCAACATCATTTTCTAGCCTGTGCAGTAAAATAGAATGGTCAATGGTGTCAAACGCTGCACTTAAGTCTAACAACATAATTACAGTGGAGTTTCCTTCATCAGAGGATATCAGAATGTTGTTTACAACCCACATTAGTGCTGTTTCTGTACTATGACCAGTGCGAAAACCAGACTGGAATTTTTCAAATAAATTGTAATGTGTAAGATGTGACTGAAGCTGATTGGCAACTACTTTTTCTAGTATTTTAGAGAGAAAGGGTAAATTTGAAGTAGGCCTATAATTATTAAGTATGTGTGGGTCTAGGTCTGACTTTTTAAGTAATGGTGTAATGACTGACACTTTTAGTGCTTCAGGTACTGTGCCATGCAATAATGAACTATTGATAATGTTTAAAATGGGCGCTGCAAGAACATCCATGGCACTTTTTACTAGTTTTGTTGGCACTTGATCTAGGGAACAAGTAGTGGGCTATATTTTAGAAATTAAAGTTAAGACTTCCTGCTCAGTTACAGGATTAAAATTACTAAAGTGCTGAATGCAATGTGCGGCAGGGTCTGCTAAGCTAGTATTTGATTTGTACTGTGATGCTGAGATCTGGGATCTTATATTTTTTATTTTCTCATTGAAGAAGTTCATAAAGTCTGTACTGCTAATGTGTGGGTATTTTGCACTGTAGATCTAAATTCCCATTTGTTAATTTAGCCACTGTTCTAAATAGTACCCGAGGATTTTTTTTATTGCTATCTATTATTGTAGAATAGTATTCTGAGCGAGGTTTAAAGAGGGCTTTTTTATATTTATTAACACTCTCTGTCCATGCAATTTGAAAGACATGTAGCTTTGTTGTTCTCCATCTGCGCTCTAGTTTTCGACACTCTAATTTAAGAGCTCAAGTGTTTTCATTAAACCAGGGAGAGTTTCTATGTGCTTTGATCACTTTTGTTTAAGGGGAACCACTGTGTCCAGAGCATCTCTCAAGGTCACACTATAATGTGATGTTAGCTGATCTAAATTGTTTTCCACGCTTAAATTTGATGTTAACTGATCTAAATGGTTTTCCACAATTACACTCGACTTTGTCTTCGTTTTAATCTGTGAGTGCATTGGCAAGGGCAGAACTAAATCAAATGTAATTAAGTAGTGATCGGAAATAACTTAATTTAATGGAGTAATATTTAAATTTTGAATTTCAACTTTATAAGTTATAATTAAATCTAATATGTGGTTATGATTATGAGTTGGACCTTTGACAATCTGACAAAATCCTACTGAATTTAACAAATAAGTAAAACATTTGCTAAAAGTGTCAGTTTCCACATCAATGTGTACATTAAAATCCCCCACAAGTACTACGTGATCAAAATTTATAGCCAAATCAGATAGAAGGTTGCTAAATTCAGTAATGAACAATGAATATGGCACTGGTGGTCTGTAGACTAGCACTATAATTGTGTTGGAATCTGTTTTAATATTTAAAATGAATGCCTCAAAGGATGTAAAGTTGCCTAGATTTTTAGACGTGATTTGCATTTTGTTACAATGAATTATTCCAAGTCCTCCTCCTCGACCAGAATCTCTAGACTTATGAAGGAACGAATATCCATCTGGTGACGCCTCAGCTAGGGGAACAGTGTCACATTTACTAAGCCAGGTTTCAGTGAGAAGACACAGATCAGATTTTGTACTTAATATAATATCATTTACCAAAACAGCTTTATTGCCAAGAGAGCGAATGTTCAATAAGCAGCATTTAAAACTGCATGCTTCTTCTAAACTGGTGATATACTTTTGTTTTAATTTGAAGTAAATTTCTATTAAAGATGCCCCTGGTGGAGGGTCTGGTTTTATCCCTTGGTCTAATTATACACCTTATTTTTTGGTTATCAATTAATTTAAGGTTTGTATCAAGACTAAATTTTCTGGATGCCCCACAACAGGGATTTTGGGTAACAGCTTCAGTATAGTAACGATTGGGATAAATAACAGCCTGTGATTTAAGATCACATGACTGTGGCCTGGATGGTGCTCTGATCAGTCAACCAGGCAGCTTTGCTGCCATATTTTGGGATAATACATAAGATCCCCTTCAGTTAGGATGAAGACCATCCCAATCATCCCAATTGTTCACAAACGCTATGCTTTTATTTGCACACCAGGTTTCTTGCCGGCAGTGAAGGGAATGCAATCTGCTATAAATCACATCCCCTCTATATAATCTTGGTAAGGAACCAGATACAATTAAATTCTGACATTTTCTTTTAGCTTTGGTGCATAGAGAAATGATTTAAGTGATTTAAAGATGAGGTTTATGATATTCTACTTTAATGACAAAATAAACTACGCGATTAAAGTGGACATTTCGAGATTAAAGTTGACATTTTGTGCTTTTTTCCCACTGTGTGCCTATTTTTTTTTTCTCTGCACCCTAATAAGCTTTCATATGACACTCATATGATCTTTTCACGGCGACTTTGATATCTGACAACTTCTTTTTTATTTCAGGCACTGTGCAACTTTGTGAACTTGAGCTTTCGAGTTTCTCAGACAATCTATGTCATTCGATCAACTTCATTTTGTTGTTTATATCACTGTTTAAACCAACAAATAGTACGTTTTTCCTTGCCTCCACTTGGTATTCTCTGAAATTCTTTTATTTCCTCGTGTGCTTTTGCCACTGCCTTTTCACGGAACACTGAGTTTAAGGGCTATTTATATTGATTTGAATATTCAAAGAGGCATAATTATGGGAGGAGTTTGGAGAGTGGAAGCAGGAGTGTGCACGTGCGATACTTTTCACACTGACCGGGATTTATGGAGTGAAAGAACGTGGAAGCTGGTGAACACACAGATTTATGCATCTGGATTTTTTAGTGCGTGCACACATTTCCGCTTTTGTCCTTCCACCAGGTTTTAGTGTGAATTCTACACACGGTGTTATGCATGAGGCCCCAGGAGAAGAATATTAAACCAAAGCAGATCAAAACTAGAAGAAGCCAAAAACAAAGAGCAAAAAAGAAGGTTGAAGATGTAAGCAAAACATCAGACAAACATTGCCATGGAAAACTTTTCATATCTGTTACATCACAGTACTCAGGTCGCAGCCTCCAAAGACACTCCCATAACAACCATCACGTGCACTAACAACAGGTGGCCAACAGCACAAAAATAGACAATATGCATAATTACCTGTAACAGAATAATTGCTATCATAGCCCCCTGTAAACAATGTGGTTTTCCAAACGTGTCCATTTGGCATTAAAAGGAAATTTCTGTGGAACTAAGCCAGCAGACACAGTGTGTGAAGTGCATCAAACCAAACCCAGTAACAATCCCTGGGTTTGCCCTTCCAATGCCCAAGATGCTGCACTGATGCTCCTCACTACCTACAATCAACAATAGCCTGGACCTCATACTCCTCAGAGCCACCCACAGACAAAGCCGGCAGCGTGGTGGTAGAACAATAGTAAGGACTGATTTTAACCAGTATCAGCCGCCAAATGTGAAATGTTTAGTGGATTTTAAATCGAGTGGGCAGGAATGGGCTTTATGACACTGCAACAACATGCCTTGTATGCTATGATATACTTTTCCATCCATCCATCCATTATCCAACCCACTCTATCCTAACACAGGGTCATGGGGGTCTGCTGGAGCCAATCCTAGCCAACACAGGGCACAAGGCAGGAACAAATCCTGGGCATGGTGCCAGCCCACCGCATGGCACACACACACCCATACACCAAGCACACACTAGGGACAATTTAGGATCTCCAATGCACCTAACCTGCATGTCGTTGGACTGTGGGAGGAAACCCACGCAGACACGGGAGAACATGCAAACTCCACGCAGGGAGGACCCGGTAAGCAAACCCATGTCTCCTTACTGCAAGGCTGCAGCTCTACCACTGCGCCACCATGCTGCCCATGATATAAGTTTGAACATCTGAATTCAACCCTTTCCACTAAAATGTAGTTTTATTAAGTTTTGAAGTTTTAGCTACACCTGGGTGGCCTAATGGCACAAGTCTATTTCTCAAGTCCTTAACTCTGGAGGCATGAAATGCTTTCCCACAGGAATCCTCCTCTGACCCATTCCTTGATTTTGTATCACTCTGATTCTGTTTATAATATCTTCCACATCAGCCACTAGTAAAATACCAAAAAACTGTTTCTCTAAAATGATAGGTATAGGCTTTTACTTAAAATCATTAAAGTAGGATAAGTCATCTGCCTGTCCTTTTTTATGACCATGTCTATACGAGATGAAGGAATTAAATCTGCTAAAATTAGATATCTCTTTAGCGGCTCTGAAGGACCCCCAACAAATCTGCCAGAGGTGCCCATGAAAACTGCTGTGATACTTCATGCTAGAAGAATGCTAAAACCCAGCATACCATAGGAGCACATGGTCCCTGGAGTTAGTCTCTCGCTGAATCCATTGAACTGGCCTTCCAACCAGAAATGGGAATACCTTCAAGTCAGATAGATAAAGAAAGTCTTCCTTAAGAAGATCCATGTCTAGACAGGCATTCAAATCCTGAAGCAAATATCTACATTATAGAAGTTTAATTTCTTTCTATTTGTATCTTTGCATACATGCTGTTTTATTATACTGTGACTGTCTGTAAAATTCTGCCACTCCTACTTTTCAAGCGTTTGCATATAAATAAAATCATTAATATTACTAAAGTATCCTTTAACTTCAATTAGTGGGAAGTAGAATGACAAAACCTATTCCAGTAAAATGGGATTCAAGGCAGGGCTAAACCTGGTCTGGATGGGTGTTCATTTCAGGATACACTGCAGAACAAACCCAGGACAGCCCATTTAAGAATCACCAAAATTGTGAAGCTGGGATATCAAGGTAAAAACAACACAGACAAAGTGAGACCATGCAAATTTACCCAAAGAGTGACTGGACCAGTATTGAAACCAAACACTCGTGAGGCAGACATGCTAAATATTGTGATACTCTGCATGTATCCACTTAGAAATTAATCATTTTTCTCTGTACAGCTATGTTGATATCAACAAAAAATTGCTCTGTGTCAGAGGTCTTGTTTCATTCTGACAGTGCGTTGATAAACAGCTCATCATTGTTTCTTTGATTTTTCATTCAATGTATATCATTCTTCTTTGCTAGAATGACATGACCTTTTAAAATGATTCCTGGCAAGAACATGATAGAAATACAAAAACAAAAAAATATAAGTCCAAAAAGAATTGTCAAATCCATAATAAACAAAACTGAAACTACTATCTAAAATTCATTACACCAAAAACCTAAATGAGAAATTACGTAATGAATTCCAAAGCAAGTCAAAAACTAAGGGGCTGTAAAGACAGCAGCAAAACAGACTAGTGTCACAGCAAGAGTCTTATTTGGTCTTCTTAATAATTGTGGGCCTAATGTCTGTAACACCTGTGAATAGGAGTGCCAACAGGGGAGGAAGTGAGAACACTAGCCCTTCTATCCTGTGCAGAAATTAATTGTTTTTATAATAGCGCTGTCAGTAACAGTGTCGGCAAAAGCAGCGGCAATGACTGTGAGGGCAAGAATGCATAATGAATTGAACCAAGTGGACCATTATAGAAATCAGCTCCCTGCTTCTAGTGCCCCACAACCATACAACAAAAGCGGCATTCTACCTCAGCCAGATTTCAGTTTTTCCAGTGGCTGAACAAGCGGTCCTTTTACTACACTGTCTGCTGGACCATTTATTACTAGGATGCTGCAGTATAGGTCTGTGCATATATGATAAATAATGAGCTCTATCAAAATTTGTAAAAAAATATATTAGAAAGAAATGGCTTTATTATCAATAGTAACTTTATTTTGATGAGCAACACAACTAAAAGTCTCCATTTCAATTCATAAGCATGGTACCATGCAGAGTACAAGCTTAGAAGCACATGTGTCATAAATATTACAAGTTTCTTTGCACTGTCCTCACTTGTTTTACACAACACATTAGGTAGTTGATGACTGTTTGTGTTCAGTGGGCAGCAGAAACTGTTTTCTATTGATAAACATTTGTAATGAAATTCTTCAATAAGATTTGGACATAATACGTCTTCTTTAATTGGGAACTTAAAGTGAGGAAAACGTTAAAATTTATAAGAGCTGAGAGAGCAGGAAGTGTGTCTGTCAAAAGTATTCACATGAATGAGAGGTGAGAGGACCGTGTACGTGGTTGAATATAGTTGAGAAGAGGGCGTAACTTGAAAAAATCTCATGGCAAAGGTCTCGTCTCGCAGGACTTGGAAAATATCTCTTCAAAAAATCTTGTCTCATCGCATATAATATTACGTATATTATATCTATATATATAATTCACTAAGGGCATGCAAGACACTGAGGGCACGCAAGACAGTGAGGGCACGCAAGACAGTGAGCGCAAGCAAGACAACTCTAAGACCAAGGGATACGCTGGACAGAGCCCCGCCCACCAACTCTAACCCTCCTACTGCATCATGGGATACGCACGACAGAGTCACGCACGCCAACTGTAACCGTCCTCCCGAGTCCAGCATCGCTCTCGAGGCACGCAACAACTCACCAAACACAGCCTCAGTCACTTTTGTCTGTGCAAAAGTCCACATGCACCTCTGAGCCACATTGACTTTATACCTCACGCAAGACAGAGAGCCATGATCACCAACTCTAACTAAGAGCAAGCAAGACAGAGAGCGCACGCAAGACACAGAGCCACGCCCGCCAACTCACAGAGCCCCGCCCACCAACTCTAAGACCATAGGATACACACATTTAGTGTATAAATGGATATAAATAATTGTATGTAAACAATTCGCCAAAATCTGTTGTATGCAAACGATACTGTTTAAAACGTTATTGTTTTTTCATCAGAAAACTTGGTTTCCACGTCTACCTGTATTAGTTTAAATGGCACTTTTACCACTCGCAATAGGGTGGGCGCGCTGACTTATTGTGTCGACTGGGCAACACAGTGAATGCGGCGTCTATCTATATATGTCTATGTTTTCCGTAGCCTGCTACAGGAAGGTACTCTCTCGACCATTGGCATTGGTTTCTCTCCTTGCTATTTTCGTTATACTGCGACGGTGGTTTCCTAAGCCTTTGTTATACTAAATTCCTTTCTCACCGTTTTCCGTTCCAATTCTTACACCGCCGTATGTACACCGCCTTCGGCTAGTATTATATAATTAAGATATATATATATATATATATATAAATCCAATGCCTGTCTTATCTGTCTGTCTTTATGTATGTCTATCTGCTTTTCATGAGAGAACTACTTATCCGATTTAGATCAGGTTTTTTTCCAAAACGTGTTTGAACAATCTGGTTGATTTTGCGACTTCTCTCATTCCGCTAAGTATCATAGTTCACTTCTGGTACTGATTTATTTGCGCGAATCCGAGACAGATGCTGTGGGGTGAGGGTAGAAGGGTGGGGCCCTCCTCCTCACGTGCCAGCCTCCTTTACAGTTGGTCTACCTTTCGCCACATGTTGCAGTGTACCTTGCCGCCACTTAGCTAGCAATACGCATTTGTTCAACAGACATTATCATATACAGATTTTTAAGGAGTAACATTTGACATTTTTGAGAGAGAGCTCAGAGCTACATGTGTTTGAGAAGGTAGCTGCTAATTGCCAGATATATCATGGCCATGTGTTTTTCTCCCCAAATGGGGGGCACTCTCACATCAGACCTGAACATGATCAGACACAGTGCCAACGTCTATTGAATTTTAAAGTTTGTCCTGTTTCACTACTGAGTGGGCACAGCCACGGGGGACAGCTAGTATTACATAAAAGCCAGCAGAGGTTTATGAGGGGAAAATCTTACCAAACCAATTTTTAGATTATTTTGAAAAGGCAAGTGAAATAGCTGATACAAGCAAAGCATGTAACATACGAGTAGTTTACTTAGACATTCAAAAACAAGAAAGACATAACAGCACTTGAAGTTCTGCAGAGGAGAGGACCCAGGGGCATCCATAGGCTTAATGACATGCTGTACACTGAAAGACTCAGATAATTAAATCTGCTTAATCTCAACCAGGGGAGACTGCATAGGGACCCAATCCTGGTCTTCACCATTCTCAAAGGCATTGATAAAGTAGATCCAACAGAATTCTTTTTTAACTAAGGGTGAATCTGATACTTGAGGACATCAGTTGAAATTAAGGGAAGTGCATTTACACCTGAAGCCAGGAAGTACTTCTTTACACTAAGAGTTGAGGGAATCTGGAACAAACTTCCAAGACAAGAAGTATCTGGATGAGACAGTGGGACAGTTTACCTGTTAGCTAAACCAACAAGCCTGATAAACTGAATGGTCTCCTCTTTTTTGTGAAATTTCTTAGGTTCTTATGCACTGTAGCCCATTTTTCCCTTTTTTGCATAAAAACATACAGGTGCAGCACAATAAAAATTTCTTTCCATCCATCCATTTTCCAACCCGCTGAATCCAAACACAGGGTCACGGGGGTCTGCTGGAGCCAATCCCAGCCAACACAGGGCACAAGGCAGGAACCAATCCCGGGCAGGGTGCCAACACACCGCAGTCTTTCCATCCATCCATTCTCTAATCCACATATCCAGTTCAGGGTCAAGAAGAACTAGCAACACTGGCATGCAAGGGAGGAAAAAGCCATGGACATGATGCCAGATATAGTAAAACACATAATAAATTATAACTTTCTCCTGTGAGTCAATAGAATATTCTTTTATCAAAGCAGATGTCTAATACACTAGTGTCATACAAGACTCTATAGTACGGGAGACTGAGGTTTGAATAAGGGCTGGCGCGATGACCTTTACACTGCTGCTGTACAAATAAAAGCGACTCCTCTCTGGATCGAACTTGACATTCAGTTATATATGTACTACAGAACATTATGTCAAAGCCCTTCACAAAACATTTTCCAATATTACAGTTTACAAGAAATCCTACAGGGTATTGAAATACTGTGCACAAAAAGGAGTGAATAGGGGTAGTTCAGTATAATCTGAAGAATGACACAGTGAATGGGGAGAACAACAAAAAGGGATGACACACAATAAAAAAAATAGAAAAATTCATGTTAAGAATAAAAATCTGAAGTCATAAAGGAATAATGAATAAGTGGATCCTCTGAATAAAAATGTACAGAGCAAATGTGCTTCATGGAAGCAGACCCTGAAATGACAAGAACTTCATCAAGAGACTAATTTATGTGGCTAATTAGTATCAAATGATAGCACTGCTAATGACACCTTCTCCATTTGGTCATATAAAATGCATGCAAGTCTGTGAAAATCGTAATATTGTGAAACACATCAATCTCATAGAAATCAAATACAGTACATTCATTTTAAATGTGTCTCCTCTATAAAATTATTCTAATATTTGAGTTGCATCCTTATCAGTTCCGGGCTTCTTTCCATTTTCATTTGGAAAATAGTATTTGTTTTCCAAGCCATTGACATGCAGAGAGCGTATAGATTTGAAAGCAACTGAAGACAAATTGTGTCATTTGACACGTTGATACGTGTTGACATACATCAAAGTATTTTATAATAGAAAAAGCTTTTTTATGTTAAGATATAAAAAAAATGTTGAAAAAATATATCAGAATTTCATAAACCAAAGCAATTTTGGTAAGTATACAATAAACGTATAGGGGTATACTTTAGGTTTCTGGTTTGTGTTTTTGTTTTGAGATTTAAATGACATAAATAGGATATTGCAGAGTCCTGGGCTGTTAAAAACAGGGCTTTATTTATTTTAAAGGGGAGAGCCAGGGCATCATTCAGTCTGCTATACATACCTCCCCCACAAAGACAACAAGGTGCACAATACAAAAGGAAATATTTAAGTATTTACCAAAACAAACAAAACATTTCACAACAATTTAGAAAACCCTCTAATATACCACTACAAAGCAAACAGCAAAATACAAGTGCACGCAAACATAGTCCAAAACACACTTACAATTACGAGGTGCAAAAATTGATGATAAATGTAAAATTCTCAAGTGAACAGAATTTTGTAACAGATGTGAATTTTGTCTTACTTCATGATATGTTAACTATTTTGACTTGTAGTGGAAGGAGCATGCTCTGTGTTGTGAAAACTCCATACACTCAGAAATCTGACCAACAAATCCAGACGATGGACAAAGTATGCACAAATCCAGATAAGAACTGTAATTATTGAGAAAAGTATTCTCCTTTAACTTATGGGCCTTCATAGGCATGCACAGCTGGCCGCCAAGGTCTCATTGCTCATTGATCCTATGGTTTGCTGGAATTTGGAGTCCTATTCAAGTAGCACTGCTACAAACGAAACAAGTGAAACACAAACAAAAAGAGTTTTCATATGTTTCATCCCTTTTCTTTTGTGTGGTATATCTGTGAGGCTGTTAGGAACTGTAGTGACATGTTTTCTATCATGATTTGATAATAATAGGTCCTAACCTGATCCCACACCTGCTCAGAAGCTTGCTTGTTCTTCATCTCCCTTCTTTTTGAACCTTCTTTTGTTTTCTGCCCCTTCTGTTTTCTTTTTCCATACACCTGTTATTTGAAATTCTGATTCACCATCTTCTTGAATCACCAAAACTCCCAGTAGCTGGACTTGTTTCATCTTATTTTGAAAGGATGCGAGAACGATTTTTTCTCATGACAGAGCTTCTCAGTAGTGAGTGTCCATGCTGAAAGAACACAGTTCCTTGCCTTATTAACAGTATGTGTCTTTTTGCCTTCCAGTAGGTTCCTTTCTTTGACCACTTCTGTCTATCAAGACAGCTTATGCGTGGGTGGGTATTTCTATAGGAAATTTGATTCCCCTTCCACATCCCAATTCTTGCATATTCGATTGATTGGCAACTCTAAATTGCTCCTCTTTGTGTGTGTGTAGATGGACTAGCAGCTCATCAGAGTTGTTCACACATTCTGCCAAATGCTGTCAGGATACTTTTCATCCCCCATAAATGGATTAAGTGGATCTGAATAGACAATGACCTGTTGAATATATATATATACGTGCGACTAGGAAGATGTTGTATGGACCAAGCATAGGTAATTCCACGCCAAGCCAGGGGGTGGCGGGGTGCACTAAACCTTCTCCTGTTATCTCTACAGACCAGCTGCGGGAAAACCTGTCTGATTTAAAACAGATGACGTCACTTCCGGTGCCTAGAAGAATATCACTTACTCTGACTAATGAAGAACATCACTTCCGGTTCCCTTACATCACTTCCTGTCCTATCCCTTAAAACCGCCATCTTGATAAACCACTGTCAGTTCTGTTTTGGACTCGGTATAGAGAACATCTCTGTATTTATCAAGAATCTTTTGCAGCCAGGAATAATATACGGGTGGCTGCCCCAAACCTTTTTAAGTGTGTCGAGTCTATTCCTTTTACAATATATATATATACTAGCAGAATACCCGCGCTTCGCAGCGGAGAAGTAGTGTATAAAAGAAGTTATGAAAAAGAAAAGGAAAAATTTTAAAAATAACGTAACATGATTGTTAATGTAATTGTTTTCTCATTGATATGAGTGTTGTTGTCATATTTATATATATATATATATATATATATATATATATATATA
>JANRMT010062796.1:34023077-34040039 GCA_026402145.1 Polypterus bichir lapradei | reverse complement strand
AAGTGTAAAGAGGAGACAAAACAACATTAAAGAGTTGCAGCAAGTTGCAGAAGCGTCTTTTCCAATGACAGCTTCAAAACAGAATTAATTCAAAATGGCCATACATCCGCTTATATGGGTTCCAGGTCCAGGAGAGTGGACAACGGAAGTGACCTCCCTGATGGAGTAGCTGTTAATCTTCCAGTCTGCAGAGGAAGGAAGAGAGAGAAGGCATTAGTCCAGAGCATCAACCCCTGGTTCAACAGCTAATTACAATCATCAGAGGCCTTAAACTACCTCCCATGTACATACATGTGACTATATACTGCATATTTTTTTAAAAATGGAATTTCTGTCTGTATGTTCTATGTATAATCCTACAGTCTTTGACTGATCTGGACTAAATTTTTCATAGTTGCTCTCTGAAACCACATATACAAGACAGACTACTTTGGAATCAAAAATATTGACCCTGAGGCGTGCAGTGTTTTTATATAACAATAAAAGGGTCATAATTTAAAAGACAAACATACCCTTTGCCATCTTTCCTTAAGCCATTCTTCAAATGTACCCACGCAATGCTGGGTGAGTGAGTTGTTAGGTTGACTGGGGCTCAGTCTTTTAAATGTTCTAAAGCTTGTGTGAGAGGCATGATGCGGGATGAGCCTGCAAGCCTGCAGCTGATCCCGCAAAGGGGACGGGTAAGAGTGTGTTTATTTCTCATTGAAACACTGTTTAAGAGGGAGTTTCTAAAGGGCAGCTGTGTTTCTTTGCCATAGGTTTACTGTTTAACAGAGAGACAGTTCGCAGTTAAGAGTGTAAGAGAGTGCAGCTGGCAGTGGTATGCGGGAGGAAAAACAGAGCAGGGGAACTATTGAACTGCACAAGAGCGATGATCGCCTCTGTTACAAGCAGCTAATCAGCAGCGACACTGGTGACTCCCCCTCTGTCAGCTTTGTTCACACCTCTGTGAACTATGTGACATTCTAAACCAGGGTCATCTAGCCGAGAAAAGACTTCAGCATTGACGTGTGAAGAGCCAGGATGATGACGGACAATAAAAGTAAATGGCTGTAAGCTAATAAACCACTTTGTAAATCAGGAGTTTGTATCTTTCTGTTTGTAGAGCCACTGTAAGAAAGCATGATCAGTCACCAAAGTAAATTTACAATCATCACAATTAATAGACTATTTAGAGTGTTAACTATTATTTAGAGTGCTTCCACAGCCCATTTTATTAGCCAAACACTCTTTCTCAATGGTTGAGTAATTACACTCCCTGAGAAGCAATTTTCTACTCAAATATGTGATGGGATGCTCCTCACCATCAAAAACCTGAGACAGGACAGCCCCCAAACCAAACGCATTAGCGTTTGTCTGCAGGATGAATTCCTTAGAGAAGTCGGGATTCTTTAAGACTGGGTATGACGACAAATCAATCTTCAAATCAGAGAAGGACCATTCATAATCATTGGACCAGACAATGCGGTCGTTCTTCGGCCCTTTTTAAGATCAGTTAGAAGTGCAGCTCTATTTGCAAAATTTGGGATAACCTCCTATAATAACCAGCAGGCACAAACCTGCTTTTCTGTTTCCGGACAGGGATATGCAAGCACCTCACCTACCTTCTTCAAACGAGGTCTAATCAAACACTTACCCATGAGAATATCCCAAACAATGTATTTCAGACATACACAATTTACATTCCTTAGGGTTAGTTGTCAACCCAGAGTGCCTCAAGCTGTCAAATACAGCCTGAAGGTGTTCCAAATATGTCTGCCAATCATTATTGAAAATGACAACATCGTAAAGATACACCCCAGAGTATTCAGAATGGGGATGCAAAATGTGATCCATCATACGCTGGAAAGTTAAAGGCGTGCCATGCAGTCCAAACGGGAGCCCAGTAAATTCAAAAACCCGTCAGTGGTGGCGAATGCTGTCTTTTCACAACTGTAAACCTCAAGAGGCACCTGCCAGTACTCTTTGCTAAAATCAAGCGTAGAGATATGTGAGGCTTAACCTAGTTTCTCCAGTAATTCATCAATACGGAGCATTGGATTAGCATCAAATTTGGAAACTTTATTTAAGCATCTAAATCAATAAAGAACTGAATCCAACTGTCAAGTTTAGGGACTAATATGATCGGGATCTAACAATCATTTTTACTGTTGCGAATCATGCCTAATTTGAGCATCTGTTTCACCTCATTGTGTGCCACATTCTCCCTCGCCTCCGTTATTCTGATACGAGCATATTTGCACTTTAACACCAGGCTTTGTTACGATTTTATGTTCTGCAAGCTTAGTGAGGCCAGGTGATGAGGAAAAGACATCAGTGTTTCTTCTGATCAAAGACAGCAACTTTGTTTTCTGAGATTTTCTTTCAAATCATCACCAATAGTAACGTCAGTCTGGGAGACTGTGGCCATGGAGGTTAACACCTTGTCCAGTTCATGCTATTCTTTTAAGTGATTAAATTTGTACAGGCTTTCGCCAGCCTGGTATTCTAACCTTGTAATTTACAGTATCCATTCCGCTCTTCTACTACAGCAGGACCCTGCCATTTCGCTAGGAACTTAAGTGGGTCAGAATCAGAACAAGTACCAGGTCACCCTTTCTGAATTCACGGATTTTGATTTTCTTATCATAATTATGTTTTTAGGTCTCCTGTTCACGCTGCTGATACTCCACGGCAACAGAGAATAATTTAGAAAATTGTTCCTGCAGTGAAATGACCCATTCTACAAATTTCAAACCCTGAGTATTAGCCTGCATGCCAGTCCACTTTTCTAGAATAATATCCAAGATGCCCGAGGACACCTGCTAAACAGTAATTCAAATGGACTTAAGCTGGTAGAAGCCTGACTGGATTCTCAAATCATGAACATGAGGAACGGCAACACAGAGTTCCAGGATGTTGGGTCAACATGAGCCAAACACCGGATCATCTACTTTAAATTCTTGTTAAATCGCACCGTCAGGGCCTTCATCTGAGCATGGTATACAATGGTGCTCAATTTTTTAATGGCAAGGCAATCACATAACTGTTTTATTACCTGGGAAGTAAATGGTACACCCTGGTCAGTTAAAATTTGCCAGAGAATGCCAATATATGTATAGATCTCACACAGAGCCCATATAACAGTTGGCATGTTGGCCTTCCGCAGAGCAACCACTTCAGGATATTGCGTCTCATAATCAACCAGCACGAGTATATACTCAAAGTCATAGACATCATAAAGGTTTGGGGCAGCCATATATTGTTTCCTGGCTGCAAAAAGTTGATTTGAAATAAGTATGATGTGCATAGAACAGAGTCCAAAATAGAACTGACTGGCCTTGAGACAAAAAGGCCATTTTAAACAAGAGTAAGAGAAATGACAACACTGGCGCCGGAACTGGAAGTGATGTCATCATCACTGGAAGTGACATCATCGTTGGGCACAGAATCGGAAGTGATGTCATCGTCATCGGAAGTGATGTCATCGTTGGCGCCGGAACCTGAAGTGACATCTTCATGAGCAGAAGTGACATCATCGTTGGCACCGGAACCGGAAGCAACATCATCAGTGGTGGCGGAATCAAGCAGGATTTCCCAGTAATGGTCTGAAATGGCAAGAGACTGAGAGGGACAATAAGCACACTCCACTGCCCCCTGGTCTGGCATAGAATTACTATTATTTAGGCCCTTCAGCTGTTTCCCATGCGCATGTGTGTGACAACTGATAACCGTTCTTACTCTTAGGGAGTGGGCCGAAAATATCCAACCCAACTCACTGGAAGGGAGTGTCTAAAATTATAAATAATAATGCTGGTAATCTAAGTGTTTTGTTAGATGCCTCCAAAAACATACAGTGAAACTCTTTTGCTATATTTTTAATAACAAAATTAATGACATTAGAAATACTATAGTACCTCCCCCTTAGTAGCCACTTCTGACTGCTACCCCAGGTGTCGACTACACATTTCAGACCTATTTCTATCCTGCCTTTCTTAAGTAAAATTCTAGAAAAAGTAGTCATTACGCAGCTAAATGAGCACTTAAATAAACATTCTATTATTGATAGGTTTCAATCAGGTTTTAGAACAAATCACACTGGTTAAAGCAGTAAATGATTTGCGGGTTAATGCGGACAGAGGCCGTTTATCTGTTCTCATCCTCTTAGATCAGACTGCCGCATCTGATACCATTGATCACAATTTTCTTATAAATTACCTTAGTCAGTGGGTGAACTACTCTGGCAGTGTCTTAAATTGGTTTGAGTCTTACTTAACAGGTAGAAAATTCTTTGTTAGTTGTGGTAGTTACACTTCAAAGACACATGACTTTCTATATGGTGTTATAAAAGGATCTATCTTGGGCCCACTGCTCTTTTCAACCTACATGCTTCCATTAGGTCAGATTATCTCAAGGTATAATGTGAGTCAAGTTTATTATAGTTAACAAAAACTCAAATCAAAACTGAAACTATTATTAAAAAAACATTTTCATAAACTGAAATAAAATAATTAACAAAGCCGAAATGAAAACCTAAAAGTAAACTAAACTATTAAAGTAGCTGGAAAACATAAACTGAAACAAAATAATAATATACTAAAATATTTCTGGTTTTCATTTTTGAATGAAAATTCTTGCCGTTAGTTTTTAACCCTTGTAACTTTTAACTCTAAAATAGAACGTCATCCACCATGAGCCGCCTGTATATGTTCATCCAATGGCAGGTGACGGAGGGCAGGTGTTCACAAAGCATTAGTGGTGACGGAGGAAGCTGAATATAGGCGCATAAAGTGTGTGAAACAGAAAGCAATTTACTGTGCTGCCTTTCTTTACGCTTGCTGTAATTCAAACATCTGACGTTAGGGACTTTCAAAACTCGACTTGATGTTTTTTCTTGGAAGAAAATATTTTAATAATTATAAAATTGTTCATATTCAGTATCTGATTTTGATTCTGCTTGTTTTTATCTGACAAAAACAAATCAAGATAGTAAACCATGTAGTGTAGTAAGCTTCCACTAGCATATCCAAATCCATTAAGTCTACAGTTCTGTCTAATTGTGACACAAAACTAAACTCCATAGAAGTTCTTTAACCATACCATAATTAGTAAAACTAAAACTGAAACTAATAGATATAAAAATATAATTTTAAATGAGTTTGTGAAATAAAAACTAAATTAAAACTCAAAATACACGATGAAGGAAAACTAAAGCTAATCTGAATTTCCAAGTAAGGTCTGAAAAAATATAAGGATAAAAGCTAATACAAAAAGGCAAAACTATAATAACCTTGATGTAAGCTACCACAGCTATACGCACAACTGTATCAATAGCGCCTGATGACCCTGACTCTCCTGGTTCACTGACCTAATGTATTACTTGTGTTTCTGAGTGGATGAGTAGTAATTTTTTCAAACTAAATAATGAAAAAACATAAATCTTCGTTATTGGCAAAAATGGATATAGTGAGTGTGTTAGAAATAAACTTGATCCATTGGGCTTAAAAGTCAAGACAGAGATAAAGAATTTAAGGGTAATTATTCACTCTGACCTAAATTTAAAATCACATATTAATTAGATTACCAAGACAGCATTTTTTCACTTAAGAAATTCATCAAAAGTTAGATTCCTTATAACTTTGTAAGATGCTGATAAATTAGTTCACACTTTTGTTTTTAGTCGGCTAGATTACTTTAACACACTCCTATCAGGACTACCCAAAAAAAGACATCAATCGATTACAACTAGTGCAAAATGCAGCTACCAGAATCTTAACTAGGAAAAGAAATTCCGAGCACATCTCTCCAGTTTTGATGTCATTACATTTATTACCCGTGCCATTTAGAATTGACTTTAAAATACTGCTTATGGTGTACAAAGCCTTAAATAATCTCGCTCCAACCTATATTTCGGAATGCTTGTCTCCTTATGCTCCAAATCGTAACCTTAGATTTTCAAATAACCATCTGCTTATAATTCCAAGAGCTAAACTTAAAAGAAGTGGTGAGGCAGCCTTCTGCTGTTATGCACCTAAAATCTGGAAAAACTTACTGATAGAAATTTGCCAGGCTAATATAGTGGAGCACTTTAAAAAACTGCTAAAAACCCATTATTTCAACTTGGCATTCTAGTATTTTCATTTTAGTGTAAACCTGATATACTGTATATGCATACCATTGATCATTTTCATCAGATCTCTGCAATCCATACTAATCCTTACTTTCTCTGTTCTTTTTCCCACTTTTCTGTGGTGGTAATCTGCATCACAACCACCTGATCAAGGCATCATGTGTCCCCTACATTAATGGATTGAAGACCAGATGTCCACATGACCATCATCATAAAATTCTTTCATTTGAAGCCTGAAAGCAATAAGGATTGATTGAGATAATTTATGTTAGGTAGAATGCCCAGTGGGGGCTGGGCGGTCTCATGGCCTTGGATACCCTGCAGATTTTGTTTTGTTTTTCTCCAGCCCTCTGGAATATTTTTTGGTTGTTTTTTCTGTCCTCCCAGCAATCAGACCTTACTTTATTCTTTATTATTTAGTATTGCCTAATCTTATTTTTATTTTTTATAAACTTTTCTTTCTTTATCTTGTAAAGCACTTTGAGCTACATCATTTGTATGAAAATGTGCTATATAAATAAATGCTGTCGTTGTCTAAAATAGGCATTGGTGAAAGGGGAGCCCTATGAGATCTGTGAGCAGGGACCATCTGATAGCTGGGGCAAGATTTACAGAACTGCTCAACATCTCTGCCTATATTGAGCCAATGGAACTGTATTGAGATGCTGTCCCTAGTTTTCTCAGTGTTGAGATGCCTGCCCAAGATGTTAGCGTGAGTAATCTTCAATACAAGCTCTGTATGTTCAGCTGGGATGACCAGCTGTTCAATCAGACTGCCATAATTGGAAATGACCTGATTAAGGAAGCCACCTTTAACCAAAATGTGCTGAGTTCTCACTCTCCTTATAGTAGGAATCATTTGCAGCATGAGCTTGTTTAAATGCAAACTCCATCTGTTCACTGGCTAGAGCAGCGGCTCCAGGAAATCCAAGGTGGAATCCGTCCCCCCATCCTCACTGGATAGACTGGGTTAAATTTCCAAAGCTGGTTTTCTGACCAACTCTGTGAGCTACCAGCCCCCTCCCCAAGGAAAGGCTGGTAGCTCACATAGTGGAGAGTGTGCCGGCTCCTCCCTCTGTCCGTCCCAGGGACCTGTGAAGATGGCCCCTATGGACAACCCAGAGATGTTCCTCTTCTGCTTTGAGGGCATGGCCATGTTGATGTGCTGGGACAGACAAAAACCTTTTTGTCTGCAGATGCCCTGCAGGTTACACAAAACCTCCCCTTTCAGAGACTTGATGATTATGATTTCTTGAAGCAGCAGGTTCTTCTTTGTACTGTTCAATAGCAACGGTCACTACCATTATGGGCAGCGAACCAGTGGCGATACCAGTCACTCAATATGTCACAGACATGCGCTAGACCTGTTTTAATTAATGTGAAAACCTCAAATATATAGTGCACTATTACCAGCCATAAACAAAAGAAATATTTTTCTTTGCTTGAAAACAGATTCTGCTGGCAAAAAATAGGTTAATAAATATCCACAGTTATGTAAATACAAACAATCTGGCCTTTTGACTATGGATGATGTTGAAACCACAAGGCATCTGGTTTGAATATCACTTTTGACCCCTTGTGTCATCCTAAGCAAGTCAAAATGTCTATTCATGTGCATGTAAAGTGCTGTTAGAAGGTATTTAATGTGGATGGCAATGTTTAAAACGAGTCAAATATTTTATGCAATTTTGGTAACACATTAAAGATATTTTAATAATGTAGTTGGTCACAAAAGGGAGGACTGTGTTGGGATTTTATAAATATTTTGACAAGATTTATTAAATAATGTACAGTAAATATGATGCAACTGCAGCTCATTTGTTTTTGAACCTGCTTAATCCAGCTCAGGGCAACAGTGGCGAAAGCCAATTCTGGCAAAATTAGGTTGAAGGACTGAATCAACCTTAAATGGAACACAAGTTGTAATAAATATGTCATCTTAATTATTTGTGGTTTGCTTTGCTTAAACTCAAGAAATTTTAGCTGTGAAAATTACAAGAGATGAAGTTTCTCTACACTTTGAATAGAATTTTAAAATGGAAAGGCATCTTACTATCAGTTCAACTTCAGCCACTATATTTACCTTTGGCAAAACAGTACATCATTTGGTGGTATCCCATTTAACTCTTTTACGAGTACCTCCTTAGACACAGCTTTCTTGCACTTTAAAGTTATTGGTTTTTGTTTGGTGGATTTTTCTAACAGAGTACTACAAGAACTACATTTCATTTCTTATCTCTAATTAAAATGATGCTTCCTACTTATGCAACAAGATGGCTACTTGATTATATGTTGTTCTATATAAGTAAAAACTGACCAGCATTACCTTTAGGCAAAAAGCTGTAAAATATCCATCAGAATCTGCAGTACTAATGTTCTATAACATCATGTGATTACTTGCTTAAATAACCATAAAGAAAAGTTAATGATGAGAGAAGGGTCTTTGGATTTTTCTGTGTATTTACATATTTAAACAAGAAATAAGAAATCCCATATAGTCATAGGCAATCATCTTGTAAAACTGCCTTCTATTTGACTGTAAAATCAATCAGCCATTAATTTTTATAGAACCCTTCAAATAGCTCACAATCATGAGCTGCATGCAAAGTAAACAAGCATACAATTCAAATTAGCAAGACAATTCAATAAGTGATTAACAAGAAGAAAATGAACTCTGAAAAGTCTGAAAAAGTAAACCTGAAGTAATAGTGCAGTATGAGGGAGAAAGCTTACAGTATGATCGGTGCAGTTGTTATAGTTGAGATGACAGAATATAGTCACAGATATAAACAATCAAAATGCAAAATAGAAAAGGTGGGTTTCTATGTGATCTGAAGGAGATTACTGATTTAATTTCATGGACAGATCTGAGGAGAGAGCTATAGCAATTAAAGTCACATATTCAAATTTTGAAATTGGAAAATGGTCTGTTTCAGCAGATCTTAACTGTCGACCAAGTGGATACAAAGTAAACAACCTGGGGCACTGCAATTGACAACATCAGAAGTCCATTTTGAAGACAATACAATAATGTATTGTATTGCATGCAATGTAATGTATGTATGTATGTAATTGTAATGTAATATATTGTATTGGAAACTTGTATTGTCACAAAAGGTGTTCTCATTAGGTAGAATGTTAAACTTGTTTTAATCTGCTCCTACTCCAAAAGGAAGGCCATCTAAAAGTGAATTGCATTAATCCATTTATGTTGTGATAAAGTCGGGTATAAAGTATACCTCTGTTGGAGGAGAAGGGGTACAGTCACACTCGAGTAATTTTCAATATATGGGATAAAAATACAGAAATGTAATTTTAGAAATTCTGAGGTTAGTGATAGTTGGGAAATTGTAGCACAGGCTTTCTGAGATGAGATTGAGATCCCACACAAACCCGCTTGATTTTTCTTATATTCAGCAGGAGGATGTCAGCTGTTCTATATACAGCAAGTTCACTGGCCCAGGATGCGAATGTGCTTAAATCTGATATTCATCTTGCAATTATATTCATAAAGAGAAGAGTATCATCTGCATAAAAGCAGACTTTGTGGTAGTGCTACTGAAGCAAGTATCCCAGTAACGACACGTAAAAATTGAACCGAAAGGAACCAGTCACTGGACCTTGAGTCACACCAAGACTATGGAGCACTTATTTCACTTCTTGAGAGGCAGGAGTGCATCCAGAGGTTTCACATTCCAGTAGTTCCTCCAAAGTTCTTGAATTTACAATGAATGCCACAGCCCACAACAGAACATGCGAGAATTGTCGAAGTAGCCCTCTGCTCAAATCTCCTCCGTCAGGCGCAGAGAACGTCAGAGAGAGAGCACGAGATTAAAGCAAACAATCAAAAAATCAATACGTGTGCTTTTGTGCTTTTAAATATGCCGAGATAAAGCGGCATTTTTTAGAGGAGCGTCAGTATCTTTTAAGCAAACAGCACCTCTGCTCACACTCCCTCTGTCAGGCGCAGAGAATGTCAGAGAGGGTGAGATAGAGGCAGAGACAAGCAAACAAACACAGCGCGGGATGCATATCTTATAGCATTCAGGAGTTTTAGTTAATATGTAATACATGCTCTGATTGGGTAGCTTCTAAGCCATCTGCCAATAGCGTCCCTTGTATGAAATCAACTGGGCAAACAAACTGAGGAAGCATGTACCATAAATTAAAAGACCCATTGTCCGCAGAAATCCGCGAACCAGCGAAAAATCCGTGATATATATTTAGATATGCTTACATTTAAAATCCGCGATAGAGTGAAGCCGCGAAAGTCGAAGCGCGATATAGCGAGGGATTACTGTATACCATAGAATGCACAGGGTAATAGTAAACTAAATGTAAAAACATTGAATAACACTGAGAAAACGTTGAACAACAGAGAAAACTAACACTGCAATAGTTTGTGCTATAGCGCTAAGAACCGCTCGCTAAAAACACTTTTTTTAAATTAGTTTTAAGCACAGGTAAAAAAAATGAACATTTGAAAAATCCATAATTTAATAAACCACCAAGAAAAGTAACATTGCAACAATGCACGCTATGAACCGATCGCTGTAAACAGAAACGAAAACAAAAACAAGCCCAGTGCATTCTTTAACTGCCTTCTCTACCTTATGCGTCCAGCTCTCTCTCTCGTGTGTGCGTGCATCTCTCTCTCGTGCGCCTGTGTGTGTGTGTCTCTCTCGCGTGCCTGTGTGTGTGTCTCTCTCTACCGCGCCTGTGTGTGTGTGTATCTCGCGCGCGCCTGTGTGTGTGTGTGTATCTCGCGCGCGCCTGTGTGTGTGTGTCTCTCTCTCTCGCGCGCCTGTGTGTGTGTCTCTCTCATGCGCCTGTGTGTGTGTGTGTGTCACGCTCTCTCTTGCTCTCTCACTCACTCGCTGCACAGGAAATGCACAGGGAGAGACTGAACATGTACAAACCGAAAGGGAAACTGGCTTGTTCATATACCGAGTGTGTGGTCGTGAACAGAGGCAAAAGTTTGGCGAACTTTTTGGTCGTAAACCGATTTGTACTTGAACCGATACGTTCGTGAACCAAGGTTCCACTGTATGCAGATGCGATACAAATGTGATGCCCTGGTATACAGATGTGACTGTGTACTTACAGTAACTATACCATTGCTTTGGTCACATAGTAAGTACAAGAGCCTGTTCCACTAAAATGAATTAAAAGGGTAACAGGTGAATGAATGGCTTTTTCATTAAATGTAGAAATGCTTTTTAATGATGATTTGTGAATGTTACTTTAAACATTTTAATTTTCTAAATGTTTTAATGTTATAACTGTTAAGGTTGTTTTAGATGTTGATATTTAACATTATCTAAAATTGTCAATATAATACTTTAGATTTTCTATTAATGAGAAGCCAAATTTCACATTAAACAAGAGTCTTTCATTTGCCCAGTTAAATGGCATATACTAGTGGTGACATTCCTATAATGAAATTGAGCTACAACTTGAAATTACTTGAACTCAGAAGTTGACTGCAATCATTTTTTTTAAGAGTTCAGGGCATACTTCCATAGAAATTCAAGTCTATCCTACCTGAGAAAAGCTGCTACTCCTCCCAACTACGCCACTGGAACAAGTCCAGAAAATGTATTTACTGTAGGGGATTCTACATGTGTTGCTTGTGTAGTCTTTGAAGAAAGAACTGTGGAAGAAAGTTTGCGAACAGGGGTTGTTGTAATATGGAGAATGATTTGAGAACAAGTGCTTTACAGACATTGTTTTGTAAAAAATATGCAGGTCCTGGGATTAAAGCTATCTGAACTGGTTAAAACAGACCTCATTGATTCAGTGATTTAATAGTCTACCGGGAAAGCACTATATGGGACATGTCCTTTGCATTACACAAACATAATAAGAAATACAATATTTCAGGTCTACTATGATTTCAACAATGCACAAAATCTAAAAAGTAATAATCACATTTTTCAAAGAAAAAAATGAACAAGCCCCAATAGTGTGTCAAGGTTCCCCGTCCTCATTTATGAAACACAAGCACAAATAATAATGAGTGATAACCTACTGTCGTTACCTTCTGAAAAAGGAGCTGGATGAATTATGGTCGCAAAATGAATAATTAGGGACGGGTGCTGTGTGATTATAAACCAATTTTCCCAGAGAGCAGGAAAAAAAAAATGAATCTTAACTAGTCCTGACGGCTATATGACAAAAAATGACAAATACTCAGCTTGTGTTCTATGACAACAGCTACAGGAGTGATGAAGTGTTCAACACCACCTGTTTATGAAAATCGGTTTCAGTCTGCAGGATGGTCTGGGCGGATTCTCAATTATTAATAAAACAGGCCTACTTATGCTTATGAGAAGGTCAATACACAGCACTTGTTTTTTTATTTACTTGCATATTTATTTTCAATCAAAGCTGAGCTGATTTAAGCAGCTTTCTCCTGCGTTGGACAGCTCCATCATTTGTTTACCAATGTACAAATATAAGGCCTTGCTCCTTTGAAAGAAATATTTAAATTCTAGTGTTGGGAGAACATATCTAGTAAACATGTTTTGTAGAAAAGAAATAAAAGAGTCATGAGCACTTAAAGCCATGCCATAGACTTTACATTTCCATATTTGAATTGCATTCCCAACTTGACTTTTACATGAGAGGGTGTTGGCATCCATATAAATAAAGTAAAAATGAACAACTCACACTTGTGAATCAGAAAGATGACCCTTGAATTTGGAAAACAAGACAACGCAAACATCTAAGACAAGGACAAATACTACTTAAAAGAAGTATGAGATGAAGTCGTGAGGATACATGCATTATCAGTGCCTCTTCTTTGTAACCCCTGGTTAGTAGTTATTTGAAGAAATATTTAATTCTAAATGTAACCACTAGGACAGGTATTTACCAGCTACTTCTTTGCTTGTTTAAGATTTTTCTTCTCTCAGAACAGTTAAAACAGGTCAAGACAGTAGTTACCTTTGCTGCCTCACTGCCCTGGGAAATGTAGCTTAAATTCTGTCCTGGGTTCAAATCCCAAATCAGGCATTGTCTGTGTGAAGTTTGCCAGTTCTTTTCCTGTCTAGATGGTTCTTCCTCCCACATCCCTATTATATTCAAGAAAGATACCTGTAAGTGAGTGTGGGTGCGCGAGTGAGTGACTCTTGGAATGGGCACTCAATGTACTGTAGAGTTCGTTCCTTGCACTGAATGTTGATGGGACCCCAAATTTAGATTAAGTTCAATAATAAAAGGATGGATTTTTATTTAACAGACTGGAAATTTCCTAAGACAATTATCCGTAGTTATAGTGCATCAATAAATTGTATTGTATTGTATACATTTTTTTTTCTTTTTTTAGCCAGGACTAACATTATTAGTTCAATTTAGCTCTTTACTCTTCAACATGCTACATACTGTACAATTGCCCATGGGTAAAACATTCCTGCCAAAGATTAATTCTTGCATTTCCTAGTGACTGAACTTGGGTTCTTTGCAAGTTTACTTGTAGTACAATTTTGCAGTAAACAATTATTTTGATTAGAAACAGGTAATTGGTAGGAATAATGAGAACTTTTGATATAAATATAATTTATTCTGTTGGGAATACTGTAAAAATGGTGTTTTCTGTCACATTTCAATGTAACGCTTTGATCTGTAATCTTGTACAGTTTTAAAGTATTGGAGGGTTTAGATGAAAAGCAATATGGAAACTGTAACATGGCTAGTGTATGGGAACAACAGGCCAATAGAAGAGAGAGTGGGGAACTAAAAATTGCAACCAGTAAGAACTGAAATAACCCCCAAATTACCTTACAAATTTGAAAATGATGGAAAGTTATATAAAAAATACTGTAAACCACAAATTTAATCTTGTAATGTGCACTACATACATATCGAATAACAGTAGCAAGCCAGCTGAACTTAGCTCAGATTTAGAGGTAGATTTTTACTTCAGTCACTCAAAAATTCATTTCAGGTATATCACCAGTCACCTGAGGTGCAGGAGGATGTAATGTTATATTATTAATATTATTATCATCAATATTATTAGGTGTCTACGATTTTCACTAGTTTACATCATTCACTCATGCATAAGTTTTTGTGTTTTTCATCAGTTGTATGCTCAAGCTTCTTTTTTTTTTTGTAATTTTTTTTTTTAATTTCATCAATATGGGTTTACTCCAAAAGCCATAGGCAGATAGTAAAGACAAACAATGAATGACATTTTACTTTAACTTGTTACAGAAAGCATTAACATTTATATGCTGCAGATTTAGGTGGCCAATGCAATGAATGGAATATTTTTAATTCTGAGGTTGTTTTGACCGTGTAAATCTATTGCAGTGACCGTTTTGCAACTATACTCACAGACACAGCAGTTGACACCCACACACGCTTTACAGCACTTTTTAACCACATCTCTCTTGAGCTTTGCCAAACTTTCTTCCTGCTCACTCTCACATCACATAGTATGCCATGTCTTTTTTCTTCTTCACTAAGCTGTCCAACCATATTTGTCAGTGCCACTCTTCGTGTTCCCCTCCTATTCCATCTGCTGGCAGCCTTCTCTTGCATAAACCGGAAAAAAACAGCTAAGTGCCACTGTGTCTATTCTGGCTTCGTCTCAGTGCTAAGGTATAAAAAGTATGCTATTATAGCCTACTCGTTACAGGATTATTATTGACAAAAATCTAGAAATAAAATTTTCTTTTTCAGTAACATCACCAATTTTCAATCACATCAGTCAAAGAATATTTTTTAGATTTTGGTGCATAGTTTTTCTGTTGTAGGGGTTGTTTTTACTCCGAAAAAATGATATATTGAAATTTCCTTTCATAGCGGGTACCTACTGCTGTCATGGAAAAAAAAAGTGCCTTTCGCAACCAAGAAGTCAAAAAGCACTGCATAATAAAAGGAAGACTATTCCGAATCTTCGATGCAAAGGACTGAAAGGCTCTATCCCCCCTTGTTTTTAATCTCGTACGAGGAACAACTAACAGATTTTGAGTCTGATATCTAATTGTGCAAGAAGCAGGAAGTTTGCGAAGTAGGTTGGATAAACAGACTTGATCTTGTCTATTCAATGCTCCATAAACAAGTACCACAATTTAAAAAAGAATCCTAAAATCCACTGGAAGCCAATGCAAAGAGTATAAAATAGGTGTAATATGATCTCTCTTTCTAGAATGTGTTAGCAGGCTGGCAGCTGCATTTTGAATAGCTTGAAGATGCAAAAGAGATGATTTGTCCAAGCCAGTAAACAGTAATCTAAGCTCAATGAAGAAAATGCATGAACATTTTTTTCAGCTCTGATGATGAAACTATAGAACACAGTTTTGAATGTTCCTTAAATGGAAGTAACAGGAACGAGAAATAGATTTAACATGCAAATTAAAACTCAGAGAGAAACACTGGACTTAGCAGTCATGCAGAAAAATACAAGCACCTGATTAATCTTAGGATAAGATCAGGAGATTCCATACTCATGGTTTCTGTTTTGCTGGAATTTATATAAAAGTAATTGTTAGAGAGCCACTCTTTTATCAGTGAGTAACTGTCAACCTGGGTGGATAACTTATCGAGCTGATGTAGTTTAAAAATACAGCTGAATATCATCAGCATAAAATTAATAAGATACATCTTTAAAAGATTGAATGATCACTGCTAAAGGAAGGATACAAAAAATGAAAATAACAATGGGCCAAGGATTGAGTCTTGAAGAACTACACATTTTAGAGAAGCAGCGGTAGAAGAAAATGTATTTGTATTAACAGAAAAGCTTCTATTTGTTAGGTAGGATGAAAGCCGTCTAATGCAGAGCCAGAAATACCAGCCAACTGTCTAAGCATAGTAAGTAGAATGTTATTATCTACAGTATCAAAAGCTACACTAGGGTGAAGTAAAACCAGTACAGAACAATTCCCTGCATCAAGAAACCATTAGGAGATCATTATAGACCTCAGTAGAGTGCTGCAGTCACGACATCCAGATGAGAATGTAGAAAATATCTTTATTTGAAACTTAATCAACCCATTATTCTTTTTTCTAATTACATCACCTTATTTAATACAGCACATCATCTGACTCTTAATATACAGAACTTTATCACCTCTTCCAATCAAGTAAAGCCACTGGTAATTTCTGATTCATTTCGATTCTCCCATTATTCTGAACACCTCTTTGTTAAGAGGGGTGTTTAGTGGAATTCCCCATTGATCTTGGCACCGCTTCATTGGAGAGGCGTATAGACTTTCCCATCAGTTTATCCCTGTATTCTGGAGGGGAGCTTGTTACTCATTTAACGTCATTCTAACCTTGGAAAATTACACTGGTGGTTTCTCTAAGAAGAGGCAGAGACCTCATGTGCTTAAGCTTTGACTTACATTTAGTTAACACTTCAGTTAAATTATATATATATATATATATTGTGAGCTGGAGGGGTGATCGCACCCCAAGAAGACAAAGACGCCCCTGGGAATACCCCTGAAACACAGACTACCCTCACACTGCTCCTTACCTTCTCACTTGTGCTATAACGCGTAATACAAACCTCACGCGATACTCCCCTAACTTAAAAGCCTTGCGCAGCGCCTGTCGGTTTTGGAATTGATTGTTTGCTTTTATCTCTCTCTCTCTCTCTCTCTGCTCCTAGCGGAACTGTCATCCCTGACTTGTCATGGAGCACGTTTAAGCTCATGTGTTTGCAGTGTTTGAATAAAAATCCTTCTTGTTTCTACGACCTCCTGTGTCTCTGTGCAAATCTGTGACCCAAGCGTGACAATATATATATATATATGCAACAGATTGTAAAAGCTTATCTTATATTAACTAAACATTCAATACTGTTCTGTACAGTCCTGCCAAATTTCAGCTTTACAACT
>JANRMT010062796.1:33989374-34013077 GCA_026402145.1 Polypterus bichir lapradei | reverse complement strand
TAAAATGTGAATGCTATTCTGTATACATTTATTTAAGTTATAAGTTGGGTCTCACTTGTGAACTCCTATCTTGGCATCCTGGGAAATTGCCATTCTTGTTTTTCAATTCCAAGTATCCAGGATGTCTTGGCTTTAGTATTAAATGGGCCTAAGTAGAGCTAATATTTGGCTTTAAGAGATGTGAGGTGAGAATAAGGTACATTGCACATACAGTGGGCTTCATAAAGTTTGGAATTTCATAATATTAACTTAATTTGCATAAGGAAAGACATCATTTATGCACTTTTATGTATTGTATTTTTTTTTAATTCTTACAATGCTTTCAATGTAGGAATTTAATTAATTTATCTTTTTGTACTAAGCATGGTCATTCTTGAAGAAACAGTCTTCCTGGCAAAGCAATTTAAAGGCATGTTCTTTTTCAGTAACATCACCAATCACATCAGTCAAAAAATATTTTTTAGATTTTGGTGCATAGTTTTTCTGTTGTAGGGGTTGTTTTTACTTCTAAAGAATGATATATTGAAATTTCCTTTCATAGCGGGTACCTACTGTTGTCATGGAAAAAGAAGAAACAGTCTTCCTGGCAAAGCAATTTAAAGGCATGTCTAGGTATTACTTAAGATGAGATATTATTTATTATCCTACAACTTGATGTACATTCAATTTTTAAGGTATGCACTTGTTTCCTAAATGTAATTTTTAAATTGTCTTCAATCTTTCTATAATTGGATGTGCTGATATTTGCTTTCATTGTTATCTATACTAATAAAAGGCAAAGCCCTCACTGACTGACTCACTCACTCACTCACTCACTCACTCATCACTAATTCTCCAACTTCCCGTGTAGGTAGAAGGTTGAAATTTGACAGGCTCATTCCTTACAGCTTACTTACAAAAGTTAAGCAGGTTTCATTTCGAAATTCTATGCGTAACGGTCATAACTGGAACCTACTTACGTACATATATATGGCCATAGTCTGCAGCTCAGTCGGCGTGTGAGGTGGAGTTGCGTCCCCCATCATCACGCCTCCCACGTAATTGAGTGTCTGCCCATATAAGGTCGTCTGTGAGCAGCAATCCAATAGACACGCTGCCGCTAAATATGCCCGGGTGAAGGACTGTGCTTATACAAACGAAGTTGAGATGGTCAGGGAAAGACTAGTGTTTGGCACAAACTCAGCGAAAGTGCGAGAGAAACTTTTAAGTGCCGGGTCTTAGCTAACATTAAATAAAGCTGTAGACATCTCAAGATCGCACGAGATAGCACAAGCACAGCTGAGAACCTTCGATGCATGTACTCCGAGCGGCTCACGTGAACTGACTGTGAATGCAGTACGCAGAGAACAAGCAAGAGCTCCAAAGAGCGCTGAACAAAAAACGTATTACACAACTGAGAAGGCAGCAAAAGAATATGAAGCGAGTGACGCATACAAGCATATTCATAAGTGCAGCTACTGCGGAAACAAAGCACACGGTGGAAAAAGTCAATGTCCAGCTAAAGGAAGACAGTGTAAAAAATGTGGTAAATTGAACCACTTCGCTATAGTTTGCAGGTATGGGAAAGGTAAACCCGTGCATGCAGTGTGTGATGTCTCAGATAAAGAGGAAGACGAGCTGTTTATTGATGCAGTAAGAGAGGAGCAACCCTCTGAAGCTGAACAAGCCTTTGAGGACATATCAATAGGAAAGCACAGTGTAAAGCTTAAGTTTAAATTAAGTTCATAGACACGCTGCCGCTGGCATTTGTCATGTCTACGAAGAATACGATATTCGCGAGATACAAGTTTAATGAGAAGACGCAGGGTATAAACGAGACTTTTGATCACTTTGTAACAGTTAAAACTGCTGTAACGGAGTTAAAATTGCTGGTGAAGGACTGTGCTTATGCAAACGAATAGGAAAGCAAGGTGTAAAGCTTAACTTTAAATTAAGTTCATAGATACGCTGCCGCTGGCATTTGTCATGCCAAGACGAATACGATATTCGCGAGATACAAGTTTAATAAGAGGACGCAGGGTATAAATGAGACTTTTGATCACTTTGTAACGGAGTTAAAATTGCTGGTGAAGGACTGTGCTTATGCAAACGAAGATGAGATGGTCAGGGATAGAATAGTGTTTGGCACAAACTCAGCAAAAGTGTGAGAGAAACTTTTAAGTGCCAGGTCTGAGCTAACATTAAATGAAGCCGTGGACATCGCAAGATCGCCGACATAGCACAAGCACAGCTGAGAACCTTTGATGCATGTACTCCGAGCGGCTCACGTGAACTGACTGTGAATGCAGTACGCAGACAACAAGCAAGAGCTCCAAAGAGTGCTAAACAAAAAACGCATTACACAATTGAGACGGCAGCATTATAATATGAAAAGACTGACGAATACACGCATATTCATAAGTTCACCTACTGCGGAAACAAACGACAGGGTGGAAAAAGATATTGTCCAGCTAAAGGAAGACAGTGTAAAAAATGTGGTAAATTAAACCATTTCGCTAAAGTTTGCAGGACTGGGAAAGGTAAACCCGTGCATGCAGTGTGTGATGTCTCAGATAAAGAGGAAGACGAGCTGTTTATTGATGCAGTAAGAAAGGAACAACCCACTGAAGCTGAACAAGCCTTTGTAGACATATCAATAGGAAAGCAAGGTGTAAAGCTTAAGTTTAAATTCCGTTCATAGACACGCTGCCACTAAATATTCGCAGGCAAATCCTCAACTTAATACCGGGAATGCCTGTTAAACATCTTAGATTCACAAGTATCGATTTGGGTAGTGATCACTTCGATGAATGAAACCTGTTATCTTTACAACGGTTGACAACGAAGATGAGATGGTCAGGGATAGACTAGACAAACACGGAATGTAACTTGAACACAACACGTCCATCAAATACGAACCTGATTGAAACAAATAATGATAATCAAATCCTTGATGACAGCAACACTCATAACAGTCACAAAACAATTACATTGACAATCATGTTATGTTATTTTTAAAATGTTTCCTTTTCTTTTTCATAACTTCTTTAACACACTACTTCTCCGCTGCGAAGCGCGGGTATTTTGTTAGTAAATGATAATTGGTAAATTCATTAGATTAAATATGGTCATTATATTTACTGTTGTTTTTACATATTTATTTTTGTAGGAATTTATGCATCTCAAAGATAAGACATTGTCATCTGGCAGTTCTTAATGTAAAATGAAAAATAAATATATAAAGACAGCAGGATACTGAAACTGTAGACTTGTTGCCTCTGTGTCTAACTGGATTTGGACTTCCTAACCTGGCACACTTCAGCAGATTGGCAGCATTGCATTATCCATGCTAACCCTCAACAAATGCATTTCACAGTGTAGCGTGCTCAGTCATCTTCTGTACTCCTAGTTCACCTCTGACTGTGTGGCCAGAAACAGCTACAACACCATTTATTAATCCAACACAATCTATTAAAATGTCTGAAGACACCACCATCATAAGTATGAATGCCAACAATGATGAGATGGCTTACAGAAAAGTGATCTACCTGCTAATTCAATGGTGTCAGGACAGCAATCTCACTTTCAATGTGAGAAAAACAAGGAGCTGGACAGAAAGTAGAAGGCATATCACCCCATCTACATCAGAGGAGATACTGTTTGAAGGGTGAGCAGCTTTACAATTCTTGGTATGACCACCATGATGAGACCAGATTTGATTGGGTACTGCAAGAGTATAAATGTGGGTGAGTGTGGACCTGGTAGTAGATCTAAGCAATTTAAGCTTCACACGCAATGCTGCCAGTACAGACTCCAGCCACCAAGTGACACAAAATTGAAATAAAGGCAGAAAGGAAACATTTATTTGAATTGTTTACAGCTGTAGAAATTTTCATCATAAATTGAGTTATGCACAGACAAAAATACAGTGCATAACAAATGTATGAGTAAAAAAATACAGTGCATAACAAATGTATGAGTAAAAAAAAAAAGTACAGATAATAAAAATGAATTATTTGAAATTGTATTTATCAGGCTATGTAAGCTTACCAGTTTCTGTTCTTCAAAATGCTAAATGCAGAAATCTGCTTAGAAATTCTTAAATTAAATACTGTAACTGGAATTGTTTAGACAGATGTTAACTTAAAAATGTAGTGTGATTTGATTAAAAAATGCTAGTCATTTACCTACAATTTCTTAATAAAGTAAAATAGATGAACAACTTTATAAGTGAAAATTTAACAAGTTATTCATTTATGCATGTATTGTAAATTATTCAGAAATGAAAAGGCCATTAAGAGCAATCTCGAAGTTCCATTTCCAAATCATTGAGAGGGAAAAGAAAAAAATAAGCTGCAGTGATTCTACGTCATGATAACCCTATGTCTCATTACCATAGGCTTTATAAGGGCTGCGAATTTCGTACATGTATTCTCTACATAAAAAATCCTAAGCCTAAAAGTGCAACGATTTTGTGCAACAATTTTATGTCACTTTTTTGTCAGGCTTTAAATTGGGCTTATTTTAAAACCAACATATGTATGTTTGGTACCATTCTTTTCAGAATTTATCGAACTTTAATGTTAGATTTTCAGATTCTTATTCCATTTTTAAATTATAAACCAAAAACTTTCAAGAACTCACGTTCCACGAGACGAGACTTAACCAAGAGTGGCAAAAGATTTAACCACGCCCAGGGCCAGAAATAAAAGACAAAGAGTAGGGCAGCTGCTGTACAGGCTTTTTAAAATGTTCAAAGCGCCACGCGAGATGCTGATCATGCGGAACAGCAGCCGCAGCAAGCCAGCAGCTGATCGAGCAAAGAGAAGGTAAAAAAAAAAAATGTTTTTGTTTCCCATTGTATCTCCGTTTAAGAGGGGGTTTCAGAGAAATGACTGAGTCTCCTTGGGGTGCGTTCAGCCCATCTCTTCAAAGCGCGAGCAGCAGAAGGCACCTGGGGGAATTGCCACCCTAGTGTATGTGAAAATATATATATATATATATATATATATACAGTACACCCCCAGAATTTGTGGGGGTTACGATCCTAGAGCACCCGCAAATTGTGAAAAACCAAAACCATTTTGGATGTGGTTAAAAAATTATTTTATATTTTAAACCCTATTTTATAGTTTATACCCTAAATATGCCCCCAAAACACTTTAATTTAATTTCAAACTCAGCTTAATACATTACTTAAAAAAAAGAATGTAAAGGTAAACCTGTATACTGTAAGTACTGTACTGATATGTCACCCGCAGTGCTAAAATGTAAAATACCGATGTTACCGCTATATGTACTGTGATTCATGCAAGCGCATTTTAATTGCCAGAAGCCTTAGAAGGTGCAGGGCGTTTCGGCGGAATGTTGGGGCTTTAACCCTTAAACTGCCACATACTTGCGGGTTAATGTATTCCTGGACGCCAAATACTTTTTTGCTGCACTTTTTAAATAAATGTCACAATTCACAAACAAAAAGTGAAATTTTAATGGAACACATTTTTTCATGCAAAGAGCATCACAATTACTGCAACACTGATCATTTCACAACAACGTGAAATGGTTGGGGGACCACCCTGGTGAACCCATATAATTGAAGGCTTGTACAAAACAGAAAGCACTCAACAAGTTGTGTAGATGTCCTTTCAGACTTAACAAAACTAACTCAAAGATGGCTGAACTGCTGGTGTTATGGCTTTCAGGAAAGAAGTGGTGGGTTTAGGAGGGGCAGCTAATGAAAATGACTTCGGAGTGGAATGGCTGTTAGTCTACTACAGAGTTCTACGGAGGGAGTAGCAAACAGTACCATCTCCCCCAGTGGGGGCATCTGAGTCATACCTACAATGTTCCAAGATGTGCTTTATGGTCTGACCCTTTAAATACAGACCTACCTGGAAGGAGCCATCTCAGTTCAGATGCAGTATGACCCCGACCTTGACCTGCTTGATAGACCTCATCCTATGGAAAACCCCCATTGGCTTACCAGGCAAATAACTCTCCTTATTCAAGTTATTGCACCCTTGTGCACTGCTTTTTGGACTTAGTCATTATGTTATTCTTTCAGACTCCTCTGCTCCTTTGCCTATTCACAAATATAAACAGTATATATATACTATATGTATATACTGTAAATATATATATAGATATATATGCACATAAATATAAAAAAATAACTAAAGGTAGAAAACCAAAAAGCAAGGACTAATGTTTGTTGGGTTTGAAAAATTTGCAAATGTGTACAACTTTCAGGACTTTTAAGTGGAACATTTCCAAACCTTCTTAATCCAATTTAAGGTCATTTGAAGGCTCAAGCCTATTCTGGCAGCAGTGAAAGTCCCTGAATATGGTGCCAACCCACTAGATGGTCCACACACCCACATTCACACAGTACACAGTTTGGAATTGACAAATAACTTTTAGGGATGTTGATGTGGGAATGAAACCTAGCAAAATGGCAAAACATAAACTGAATACAATAAAATTTTACCTTTCTTTTCCTCATAATGTCATTTAATTAAAAAAATACAGTGGTTTCCACGAAGTTACAGTGGGTAAAGATTCCATGTACAAAGTCATCAGAAACAAATTAATAAAAGAGATACAACCACACTTCAAAATGTGATTAATGGCTACTGATAGCTTATCTCTAGCAATTCTGAATTCAGCTCTGAGGATTTCTAAAGTATGAACATTTCTTTGAAATACATCTCAAACAGTTAACATTGCATTAGATAACAAAAATGGGGAAGTGGTATTAGCTTAAAGCTGAAAATAGACATAAAACAATTCTGGATGCACATTGTCAATAGAAATTGCAGTGAATGTTTATAAATAACTTCCCATTGAGGAATAAAAAATAAACTCTTTCCATTGCTTCATTACAGTGATTCAAACAATTTTATTTTCTTTCCACAGTGTACTTGCTCTTGCATTTTTTGTTCATAATATCTTGTATTTTATTAGTTCTAAACTTTTCAATATTGGAGACACATTTTTAAATAGGCACTTCACAAGAAAGCAAATGCAGTTTAAGTAGGCGGCTATGCCGTTCTGCACATTCAGGTTTCTTTGAAAATCGCTTTGTCTTTCCTGAACATGCTCCAATACTAAGAGTATGACACATCATTTGTCAGCAATACAAGATTTATTTCTATCATTTTTAATAACATTTCCACTTGATATACAGAAGAGAAACAGCTCTTTACAGCTGCAGTCAAGAAATTACTGTCTGCCTTTTAATTTAACTAATCATATACAGTAATTTAGGATGGCAAATTTCATTATTTATTCTTTGATCAGCTCATCCTATTTCTTGAGTAGCTTTCATAGAACAGCAGGAGTTTTTGAGTAACCAGCAGATTAAGGTGGGGATGCCTATCAAAGGTGCTTTCATATTCTTTTTACATCTCTATTTGTGAGAATATAAATGTTATAGAATTGAACAAGAAGAGAATAACAGCCTATCAGTAGTTACTGCATTCTGGAAAGAAAAAGGATTTTCCATACTAACTGGAATAAATAACCTCATTCATGCAGTTAAATGAATAGATGCAGCCATGAGCACAACCCTACTTGAAGATGCTGATTTGGGGTTCACCCTGTTGCAAAGGATAACTGCCTTAGTCCAAGTGACTATCATGGGGTGTGTGATGGTGTAACATCACTAAGACATCCACTTTGTAACAAGTGCCTTCACTGTATCAAGTGCCCCTCCCCTAAGCCATGTTACTTGCTTCCCTGATAATTGCAGCCTTTAACTTGTTCTTGTATTGACTGTTACCTATGTTCGTAAAGTTCTTAATATTTTAAGGAATAGTATACCCAAAATTCTGTATCATTTAATTGCCTCTACTGTATAGTAATGACTGAGAATGAAAATTACAAAATAATAGATACATTGGGCGTCAATGGAGACTATGCTTGAAAAATAGCAGCAATATCAAATCATCTTTAAAAAAATCTCAGATTGATTGTGTTGCATAATCCAAATGTCAGCTATTCATTCTAGGTTACATCTAAGGAGTACATTACACATGGCATAGAGATCTAAACTGCCTTTTTATAAATTTAAGTAAGTGAATTGACTTAAAGAAGACTGTGTAGAGCACAGGTGTCGAACTCCAGGCCTGGAGGGCCGCAGTGGCTGCAGGTTTTCATTCTAACATCTTCTTCATTAGTGACCAGTTTTTGCTGCTAATTAACTTCTTTTGCTTTAGTTTTAATTAACTTGACTCAGGCCCCTTAGTTGTCTCTTTTTCTTTAATTAGCAGCCAAACAATAATGAGACACAAAACGAGCTGCTACATGACCAACTCACCTGTGCCCATCACACAATATCTGAAAATAAAGAAAAGTGAAGGTCGCAGTAAGGCTGATCTCTCAGGTCACCAGAAAGTTTGACGAACAGAAAATCAACAGTTTTGGAAATGTCTGCTGTGTTAGAATAAGAGCAGCAACAAACCACAAAATTAAATAATGGGCTTAATTAATTAACAGCAAGAATCAGCTTCTCATTATTAGATTGGTTGGAGTGAAATTGGTTGGAGTTTGAAATCCCAGTTTAGCTGCTCATCTGTTGGTTCGTTTCACATCTCATTTCTGTTTGGCTGCCATTTCATGAAGAAATGAATCAATTCAGAGGACTGAATCCTTAAAAATACGTCTATTAAAATGAAGGCAAAAGGAGTTAATTAGCAGTGAAAACTGGTCAATAATTAGGAAAAAGGTCAGAATGAAAACCTGCAGCCACTGTGGCCCTCCAGGCCTGGAGTTTGACACTCCTGGTGTAGAGGAGGTATGAACCCATGTATTAACCCATGTATTGTATGACTACAATAGAAATCAGTGTCACACTCAGAAAGATGTAAAACCTCCACAACTGAATGTTTCTAAGACTGCAGTCTTAAAGGAATGATGCTGAATATGGGAAAAGATTTAACTCAGTTCATCAACTTGGCAATGCCAGTAATTACTTGAATAATTTAGTAAGTCTTCTATTTTATTTACCTTATCTTTCTCTGTTATTGGAGGCTGGTCTGTGGCCGTTAGACCTACTTTAAAGTTACTGAAACACGCTCCTTTTAAGAAACATAATAATACAATTTATTGATAAACACAAGGATTATAAAAATACTATAACTGCATATATATTTTGATATATAATACAGGGCACGGACAGACTAGACAAACATATAACATATTGATGCTGGCTGTTTACAGGTTATTTAGAGTTCTGATTTATCTTGGCAAAGATAAACAGTTTTACGATAACAAAGTCTTTAAAGATGATGTCCAATGTTGTGTTCAATTGTTCATTTGTTACTGCTCCGGTTTCAGTGGAGAATCCTTCTTGCATTGGAGCACACCCTTTCTCTTTGCTGCATAATCCTTTCTTTGTGGTGTGCAATGCTTTCCTCAGTTAGGCCCTTTGTTGTGTCGTCTGCAACTTCATAAGGTAAAGCTATTACTCTTTCTTGCACAAGATTTCAGATGCTCAAGTTTCCTTCTTAAAGTAATACCTGATTCACAGTCTCATCAAACTGCTAGTACTGTACTTGGCTTGGCAGAATGGATCTCAATTTTCTGGTCTACAAAGTTAAGAGATTGATAGCTTTCAGCTCCCTCCAAAGAGAGAGAGAGAGAGCAGCTCATCAGCTTTTAAGTTTCAGAGAATAGTTTTAGAGGTGTTCAGTGATTTAAGAGAGTGAGAGCACAGTTTTCCCCTGGGATAGACTGGCCCAGAGACAGTACCCAGAGAGAGTCTCCAGAGAGTTCAGCGAGTGTTACTTTCTCTTCCTCTCAGGTGCAGCTGTTTTTAAGGAATGTGTATCTTCTCGTGGACATGTACAGTTACAAAATCAGTGTCTCCTCTTAGGTGAGTTATTCTGTCCTTCTCAGTTATCATTCCTTGAATTATAGTTCTGTTGCCTTAACAGGTCTGGTGTACTACTAAAGCCTAGCAGAATGGGTAATGCCCACTTTGTCCTACAGCTGTAACATAAAAAATGTTAAAGTGAAGGGATCTGAATAATTTCTGAATGCACTATATAAATAAGAACATAGATATTTTTAACAAACTGTTCAATGTTTAGCTTGGTGAACACACTATGTGTCATGGCTAAGGGTTACATTTTTTTCTCTTAAACATCAGTATACAGAGCAGTCTACAGTAAAATGGCCAAAGAAGGAGAAAGATAGATACTTTGGACTTTGAGTATCAGGTGAACTTCTCCCCTTTGCCCTTTTATTTATTTCTTCTTTATTAACACTGATACTTTATGATGCACTGAAGTGCACTGATGCATGAAGTACTCCAGATGAGGCCTAATCAGTGTGTTACAAAGCTTAAGCACAACCTCCTTTTATTTACACTCCACATATCGTGCTATATAACCATTTTATTAGTCTTCTTAATGGCTTCTGAATACTGCCAGAAAGTTGAAAGTGACAAGTCCACTGCAACTCCTAAGTCCTTCTTATAAGATATATTTTCAATTTTCAGACCTTCCATTGTGTATTCAGATCTAACATTTTAAATTCCTATGTGTAATACTTTATATTCACTTGCATAAAATTTCATCTGCCACAGTTCTATCCCAGCCAGTATACTGTTCATGTTCCTGTGTAATGATTCAACAGATTCAATATTATCTGCCAATCCTCCAGCTTGTTTCATCTGCAGAATTAACCAGCTTGTTTTTTATATTCCTATTCAAATCATTTATATAAATATATTAAAAATAGCAGCAGCTCTAGCACTGACCACTGTGGGATACCACTCTTAAAACTAACAATTTCAGATAAGGCTCCATGCACCATAACCCTCTGCTTCTTGTGTTTTACCAATTCTGTTCCCAACTCCAGCACTACACTCTGAACTCCTACCTCTTTTGATTTAATGCCCAATCTCTTATGTGGTACCTTATCTAATGCTTTCTGAAAGTCAAGATCAAGTCAAGTTAAGACCATTAGGAATTAATAAAAATTATAGGACCTGGATTGTATTGTTACTGTGGTTTCAGCAAGGTGGTAATCAACAATGGCCTTAACAATCAGAAGGGTCATTTTCAGACAGACCACTGTGTTTCAACTTACACGTCTGAGAGTCATCCTTAGAACTGGAGAGAATCTTCTACTTTTCCCTTAATGAAAAATCACCTTAGGTCTCCACCATTCTCAATGTATATTTTGTCCAAAAAGACACACTAATAATCCTATTGAAAGTGGCAGCAGTTTTCTCTCATGGCACATGTGGGTCCAAAGCTGTCTTTCTTGAATTCATTTTTTCATTTCCATCCTTATTGCTGCTTCAATTATTGAGAGTGACTTTGAAAGTTTATTAACATAATAACAGGTTATCTCTTGCTGATCACTGTGGTTGTGAATTACAGACTGAAAAGCATTATTGATACAGACAAATCCAAACTTTACTATCCCTGGAGGTAAACCTCTTTCAAGTCCAATGGTCCAGTAATATGAGCTTAGTGACTGTATCAAGAAGGCAATTCCCAACACTCTTCTTCTTTTTTCCAATGTCATACATTCTGTACCTGCAATTCAGTGAAGCACTATGTTTCCAGTTAATTGAAAGTAGAAATCTTGTGAAAAGGGTTTCAAAACCTAGTAAATCTAACTGTTTGTTCAGACGAATATGGTAGTGCAAAACACCAAAGAGTCCTGATGGCATAACAGAATTGATGTTTAACTGCTAATGACATTTTAAAAATAAAATACTAGAATGGAAAACTTCCCAAATAAATGTATTAGTGAGACAAGTGCAGGTTTATATTGATTGCAGTTTGGATCAATATTGAGAAGGATTAGAGATTTCGGGAGATGCCAAAAATTAAATTGCATTAATCCATTTCTAGCACAAATGAAGGATGAGTGGACTTGTGGGAAAAAATGCATTAATTTCCTCCTCTAAAAGGGTATAATCTAGGTATGATCCCTGTGACTACTTAATTACTGAAGAGGATGAAGATGAAAGTGTAAAGAGACACATATTTGGAATATGGATGGCATTTAGTATTGCAATAAATGCGAGTGGTGTTATTGATAAAAAATGTGTGTTACAAAGAAAGATACAGACTTCAGGTAATGTAATAATATTTTACAGCACTTTTTTATAATATATATTATCTATATATAGATTTATAATGTATTTAAAGATATAATTGTGCCAAATTCAGAATGGTACAATTTTCATTAAAGAGTCTAAACGATAAAATTAAAATCAGAGACAAATATGATTTGAGGAATCTGGGGATAGAAGAGAATGAACCGGAGCTCTGATGTGTACCCACATCATGAAACCAGGCACCATTATTCAACCATTATTGAAGTCTCACTGTGAGTAATGTCTGCCCATTTTTAGGAAAAAAATACTGGATACTTTGGGATCTCTTAATAGAAATTAAAGAAAAAAAATTGATTATCTGGTTTAATAAATGTGTTTTATGGGGAATGTAAAAAATTACTGGAACACTTTCAAATATCTTTTATTTGGTGATCATGAGTAACTTTATAAAATGAATACAATCAAACAAAGATAAAAGAAGGAGAGATCCGCATGTGAAGTCATATTTAGTAATGCAATAATATACGAAAGTTCTGTCTGAAAAGTTCTCAGTAGGAAAACATTATTGTCACACTTAAGTACATTTATTAAGTATTATACCTTGAAAGGAGGCAATACAAGTGAATAGCTGCTGTCTGATAAATTCACTTTTATGAGTTTTGCAGATTCAGGATGGATATCGCAGCTGAGCTCATATTTTTGCTTTTGTTCAAGTGATAGCAATGCTATACAGTTCTCCACCTTGCTCTAAATATACTGCTTATATATACAGCATGCAGTCAGACAAAAAAACAAGAGAATAACACATTCTCTCACTACCCTCTATAGGGGAATAGAAAAGAGTAAGGAGGGCAGTGGACATTCCAGCTGTTGCCACTTATTTTGGCACAAATGTCTGGACTACTTGCACAGAAAAGCCTCTCCTACGCTACACAAAAAACAGAGTATTGTAAGCTAAAAAGGGTCAAATCTAGGGCACAAAACCTGGCATGTTGCCATCTTACATAGGAGGGACACAATAAAATCTGGCACCACTCACTGCTATGAACATCATAGCTATTGTAATAAAAACACTACAGAAGATCAAGATAACACTACTGCCATAGTGATAAATAATAATGATAACAATAATGAAAGAACATGTCAAAAAACTGATATCTGTTACACCTCCTTTTGAAATCAAAGCTTACATAAAAGAGTAGAAATAGCCTAATGCAGGAGATTAATTTTTCCTCAAGGACAGTTAGTCTCACACTCAGAACCTTCCTCTGCTTCAAGAAAGATCTGATGTTCAAACTGAGAACGTGCACATCTTTATTAATTTTTAGAGATATTCATAAAAAAGAAGAAGAAATTAATTTTGAATAATATTATTTCTAAGAAGTTATGAATGCTAAAGGAACTCAAAGTGACACACAAGCACTTTTGCCATGCTTTTAACAACTGTATTTTTATTTATTTATTTATTTATTTTTAAATGTTTATCTATTTGGGTGTTTTGCTGGCGTGTACAAATTATTCTCAGAAGCCCATTTGTATTTTATAAGTTGAAGTAACATGGCACCTTAGCAGAGTTTTTATGCCACAACTCAATTGGCTTAAAAAAACAGTTAAAAAAGGCACATAATATGCCACTAGAGTTTTAGTAGCAACATTAAGACTTAAGAAAAAACATTTGTTTAAAAATCCTAGTAAATTGTAACACTAGGCTGACTAAAGGAGGGCAAACAGAAGTTTTACTATAAAACCCGTAAGTGCTTGCTTCACTCACCTGTGTTATGCCAGTCACAAGTATCCAAAAGCGACTATCAAAAGACAAGTATTTATTTGTAACTGGCAATTTTGATATGCACTATAGCCAAAAAAATGTCAAAACTCCAAATAGTATTCGAAATTTGTAGCACAAAAGTTGTTTTGCAGGAACACCGACTAAATAAATAAATACATGCTAAACTCCTTTTTCTCTATAAATTCAGATAATGAGCAAGTGCTAAGTATGACCTTGTTGATGATGTCACTTCCAGGTCATTTACTTAGCAACATGATAGCAACCACCCAACTGATGGTGTCCATGATAACAACGATGGCATTGTAAAAGAGCCATAAATATTTAACCTAATTTAAATAAACTTCAGATAACAAAACTGTTATGAAAAATAAAGTCTACATATTCCAAAACCTAATATGAGGCTGAAAAAGTTAACCAAAACAGGAGAGCAGAATACAAATTAAATTATAAGCAAATCAGTGACAACTAGGAGCCACTGATTCCTGCATGTTCATGGTCTGTCTAAAATAAACTAAACGTCTTAAAAAGAGTGCCAACGAACCAACATAGAAGACTCACGATAGTGTTGTTATGTAGCGGTGAATTTAATAACTTTAAAGTCCCTACTTGCCCAATCACGCCATGTCACTTTGTCATCGAGTACTTGCAGTAGAGTGAACTTGTCTCCTGTGCCTTTTGTGTTTTTTTGCAAGTTGAAATATGAAGGATCTTGGAGAGCAATGTGTTTCTGTGAAATTGGTAGAACTTTTACCAAGATTTTTTAGATGTTGCGGCGAGCTTATGGAGAGGATTGTTTAAGCCACACACAATATTATGATGGTGGGCTGGCACCCTGTCTGGGGATTTGTTCCTGCCTTGTGCCCTGTGTTGGCTGGGATTGGTTCCAGCTGACCCCTGTGACCCTGTGTTAGGATATAGAGAGTTGGATAACAAGTGACTGACTGATAATGTTATGACAGACAGATAAATTGATTCAAATTGAGCAAATGATCCCAAAACTGGGCAGTGACTACTTGAGAACGTTCCTGCTTTGATTCATCAAAATCATCGCCTGCCTGTGAAGTTACTGAAGAAGTAGGTACCAGTCAAAGTCTGTGTCACTTCATTTTGACTGAAAAGCTACAGTTGCATTATATTGCCGCAAAATTTGGGTCGGGTCTTTTGACAAATGAGCAAAAAGCTAACCGTGTCAAAGTCAGTTAGAATTTATTAGGTCATTCAAACTTTGATGTAACATAGGTGTACAGTCCAAGCGGACTTTTTTGTGTGTGTGTGTTCCCAAAGTTGAAATCCATCCTGAAAGGTCACTAGTTTCCAACGACAGAAAATTCTCCAGGGGACCTACACCAGGATACATTCCAGAAATGGAAAAAATGTTGGGTGGGGAAAATTTTGAAGGAGACAAGTCTGATTAAGTTGTAATTCTATTAATAATTTTTTTTCATTTTCTTTTTTATTTTAGCTCTGTTTCTTAAAAATACCTTGTATATTTATTGTGAGTGGTTTCACGCATGAGCGTAGAGGACAGCTTAAGGGCTTTGGTGATTGTAATTCCCTGCCTCTTCAGGCGTTGGCAGGAGAAAGTGGAAGATTATTATATTTAATGCATAAGCATTTTAAATTCTTTGTCAACAAGTGCAGAGCATGGACAATGTCACAGTTTGATGGTGTGCTTTGAGGATAATATTATTGCATGTGAGAACTTTTGTGTCAATATTTTTTAAGGTATGTCTGTATGTTTTGCTTTCATAAATTTCATGGTTATAATGTCCTTCAAGGCCTTCAATTCCGGTGTGTTTGTAATGGAAGAGACATTATTGATTAATGCTTGTAGCCATTTTGAGAGTGGTATGTATGTAATGATGTTCTGTGCACTTTACAGTGATTTTAGAAGTTGCTGCAATTGAAATTCATAAACGTAAACCCTTTATTTGTTTCAAATTACTGCCTACACAAGTCCCATCTATTTGCCAAGTGCAGGTCTGTTTTATTTTTAGCATTCTCTGAGAAAGATTTGTTTTTGAATCTGAAGTACAGTTACTTATTTGAAAGTAGCTTAGCTTCTTCCAGCCATTCATAAAATACAGCTTTTGAATGGGCTTCCACTTAAAACTATTACTTACTTGATGAGCACACATCACACAATAGTTTAACATTGACTGTTTAGTTTTATTATTTGAAAATAGGCAAATTCTTTTTGCAAGAGCAACATTTCTAAAGCGTTATATTACTTACTCTACCTTACCAGATTCACAGTAAAATTATTTGAGTTGGTTATACTCTCATTGGATTCTTTACAACTTATTCAAATGGTCAATGTTGCAAATTAGAAAAATAAAAATTTAATGTCATCAAAATGCTTCCAAAATAAAATGTCATCTAAAGCAGCTTATCTAGTATATGTTTGAAAAGGAGTGATGAAAAGGTCAAAAGGAGCATAGCACAGAAAAATGGCAGAAGTCAGAAGCCTATTAATTGACTAATGAATTAATGGCTTCAGACGTCTCAGAAACAGTGAATAGTTTTCAGAGACAATTGAACCAATGAAGATTTTAGGACACAATTAAAATCTTTCTTTTCAATTAGAACGACAATGCCTGGAATTTCAGAAAATAATTAAAAGCAGCCTTTCATTAAAGTTAGGATTAGAAGCAATAGGAAACATTAATAATAATATCTGTCACTCCAAATTGTGCTGTATATCTTCAACTAAGTCCTCCAATTACCTTATGAACAAAGAGTATCTTCACTAATAAAAATCACAATATACCCCTGCCTACTACCAGAGGGTCCAGCTCATTTAATGTGTACACAAAATGGGTTAAGGTGAGTTTTCTGCAGGAGCAACATACTAGTGACAAGAATATGTAGGTGAGCTAGAATATTAGTATACATAAAATAGGACATATGCACCATACAAATAAAAATCAAGAAGCCTACAATTATACAAATGAAAAACCATGTACATGCTCCATAAATAAGGAACAAAGAATAAAAAAGTTAATGAATGGCATTTTCCCATCACCACCTTTCACAATCAGCTCCCCAAACAGTATGACCTCCCTGACCAAATTACTAGGAACACTATACTACCACAGGGTAGGTAGGGCCTCTTTCTGCCCTGAAAGCAGCCTCATTCCTTCCTGGCATTTATTCCACAGAATGCTGGAAACATTCCTTTGAGATTCTGGTCCCTGTTGACATGACTGCATCATGCAGGTTCTGTCACATCCCAAAGGTGTTCCATTGGATTCAGATCCAGTGAGTAGGAAGGCCATTTAAAAACACTGAACTCATTGTCAGGTTCATGAAACCAATTGAAGATGAGTTTTGGTTTGTGATATGGTGCATAATCATGCTGGAGGTAGCCATTAGAAGATGTTTAAATTGTGGCCATGATATTCAAGCAATGATAGATTGATATTAATGGACCCAAAGTGTGCCAAGAAATCATTCCCCACACCATTACACCATTAGCAGCAGACTGGACTATTGACACAAGGCAGGTTGGGTGAACAGATTTATGCTGTTGTCACCATATTCTGACCCTACCATCTGTGTGCCTCAGCAGAAATTGAGATTCTTCAGACCAGGCTACATTTTTCCAGTCTTCATCAATTAAGTTTTGATAAATCTGTGCCCACTGCAGCCTTGGCTTTCTGTTTTTGACTGACAGCAATGGAAATCGAGGTGGTCTTCTGCTCTTGTAGCACATCTGCCTCCAGGTTTGACAGTTTCCCGCACACCACAGTTGTACACAGTTCTTATCTCAGTTTTTATAGCCTTTCTTTCAGCTCAAACCAGTCTGACCATTCTTGCCTGACATCTCTCATCAACAAGGTGTTGCCAACCACAGAACTACCTTTCACTGGATGTTTACACACCATTTTGAGTAAACTCTAGAGATCATTGTTCATGACAATCCTAGGATATCAGCAGTTGTAGAAATACTCAAACCAGCCTCTCTGGCACAAAGAATCGTAGCATGATTGAAATCACTGAGAACAAATTTTTTCCCATTCTGGTGTTTGATATGAACATTAAATGAAGCTTCTGACCTGTTTCTACATGATTTTATTCTTTGCACTGCTGCAATATGATTAGACAATTACATGTATAGGCAGGTGTACTGTTGTTCTTAATAACCTCTGAAGTGAGTGTAGCTGTCCACTGGAACAGACCAACCTTTGTCCATACAAAGCTTGTCAAACATACAGCATAAACATATATAAATACATGAGAGCAAATAAAAAAGCAACACTGTCAAATAGTAATAAATACAAATAAAAAGGTCTTGATCACAAATCCTGCAATTTCTGACCAAAGTCATTTAAACAAGACAGATACAATGCCAATTTCCTTACAGAACTGCATATAACTAAAAACTGAATTTATGCGCATATATAATTCAAAAATACAGGCATTCATTGTATGAATAATATACTATTTTTAAGAACTACACTCTATCAATTTCATATCCTGCTCTCTCTGCTCACAGACATTTCAGAACTAACACACATTTGCATAAGGTGATTTAAGGAACATGGAAGTAATGCTGATACTCTTATGGAAATCTGTATACTGTTACATAAAAATGATAGAAACTTTGTCAGTAGTACAGAGCTGACTCAGAATAGACATGTATATTAAATGTAAAGCACCATTATAAAAAGTAAATAGAATTTGGATGAATTTTAACAGTACCTTAATCCTAACCATAACATCCTTCTGTCCATTCTGTATCCTGAGGATGCAGCATCGTAACCGAGCAGCTTAGGACACAAGACAGAAACCGTCTCTGGACTGATTGACAGTCTATCGCTAGACACAGTCACACTCACATTCTGTTTAAGACAACAAAATGAAGATTGACTTGAAGGCAGGTTAGGAAAAAGCAACAAAACAAAAGCTGACAACTGTTTAATCTGGCTCAGAGTGTCCACGAAGTGAGCTTCTTGACTCAATTAATTCTGTTTGTCTATTCTTTTTCTTTAATGCAAGGAGCATGTCTCATCTACTTTCTTGCTTTTCAAAATGGGCATATTAGTAGGAGTGGTGGTTGACTTAAAGACCCGGCTGTTTTGCAGCTCCTTTTACCTCACAACCTATTGCTAGCCCCAAGAGGACACACAGATGGTGACGACTAAACAAAAAAACATTACAGTATGTCGTGGCTTTGTTGGGGTTTTGTATCTGACTTTAATTCTGTTTTTGATTATTTGCTTATTTTGCTGTTTTTGCCTAAATTTTGTTATTTTTGTTTAAGAACTTCTGTTTAATTAACTATTTATTTGTGTAATTTTTTAAAGTTTCCAGTTTTTGTTTTAATCTATCCTTTTGGTGTCATAAATGTCCCTTTTCTTGTATTTCTCCTTTTCCATTTTATGTTCCTCAACCTGCAATTTCTCCATCCTGGGTATGACATCAATCTGCATCCAGCCCTGCATGTAGGCCCTCCAACAAGCAGGGAAAAATAATGGGGGTTGGTGGCAGAATTGGCACTCCAGCCACCATAAAAAACCTCACACTGGTTCCACTCCATCTGAACTAGTGTGTTGCTGAGGTGTCACCCGTTGCATGGCTGCATTCGGGTCCTAATCTGGATCCTGAGTTGGGTTGTCATGTGGTGGGTGCAGCAATCCGCTGTACCAGTGTGTGCTCCTAACCTCCTCCTCCTTTTTATGTTGAGCCTGGGTGAGTTACAGATGAGCAGTACAGGGCTGATACTGGAGCCCCACTTTAAGGACTTAGCAGACCCCAATAATGCTGTTGAGGCATTCATTATTTCTTGATGCTTTTTTTGTTTGTTTCCCATTTTGCCGGTGCTAAATTTGTAAATGATGAGGTGCCAGAGCTCATAGTGAATGCCTGGGGGTACTACAGCAATGACAATCTGGGCACCAGAATGCAGCACTGTTAATGCTGACTTACGTCATTGGTCTAATAAATATGTGACATCAGTACTATTTCCATGTATACTCACATGCAGAAATTAATATTTAATTTGGATATCTTATGTTGTTCTGCCGTACCTTGACTGATGCTTTGTCATGCCTTGCTCCTTTTGTCTCACTCTCCATGTCAGCACCCAGACCAGCTGCACTGGAACTAGCATTTCTTTTTTTACTACACTGACTTGACCGTTTTTTTTCAATTTGTGCATCTTGTACTGTTTTCTTTTTCACATCAGCCAGTTATAAAACAGACAGGCGTAACATTAATCTACTTTTATAAAATTTAAATAAATTCTGTGTATTAAAAATTGTCCTTTTAAGCATTATAAATAATTGACAACAAACATTTTATGAGAGTTTTGGGGTCCTAGGGTGTACATGGAGGTCCCAGAGCATACTTTTGGAAGTCCCAGAGCATAGATGGCTCAGAATCAGAGGCAGAATTGCTCCGGCACACATTAAGCACTTACTTTTGTGCTTCCCTGTTTCATAAGTTGTGCTCTTTAACCATTTTGTTTGCTTTCTGTTTTGACTTTTGGCTCTCCCAATCTGTTGGTTTTGATTGTTGGCATTTGGATTTAGCTTGGTCATAATTTCTTTGATCAATTTAACAGTATTCTTTAGTTCGTGTTACTCTTTTAAATATAATATTTTGGTTATTTACATTTTTGTTCCTTTGTAATTATTATTATTACTATTTTGTAATTCTAGTTGATATCTTATATTCTTCCATTTTGTAAATGATTCAGTTTTTGGTTCTTTTGATTAGAGTTTCTGTAGATAATTTATTAGATAAATGTGTTTATTTTGCCCAGGTCTTTGGCAGTTCCCCTTTTCCTTTAAGTCTTTGGCCTTGTTTGTAGTATTCAGGCCTTTTTTTGAAAATGTAGACTTGAATCACAAGATATTAAAGAAAAATTAGTTATATCACGCACATGTGCATGGGAGACAGTTTACAGGCTCAAATACTTGTATTTCCCTAACGGACCAGGGTTTGGTGCTGCCCTCTTTCTCCTTTTCTCCTGCAGATCTACAGAAGAACCAACATCTTACATCCTCTTCAGTCCTCAAAAGTCTTCACTTACCAATTCCTCTTCTGTAGCTCCAGATCCCTCCTCCTCATGGCATCTCTTCTGGTTCCTAGACTACTCCCATCTATTACATCATCTATATAGCAGCCATTTTGTAACAAGCCTCAGTTTTGTTTGGAGCTCATGTCTGTAAAGACCTATCACTTTCAGTGATTTTAAGTATATGAGGTGGATCCCCAAATCTTTTTCTTTTGTCTTTGGTTATTTTACAGTGCTTAGCTCAATGATTACTTTAATTTCTTGAAATGACCAGCAGTCAGGGCACAGTAAGACAGCACATCACCAAAACAAGACTCTCTGGTACAACAGAAGCATGGTGAAGTTCCTTGTCTGTGAGCTGGAGTCTTGGCTGTTCAGTTATGTCCAATTGGAATGGTTCAGAGAAATTTCTAAAGGCTAGATGACTTCAACAATTCCAACTGAAAAAACACTAAGATGTTGACCATTTCTATAGATAGATAGCCAGCAAGGTGTGACAGCTGTCCTTTTATCATTTTATTCAGATATTATTTGAAAACAAATGGTACAGTTACCCAAGATACCCTTCTATTGTTTGTGTTCTCTCTATAACCAGAATATTTCGGAAAGTTACAGAAAAGATTTTGTACTTGATCTTCAGCTTAGTCTTGTTTTGAGGTTTGTCTGTGAATATTTATTTCAAAGGGTTTGTCTCAGCTAATACAGCATTTCATATTTATAGTGTGATGCATGATGAATCTACTGATAAATATGTAGTACTAGGGTGTTGTACCGTGTTAGTCATTATGAATGTAGAGAAAAGCCCAGCAAAATGATACCTTTTATTGGCTAAATAAAAAGATTACAATATGCAAGCTTTCGAGGCAACTCAGGCCCCTTCTTCAGGCAAGATGTAATACAGAAACTGGAGTTCCCTGTGTTTATATACACTCTAGTACATAATAAGCAAAGTTGCTGCTAAGTAATGTTTATAGACATATACTATATAGTAAATATGGGCGTCAGGCATATACCCCAGCACATTGAACCACTTGGAAGCCAAATTGGGCATAGTACTTCCCAGGGTCAGACACAGAAATTGTCTGACAAATAAGACAACTATGAAGAATGCCAGGAAGATATGGAAAGCTGCTAAGGTCTAAAAGGGTAGTTAACAAAAACTGTTGAATTGTCCAAGAGAGCAGATAAACAGGTATTTCACATATTCTTGACTGGCTGACTGCACAGAAAGAACAAAGCTGAGGCACCTGTTAGTGGGCTGTATTCAGCCATTGCTCTAAGAGATGACTAGAGGGACAGACAATACATGAAATATAAACTTTGCTGTCTCTTTGGACACACAACTAAATAACAAATGCACCCCCACCATTTATATCCATGTATTATACCACAAGAACTGTATAGTTGCTGCTCAATAAGATGGAATAACTGCAAAAATCTAAAACAATGAACAAAGTTGGGGCTGCATTATCCTTGAAAATTAACATAATGGGTCAACCAAATAAGAAAAGTTACATCTACCACTCATCAAGGGACAGTTGGCAAAGAAGAACAAGACAGAGAGAAGGGAGGCATTGGCGGCTTGAGTTCAATCGGCCCCTCATGTCATAGTCTGTTGTGTGCCTTTTTTGCATTTTATTTTTCCTGATTTTTCCGTAACTTTTCGAATCAGTTTTATTTTTTCTAATTGTTTCACCACTGTTAATTATTATCTTCAGTTCCTTTTGTTAGTTTTGCTCATCCTCTTTTGTCTGTGGCTAATTATGTTATTTTGTTTCTGGTCAGGATGTAATTGCTCTCAGGTGTTGTCATTAGGCTTTATGGAAGTACCTGGGGGTTAAGTTAAAAACCCGCTGCTACTGCTTAGGCACAAAGACATTAAACTAGTATGGAGATGGTTGTGCTCTCTGCTCCCTTATTATTATTTGGTACCAAGGCATTTGTTGTCTTTTGACCTTTTTCTTTTAATTTCCTGGATTTTGAAACTATTCCATGTTATTATGATTTTACTATTATGACTCGGCTTCTTGGTTATGTAATTCTTTATTTAGGATTTTTTGACTTTATTGACTGGTTAATTTTGGGTAATGGGTAAGCTTTATTTGTTAATTGAAATATGGGATGTAGCATTACCTCTGTGTCAGAAGCATCTAAGTACTGTACAAATTGTTGTCATCTTTTAAACCTGTGTGACAGGCGGCCATGGCCATTACCTGGATGGAAGGACCAGTGGAGAGAGCATCTACAAGACATTATCTCTGCCGGGACACTGGAGGGCAGCCCTCCATTTTTAATTAAGATAAAATATAATGAACTATACCATTTCACAGTTTGTCTATGAAATTTCATTTTTTTTTCCCCTTGAGTTGAAGACCATCCATTTTTCTTTAATGACATTGAATTAATAGTTGCTACCAGTATTTTAAATATCGGATAACCATAAATTCAAGGTCTGTGAGAAGAATATATGTATACACTTAGTTTATTCCAGATTTGAAATGCAAGAAAAAATCAACTACAAGAAAATAAAGAATAAATAAATAAAAACACACTTAACCTTTGTGGGGCAACTGCAACAGAAAACAAGAGAAGATGTGTGAATTGCAGCATAAAAACTGCTATCTATTGTACAAAATGTAATGTTTCTTGATTTGTAGTGTTAAACAGATATTGTTTTAAAGGAAGAATGTATTAGTTGGCTAGTTTATGTTAAACTGATATAAATATTGTCTTAGTTATGTTAAAATGTTTGTCTGTATGTTAGTGCGTAGTTAACGGAAGGTTCTATTATAAGCTAACTTGTAAATGGAATATTCTAATTATTTCTACAGT
>JANRMT010062796.1:33944795-33980897 GCA_026402145.1 Polypterus bichir lapradei | reverse complement strand
ATGTTAATTAATTGATTATGGTTAATTGAACATGCATGGAAAACATTATTTAAACAATTTACAATGAAGATCTGTAAAGTTATTTGGATTTTTAAAACATTATTGTTGAAATACACAGTCCTGAAAAAGGGACGTTTCTTTTTTTGCTGAGTATATATATATATGTGTTCCCATTATGCACCCAATACTGCTGGTTACATATTATTGTATTCAGGATGCTGAACTGGGTAAATAAATAGAAAATATAGAAGGATAAGCACAAAAAAGAGATCACCTAGTGATCATACACTCTTAATGAGTAAATAATTGTTAACACATATTTTGCAAATTTTAAACACCCATCCCCAAATTTTTTAGGATAAGTCTCCACATGGTTTATTATTTATAGATGCTGTAGCTTTGCCCTTTGTTCTTTGTAAACAGAGCATTGGTTCATAAATTTTCATTTGTAGTCACTGCTAATGTAACTTTTTTGTGGTGATACACTCACATCATGACATCATGGCTTATAATATTTTGAACTCTGGATAGACTTGATTTTCTGTTTTCATTGCCAGTTTCTTCAAGTTTATCGTATCTATTTTCCTTTCATCTATTGTCCATGAAGTGATAATTATAGTGATCTCTTTAAGACTTTGTGGTATCATTGTTAAAGACTTTGAAAATTGTGGTATCGTTGTTATATTTGATTGTCCTTGCATTTCCATTGTTATTTTTAATTATTTCTTTTCTCAACCCCTCATGGAAGTATGACTCTTCCTGTTCTTGATTGTATAGCTTTAGACCAAGCTTCCATAAAATTATTTTTTAATGTAATTGAGTTCCTAGAGTGAATGTTTTCCTTGAACTTTCTGTTTAATTTGATGCATCTTGTTTAAACAAAACTTCCAAGTTTGCAATGAAGAATAGAATACAATAGCTCAAGCAACCATAAGGTTAATATTGGCCTCAAAAGGACCACAGAATCGTCATTCATATATTTCTTCTTACAAACTGTAGGTAATATTTATTTGGATGCTCTATTTTCAAGCCTTAACCATATCTTGATGTGCAGTGCTTGGTGATGTTGACTCACATCTTCAAATGACAAACTTGAAATTACAGTTTTGACGGGGTTAGCTTATTTCTTCCACATACTGTATATGTGACATTTTTATTGATTCCTCTGATTTTCCACCCACATTCCAACAACGTGTGTTAGGTTGATTGATCTAGACTAATCCAATAAAACTCTGTGTACACATGGGTGTGACCTGTGATTCACTCTAGTTCACCCCTTAACTATAATTTTGGACTAAATATGTTCAGATGTTCAATAGTGTGAACAATCTAAAAGAAATTCAAAGTTGCTTCTTCAAAGGGGAGTTTGATTTACTGTTGTACTTAAGAGGACAACTCCTTTTGTAGACTCAGAAGGTCTTGTGAGGGCCAAGTCATGGGAGGTCTCTAAATATGACTCTGTGAATGATGTGTCGTGTACTACTAAGTTCTACTTTCGTAAATAAGGACTTTATTGCTGTGAAGTTGCTGTGTTTCTGAACACTGAACCTTTTTTCTACCCTTCTCACTCCTCTCTTTAGTTTGAAAATAGATGTGAGAGTACAAAGTACAAAGTAGTGCAGTTTCAAGTTTTTTTTTTTGGATCCACAATAGCCACATTTTATGCTAAGGCAATGGAACCTCATAATTCTGCTCAACATGTTCCTCCACTTTCTAATGTTGACAAGGTCATGCTTGACTCTTCTTCCTTTCTGAACATGAATGGTTGCCCTGCCTTACAAACTCTCTTAAGCTTAAAATAAAGTTTAAGAGCGCAAGTATTAAAAAATCCAGTCTGAAGTCTTTTGAGCACCACAGAATCCAAACGAGTCATCGTAGATTTATGGATGATGTCTAAATTTTGTTGTTTTTTTTTTGCAATTTTTTTTCTCATGTCACCCATGCACACACATAAGCCATATGAAGCAGTATATAAAATGAAGTGAATCTGCACATTCTATATTATGCTATTATTTGCCATCACTGAGCACTTTATTATGTACTTGCTACTGGTAGCAGTAATTGATGTACTGTAGGTCATAGTGGTTTCATTAAAACAAATATAAACAGAGGACTTCAAAGTTAAAGGTTAAAAATGCCCATACAGTAAACACAACAGCCAGCTGGTCTGTGCAAGGCTTTGAAGGAATTACGCATAGGCAGCTTTGCAGTTTTTTACAACTTGTCCTCGTATGTCTTAAGTGAAAGTGAACATATAAAATGATTAAAATTAAAGGAACCTTCACAGGCACTTATGTAATCTCATACTACTTTCAAGAGAAAAAGGCATTTATTAATACTAAGAAAGCAGATGCCAAAAGCAGTAATTACATTATTGCTGCTATGCCCTGCTACATTAAGTGTATGTTGGAGACCTTAACACTGTGATTCCTAATTATATTGTCTTTTGGCCTTAGAAAGGCTATAATATGTAGTGTGTCACAAACATAATCGATAATTAGAAGACCACTATGACATATGCTCTAAATGGTTCTTTCCACATATAGAATGTGCCTTTTTATGTTTTATTTCTATATTAATATATACCGTACAATAGATTTATCTTACATACAGTATTTACACCCATACATTATTTTAGCTTGTGCTAAAAAAAAAAACACAATATACTGTAAAGCTCTTTTGGACTACAAACATCCAGTAAGAAATTAAAATATAAGACTGCTGCAGTATCAGAACTCACCAGAATTTCTCATTATGAAGTTGTAAAAAAGGGGATGAAAGGTGTCATGCATGCACATCTGAGGTTTGCCTTCCAGGCTTGTCAGAGATAAGCACTACCACTCACGAGGAGGCGCTGTTGCTGATGGTATCATCTCTTCTTTCTTCCTCAGTCCTGAGAAACCACCCAGTTTGGGTAACTGGCTCAAAACCCTCCGGTCTGACTAGTGTATAGCCAAGATGATACCAGCAGGGGTTGTCTAATTCTGGACAAAGCAGCTCCCACCCAAGTATTGACCGCTCTACAGAACTTTGATCCATCCTGAATATCTATCATTTTTGAATTGATTTTGAGTTTTGTTGTTATTTTACATACTTCCTGTCCAGTTGTCTTCAGGTTTTCACATCTGAATGCTGTCTTCTTGGAAGTCATCAAGCAATTCCATCTTAGGATTTTTTCTTCCAAACCAAACCACATAGACATAGCAGAAGAGACAAAATCCACCATAACCCTGAGACAAGAAATGTGCCATTGTTTATGCTGTAGAACCGTAGAACAGACTCTTATTTTGTGATATTGATATGGTGTCTTCACAGCTGTTTGCTTTAAGAAATTAAATCAACATTAAATGACAAGCTAAGTGATGTTATGTCTCTTATGTTTCTCAACTGTTTTGTCTTCTGCTGCCTGTGTTGAGGTGTGTGTGGTGAAAGGTTTAACGTGAGCAAGTTGTCTGAGTTTGCACATTGTGTGGGGAAAGCATTGGGCTATGAAATAAAATAAGCAATTTTTCTTTGAGCATGAGTCCAATACAAAATAGAGGCTACACTTGCTTTTTATTGGCTAATGTTGCAAAACATAATTTAATCAGACTGGGCCATCAAAATAGAATGATCATCAAAACTGACTTAGTCATTTATATGTGAAAAAATGGTTACTGTCACATGCCAGACGATGACTTTGAGATTGCTGATCATTTACTGTAAATGCAAATTTTAAGCAACTACTGTGCATATTGCATACATCATGACCTCCTCTAAGTGCTGGTGTCAACTTTTACAGATACTACACTATCAAATGCCTTGGTCTTTTACCTGCTGCTGTTGCTCAAGCCATGTGAGAGCCTACAATGAAAGAACTTTATGATGCTTCAAAGCCTTCACCTGCTCCCTGCCCTTTTATTTTTAACATTTTGTTTTTGTCTTTCTGTACATGGTCGTGTCTGTTAACACCAAATGTTTAGCTCTCTCTATTTCTTTCCCTTCTCTTTTCCTAGCACAATCAAATGTCACTGACTACAGAATATTTGTTTAAAGCTTTTTTACCTGTTAGGATATGGACTTTGCCCGAATTCTCTTCCTATCACAAATGCTCTCCAGCTTGATCATGATTAACTGATTTATACATTATTAATTTAATCATTTTTTGAAATCTTACTTTCTTTTCTTCCATTAGAACATTAGAACACTCTAGATGACAATAGGCCATTCAGTCCAACAAAGCTTGCCAGTCCTATCCACTTATTTCTTCCAAGAAAACATCAAGTCGAGTTTTGAAAGTCCCTAAAGTCTTATTGTCTACCAAACTACTTGGTAGCTTATTCCAAGTGTCTATCGTTCTTTGTGTAAAGAAAAACTTCCTAATGTTTGTGCGAAATTTACCCTTAACAAGTTTCCTACTGTGTCCCTGTGTTCTTGATGAACTCATTTTAAAATAACAGTCTCGATCCACTGTACTAATTCCCTTCATAATTTTAAACACTTCAATCATGTCACCTCTTAATCTTCTTTTGCTTAAACTGTATAGGCTCAGCTCTTTTAATCTTTCCTCATAATTCAACCCCTGTATCCCTGGAATCAGCCTAGTCGCTCTTCTCTGGACCTTTTCTAGTGCTACTATGTCCTTTTTGTAGCCTGGAGACCAAAACTACACACAGTACTCAAGATGAGGCCTCACCAGTACATTATAAAGGCTGAGCATAACCTCCTTGGACTTGTACTCCACACATCATGCTATATAACCTAACATTCTGTTAGCCTTCTTAATGGCTTTTGAACACTGTCGGGAAGTCGATAGCTTAGAGTCCACTATGACTCCTAAATCCTTCTCATAAGGTGTACTCTCGATTTTCTGATTGCCAACCTACTTCCTATGTGTAATAATTTACATTTATTGACATTAAATTTCATCTGCCACATATCTGCCCAAGCCTGTATGCCACAGGTCACTAATAGGTGGACCGTGATCTGGGTCTGGACCCAAACTCTGTTCTGTCCGGACCCAGACATATCATTGAGTTTTATTTAGTTTTGGCAGAGATTACATTTTTACCGGTGACTCTTTTCTGACAGTGTTTCTACACCGCTACTCAGTGAAAGGGACCTCCTACGTGTCTCTGATTGGCCAGTACTTGTTGCCTTCGTGGGTTCGAGTTGGTTGGGTTTAAGCATGAAGACTGATATTGGTCAAAGTGAAGGCAAGAATGTCAGACAGAGTAGGGCAGGCCTTCACTGAATAGAGGAGCGGAAAACCTGCATTCTGAGTGAGTGGCAGCGGCAGTGACATGGAGAGAAAAATATACAGGAGTCAGAAGACGAGAGCAACAAAATAGTCAATGGGCCATGTCTTTTGCTAAATGGAGGAAGCCTGACACTGAAAACGGGGCTTTTAATCTGGAATGAGCCGAGGCGTTTATGTTCCTACTTCCCGTAGGAAGCTTGAAACTGCTGTGTCTCATCTGCTCTGAGATGGTGGTTAAAAGCAGGAACGTGAAACACCACTATGAAACTAAGCACAAAATTACATTTGAGAAAAGTTACCCACTAAATGTGCCAGTTAGGCTACAGAAAACAAGCAATCTTAAAGACAACTAACAATAGGTCAACGAGGATTTTAACACATTCATTTACTGGCCAGCAACTTGCTAACGAGTCTTCCCTCAGAGATGCGTGGATTTTGGGACGCCACAAAAAAACAATCAGTGATGACAATCTTCACACATGCATGAGGATGGCACTGACACCATTCCAGCCCAGATTTAAAATCCTGGCAGACCAAGCAAGAGCTCATTTCTCTCACTGAACAAGAGAAGGTAGGCAGTGGGATATGAGGGAAAGAAGGAGGAGAAAATATTCAGTTATTTAAAAGTGTTCAGATTTACTGAGAAACTGGTTATGCCTGTTCAGTTGTGCACATATTAAAAACTCATATATTTTATATACACCTCAGAAAAACGTAAGTTTAGGGCATCTGCTATTTCACTGTCTGTATCTTTTAATTCCCCTTTACTATTCCTGATGCACTTGACCTCCTCCTTGAGTGTTCTTTTTCTACTAAAATACTGAAGAATCTCTTAGGGTCTTCTTTCGCCTTATCTGCTATATTCCTCTCCAACTGTCTTTTAGCCTCCCCGATATCCTTCTTAATGGTTGCCCTCAGTACAGAAATTTTAATAATGTTATTTGCACTGTAATTCTTTCAGTGCTGCTCTGGTGTTTGGTTAGAGTAAAACATAAATGGCAGAGATGATGAAATCCTTTTTTTTTGGAAGGGATAGTATTTTACAATCAAGTGTGTAAGTGAGTGGTCAAGAATAATGAAAGATTTACTGCGCTTTGGGGGATTTTCAGTGCTTTGGGACTTTGCTGGCAACCTTAACCTTGCCTTGCAATAACATTCCAGGCAAATTTATTTAAAATTTTCTTTCTTGTGTCTTACTCAAGAATGCAATTCTCCATAAATAAGCAATAACTTGAAGTCTTAATTACACACAGGAATGTAGAGGTGGATGCCACTAAACTAATTATATGACTTCATAAAGCAAATGGTTGCATCGGCAACTAAGTGTGAGCATATTTAATGGATTAAGTTAATTTGTTTTGGAATATGCTGGTCAATAGCAGATAAATCTTAATTAAATTAAATGAGATTACTTATTGTTATAAATGTGAAGAAGTCAGTTTAGGAAGAAAATAAATATGTTGTATTGCATCACACACATTTTTTAAAAGATGATGTGCCAGGAGTCTTAGGTCAGCATTGGCAGGAACAGAAAATACAATCCAGTGGGAAGATGCTGACTTATATGAAAATTAACTTTTTGTGGGATAAATTTTACATGTACTTATTAGATTAAATATAATTTATTAGATGAGATATAATTTCACCTCTTAACCTTCGTCACGCATGTGTGTCAGAGGATCACCCTCCAGGTTCTTCCCTGGTAAGTGATACCACACCAGGCCGAGAGGAGACACTACCACTAACTGCCTGGTTCTTTTCTACCTCAACAGTACAGAGAAACTGTCCAGTGAGGGCAAGTGGCTCCGCCCCTTCTGCCCCCTGGGCTATAAGAACAACCGCCCAGAAGGAGGCATCACTTCTATCCAAAGTGACTAAAGTTAACGAGCTCTGTCACTTTCAGGTGGTAGACATGAAAGCCTGATTAATACGAGCCACTTTAGTCTTGTGACAATAGTTTTTGTTTAAATTTACATTATCGAGCGTTGTTTTTGTCTGGCCTTAGAAATAAATGGGGCTGGCTTGGTTTGCGCCCAAAAAATCTATTTTTGTTTGAGCCTATTATTCCCTTGGATGACCACAACATCAGCCCACTAATGTAACCTTATGATTCGAATACAGATAATTTCTTAGTCTTATTTTATCTATTTGTTGATTTTCTGAGTATCGTCTACATCCCACCTTCCTGGTTGGCTGGTTGACCAACTTTGACATTCTGTTCTTACATTTATGCACACACTAACTCGTGCTGTATCAGTTTAAAGATGTCAATTAACTTAACATGAATGTTTTTGATATGTGAGATGAAACTGCAGTACAGAATGAGCACACAAAAAAAAACCCTATGTCATGAATGACTAGCCTGGATATTAAATCCAGATACCTGGAGCTATGAAATATTGTCCCTCAGTGCTGCCCTGGATTAAAGCTAAGTTTTATAAATTTTAATGTTGTATTTTTTCTATTGAAATCTGCATAAAGAGTTTTGTTGGTCATGCTGTCTCTTCTGTTAATTTTATCATTCTGTTAATCATTCTGTATCCAAAATTTGCAACATACAAACATAACTTTGTAAATAAATTAATAAACTAATATTTTCTAACCTGCAAAATCAAATGTATGGTCACAGGGTTAATTAAATAACACGCATACCTTAGGGATGTTCAAGGAAAAATGGAGTACCTGTGCAAACTACATATGGGCAGCAATCATATCTGGGAATGTGACCGAGGACACTTAATCTGTGTGACAGGAGTGATAATTAATAAAGGAACAGAAATAATTCTGAATTATGTAATATTCTATTTTGTATTGTTATTAATGAGGCCTAATGGCAAAGGGAGTGGACTTACATAGAATTGCCAGCTTTGTCTCTGCTTCACAGAGTAACCCTGTAAACCCAACTGTAAAAGCAATATATAATTACAGATGAGATGCATATGTGTGAAATGCTTTGGGATGAAATTCACTATAAATCTACTATGTGAATTTTCTTTGTTAGCTTTTAAAACTGTTCAGCCTCATCTGTTTGCCATATTCACAATATTTCTTTCATTTTGTGATATATTTTGTGATATTTTCAATAATGCATCTTGTTGTAAATCGTATGCAATCAGTTTTGTTTTATTATCTGTACATGCATGAAATACAATTTCATATCATCTTCCATCCATCCATTTTCCAACCCGTTGAATCTGAACACAGGGTCACGTGGGTCTGCTGGATCCAATTCCAGCCAACACAGGGCGCAAGACAGGAACCAATCCTATGCAGGGCGCCAACCCACCGCAGGACACACACACCCACACACCAAGCACACACTAGGGACAATTTAGGATCGGCAATCCACCTAACCTGCATGTCTTTGGACCGTGGGAGGAAACCGGAGTACCTGGAGGAAACCCACGCAGACATGGGGAGAACATGCAAACTCCACACTGGATGGACCCAGGAAGCGAACCCAGGTCTCCTAACTGCGAGGCAGTAGCGCCACCGTGCTGCCCCATATCATCTTCTGTCATTTCATTTTCTGTGAATGTAAAAGTGAAATGGCTAAGGGAACAATGTATAAGTTGAGGTATTATTCCCTACTTTTAAAGACTTACTATGCTTCTGCACTGGTGGTAAAGTATATCAGTGTGATTTGGTCAAATTGCAGGATTTGAACTGGAGGCCAGACAAAAATTAATACACTGATCAGTGTGAGCTATCACTCTGTGAACTACAAACCTAGAGTGCTGTAGTTTGTCTCCCACTGCACTATGTGCAAACTAAAGTGCTTGAGAGGTCATTAAACTGCCTAAGGAGTTAAGGGCATGTTTCATTTTCTGGAGCTTGAATATTCATGAGCTGAGCATAAGAACCCCACTTTTCAGTAGTAAAAATGCAGGACAAGTATCCTTACTGCATTCGGTCTCATTTCGTATATTTCGGTTATGGCCTCTATCACAAATAACTCAGTCTTCTAAATTTAACATAACATAATGTCCCAGAGGTGTCCTATTGGACTTAGGTCAGGTGAGTGTGGGTGCCAGTCAAAGGTATCAATTCCTTCATCCTCCAGGAACTGTCTGCATACTCTCGCCACATGAGGCCGGGCATTGTCATGCACCAGGAGGAACCCAGGACCCACTGCACCAGCATAGGGTTTGACAATGGGTCCAAGGATTTCATCCCGATACCTAAGGGCAGTCAAGGTGCCGTTGTCTATCCTGTAATGATCTGTGTTTCCCTCCATGGATATGCCTTCCCAGACCATCACTGACCCACCACCAAACCAGTCATGCTGAATGATGTTACAGATAGCATAACATTCTCCACAGCTTCTCCAGACCCTTCCATGTCTGTCAAATGTGCTCAGGGTGAACCTGCTCTCATCTGTGAAAAGCACAGGGCACCAGTGGTGGACCTGCCAATTATATGGCAAATGCTAATCAAGCTCTACGGTGCCGGGCAGTGAGCACAGGGCCCACTAGAGAATGTCGGGCCCTCAGGCCACCCTCATGAACTCTGTTTCTGGCGGTTTGGTCAGAGAAATTTACACCAATGGCCTGCTGGAGGTCATTTTGTAGGGCTCTGGCAGTGTTAATCCTGTTCCTCTTTGCCCAAAGGAGCAGATACCGGTCCTGCAGATGGCTTAAGGACCTTCTATGGTCCTGTCCAGCTCTCCTAGAGTAACTGCCTGCCTCCTGAAATCTCCTCTGTACCCCTGAGACTGTGCTGGGAGACAGAGCAAACCTTCTGGCAATGACATGTATTGATGTGCCATCCTGGAGAAGTTGGACTACCTGTGCAACCTCTGAAGGCTCCAGGTATCACCTCATGCTACCAGTAGTGACACTGACTGTAGCCAAATGCAAAACTAGTGAAAAAACAGTCAGAAAAGATGAGAAGAGAAAAATGTCAGTGGCCACCACCTGTTAAACCATTCCTGTTTTAGGGGTCGTCTCATTGTTGCCCTTCTAGTGCACCTGTTGTTAATTTCATTAACACCAAAGCAGCAGAAACTGATTAACAACCCCCTCTGCTACTTAACTGACCAGATCAATATCCCAGAAGTTTCATTGACTTGATGCTATACTCTGATTAAAAAGTGTTCCTTTAATTTTTTGAGCAGTATATATATATATATATATATATATTTTTTTTTTGCTTATTGTTAAATATACCTGGTCAATTAGACATTGGAGTTGGGTTCTCAGTGTTTAACAGCCATGCCTCCCACTGTGTAAAATGAATCAGAATAAACTATTTGAGAAGGCAGGCCACTGTTCCAGACAGGTGGACAGACAGCCCTCAATCACTATTCAAATTCATATTGTTCTGTATACAGAGGTGCTAAAGGGCACTGAGACAGCAAATTGGAAAACACAAATCAGCAGCTCAACTAGAAATAGCTGAACAGCTGGATGTAATTTAATAATCACAGCACATTGTTTTCACTTCCATTAAACCAGTTGCACTGCTTGGAGTATAACCATTAGTGCCAAAAAGATGGGGTAGAAAATTATGTGAGAAAACAAATTATTTTTTAATAACATACCTGGAGGTCAGAGCACTGAAAAAGTATTAACTTTATTTTAAGTTCACTAATTCACGTAAGGCTAGGATATATTTTTCTTTTGTTTTTCTGCTTTGTCTTCTGATGGATTAAAAATAAGTACAACAAAAATACAATTATGCTCTGAAGAGATTTTCAACACAGAGGTAAATGCATCTTAAACCAGAAGATTGATTTGGTGCATTTCTCCATTCATAGATTTTATGAACTGTTTGCCTCAGTTCTGATCTATCCATGGTCTATCCATGAAGCAGGTGCAAGCAGACAGTCCAGGATGGCTGAAAATATTGCAGAGCTAAATCATGTATATCTAGGGTTGCCAGACATCCCTTATATATGGGACATGTCCCATATTCGATCATTTTGTACCTTGTCCTGTACTGACCTTTCAGGGACACCCAAATGTCCCTTATTTAGTTCATTTTCAAATTTCGTAATAAAATTATATTTTTACTACCTTTTTACGGTACTTAGTTGTAACTTTCTTTTCTCAGATTCTCTTGATGAAAATAACCCAAATGTAACGAGGAAACTAGTGTTTGCTGCCTGTTTGCAACTTGTTCAGTTGCTATGGTTGGCTGAGGACAGCGACACTGTTACCATTTTGCTCTCCAGCCGCGCTGCTGTGCAGTTCTGTATCAGCATTGCAACATACAGTGTCAACAAAGTGTGTTGTTACTACTTGCCATGACCAACTTTTTTTTCAAACTGCCTGTATTAAATAATAATAATATTTCTCTGTTGTCTGTATTAAATAAATATTTTCAAATGATTTCACTTTTACAGATTTTTTTAGCTTGTATTAAATAATTTTCAAATGATTTTACTTTTGTTTTCCTCATAACCCATTAAATAAATGTTTTTAAATTATGTCTCTAATTTTATATAATATATTGGTCTGGGTGTGTAGGGGCATGTATAAATTTATATATATAGTAATACAGAGAGAGATTTTAAGAGTGTCCCATATTTCTAATTTTCTAATCTGGCAACCCTATGTATATATAACCTGGTGGGCAAATTTAGGACCATTGATTTGACTGTTGTGGAAAACTGTAGTCCTCAGAGGAAAGTCACACAAACATGGGGTGAAAATCAAACCTCAACTAATATCAAGTCAAGGCATGTCAATTTTTTTATAGAGCCCAAGTTTAACAAATTGTATACAGTTTTCACAAATACACAGACAAAATTGCAGACGCAATAAATAAATACATCAAAATATATAAATACATTGAAACACAGTACTCTCATGCAAGTTTAAAAAAGCTAAGGCAAAAGGACTGGCTTTAAAAGTAACCAAAGTTGGTGCTGACCTAATATAAAGAGGTAGACTATTCCAAACCTTAGGGGAAGCTGCTGCAAAGACACGGTTCCCCTCTGAGCTTAAATTGAGACGTTGGCTCAGCCAATAACTTCTGGTCAGGGGACTTCAGTGATCAAGAGGGAGAGTAAGGGTGTAAAAGGTCAGGGGGCTAAACCATTCAGAGACTTAAATGCAAAGAATACAATTATAAACTCAATCCTGTATCCCAAGCAAGTTACAAAAACATGCTTTAGTTTAATCATAATAAGTGCTCCACTGTATGAAAATACTTTTAAGACTATTCCACGATTATCATACAATGTTTGCCACAAACATTTCAGAAGTTCTTACGTGTCTCTCAATGTTTTTGGTCTGTTTAAGTCATACCCTTCATTTTATATTTGACTTTGCTCTGTATTATAGCATTCAGTGTGCTTTTACATTTAGTACAGTACTACAAAATGCAAACTTCTATATGCTTCCATATAATTTCTAACGGTTTATCCAGTTCATACATGCAAGGAGCTAATGCCTGGCCAGACAGCAGTGGGTGCAATAGGAGAAACACCCTTGGAAATAATTTCATGGCAAAACTGTGGTAGGTTTATATCTGTCACATTATATTTGGTATAGGATGATGCAGATCTTCTCTTAAGGAGGAATCTGTTACTTTCGCACATGAGCTACCTGCTATTGAATAATTGGTTCCAAAATGCAGAGTGACCTTATGAAAAATTAGATGGCCAGTGTGAAATAACAATAGAATTACTTTACATGAAGATTAGGATTTATAAAAGGGGTGGCATGAGGAAGAAGTGACATGATAAGATAACCAAGTATCAGGGAAAGCTGATACAGAAGCTATAATACGAAATAAATTAGATACAGAAACTATAATAAGAAATAAATTGGAATATTACCTAAATAAAAATAATATTCTAAATAACAGCCAGCATGGGTTTATCAGAGGAAAGGCCTCCCAAACAAATCTTTTAGATTTCTTTGAAGAAGCAAACAAAAGAGTCAATGAAACCAAAGCATACAACATCATTTACTTTGACTTTCAAAAAGCATTTGATATGATCCCACACAGACAATTAGTTCTGAAACTAGTGAGTAACGTGAATATGTTGGACTGCAAAAATCAAGTAAAGGTTCAATGAACTTTAGAGCCACCACAGATGTCTGTTTGACACTTCATGTTTGTAGTATCATGACAGAGGGGGACAAAAAAGAAGGGATAAGATTGTGACTTATTCTCATATGTCCCAAGTTGATTGGCTGCCAAAATTAAGTGATATGCTGGTATTTTGGTGTTAAAAATGTGAAGAAAATTGGTGAAGGAATCCTGTGATTCATAGACATATAACTTGACACGCTCAGAGGCAACAAGTGTCAGTAACTTAAGTTGTTAAATTAAACACGCACTCCATAGTGATATGCTGCATGTTACTGTATATTTTCAAAATTTTTTGAGAAATTTGTTTTCATTTGTTTTAGGGATTTATGTTTATTTTTACATGTTTACCTCTAATAATAATAATTATCTGCATATGCATAGCCTGTGTAGCTGCATTTACCGAAAATTACCAAAGTTCTGCAACTTCAGCATGCTTTATGGGATTCTGGCAAAAGCTTGATGTTCTGAAATGATTCCACAGACAAAATATCAGTTTTAAAAATTTTAGTAAAAATTCAAAGTAAAACAGTTCACACAAAAATAGAGAAAAAACTGATATAGAAAAGAAAAGTTCTTGTTTAAGAAAAGTTCTGTTTAAAGCTTATATGTCTTGTTTCATTTCTTTAAGTTGCTTATACAGTTGAACCATTTGTCAACGTTCAGAAAACTGCAAGCTTATCCCATTTTCATACTTTAAATGAGTCTTTCAGTCCCTGCTAGCACAGGGACCTATTCTAAATAACAACTGGCTCAATTAACATGCTGTATTTTAGATTTAGCAAGAGAGTTCTATCTCATATTAACTTACAGGGGGTAAAAGACTATACCATATTCTAATAGCTATTCTTCTATTAGAATCAAGCAAATACTATATGAATTTAACTTTAAGCATTAACTTTCTAAGATTGGCTCTTACAGCCTGTTCATTAGATTTTCCTACATACTGTAGTTTAATTTAACTTAAAATACTAACATACTCCCATTTGTACATTTGTTAATTAATTCATTTAATTCAATAAAGAAACTAGAAAAGTCAAGAATGGAACTGCCAGAAAAAACAGGAAACTAAGGGAATTTTTACTACTAAAAAAAGACAAGGTTAGTTTTAAATCAGCAATCTCAGAAATGCTGACCTAGTTTAATACTTGTTTCAGAGCTTTTTACTTTGAAGTAATTGTATTGGATAGATGAATAATGAATCAGCTGTGTTTTCATGTTAATATCTAACCAAATGTATAAATGGGTCATGCTTGCTTGCGCCCAAGAGTCGGTTCCTTGACTCACAGTAGGCTTATCAAAAAAAAAGTGTGGATGGATGGCAAAGCAATTAGATGTAAAGGAAAAAGTTCTAAGCTCTAACAGTGTCACCCTGAGCTGTGTTCAAGTGAAGTGCTTTGGAATTTTATTCAGCATGACAGACACTATATCAAATTTAGTGTAGCTGATTCCCTAAAATTGGATAACACTGCTTCAGTAGATGGATGTTAACATAAATGGATGTTTCAAACAACTAATTGATTTCTGGAAGAAGCAGACCATAGATTCCATGCAACGTTTTATGGCTGGAATAGTTTAAAACAGAAGCTGAACCTTCTTTATAGATTTAATAAACATTGAGCACAACCAACGGTAACCTTCCCTGCACAATTTGTTGCATAAAAAGTAATTTATTAATTGATTGCATGTGGCAGAAAGGTTAAAACATCAAATAAAACAAGAGCAAAATTGAAGATTGCAGATATAAAGAATCTAAGGTTATTTTGTTAACGAAGTTTTATGAAAGAACAGCAAGTCAGTGCATTAAAGGAAACAAAACCAACCATTTTCTATATTCATAGTCTAATACATGATCAATAAGAACTTAACAAAGAAGAATTGTGTGCAGAGCATCACCCAAATCAAGAATAACTGGGAAGAAACCATATGGATTTCAAAATATTTTACAAACTGTACACAGGCAGAGAATGATTTAAACTATGGTGCATATGTGGGTGAGGCAGTAATGCTAACTAAAACATTTTGATAGTAACCAATATGATGCACATCACATGTTAAGATAAGAGCAAGACATAGTCACCTTAGTTAATATTTGTCAAGTTTTTATGTTTAGTCTTAGACTAGAGTAAGCTTTTACTCTAACTGCTGTAATCTCCTTGTGGACAAAGATAATTAAAAAGCAGTTCATATTGTGATAGAATGCTCTACTGAAAAAAACACTGTCTGATTCCTGAAACATTAACTTCTTGTTCCACTAAGTGTCAGCTTACTACTGGTTTCTAAGTAGCATCTTGTAGTAAATAAAGCATACACATGCTGGTTGGATGATGCACCGATTCATCAGAATTCCACTACTTATTTTCTTTCTGTTTCCAATTGATAAACTACCATTCATCCGTCCATTTTAGGAACCTTAATTTTCCCACTAAAAGCTTCCGGGTTCCAAAGTGTGTCCCCAGCAGCATTAAGCTGAAAAGTGAAACTACCCCTGGAATGGCTGCTGCATACTGATATCATTCTTATTGCTGCTGTATAATTATATAGTGTCCTTTGAGTATGAGGTGATCTTAGTGTATCAGTTTTGATTTCACCTGCACAGTTTACTCCTTTGCCTGTCAATGAGATGCAGTTCATATATATATTCATATGTATAGTTTTATCTGTATAACGTTTTAGATGTTTTTGAGCAGAACTGCAACAAATCTATAATATGTAAGTATGAGTTGGGTTGGACTTGCTTGAGCTATATAATGAAATAACAGAAAATGACTGAAAGGCATGAGGAGCAAGAAGAGCAGGATACATGACTGTGAGAAGTTGGTGTGAGACTTGAATGTAATTCATTCTCCTATGCCTGAATTACTAAGAATGCTCAAGGGCAAAGGCGCAACCTAGGAAGAATTAAATACATAAAAATGAGGTACTAAGTAAACAAGTTAATTTCCACTCAGTTTGGTAAGGCTTCAGATGTCAACATAAAAGTGACCTCTGCATTAGAAAGGCTCCCAGAGAGAAGTGAAGCGGCAAGGCTGGAAGACCTAGGAGCAGCTGAAGCTTAATCTGCAAACAAGACGAATAGTATGTTATTTTGCTACGGGTAAAAACACATTGCACTCTATAATAGTATTTGGGTAAGAGATAAAAAAAATTGTATAATTATAAGACTTAAAACAACTGATAACTTCAGACATTGTTTAATTATATTATAAAAAACAGAAGGGGGGAAAAGTATTTCATGTTAAAAAAACAAGTAAAAATGGGGGCAAAGTAATACCAGACATTCTTGATGGTAGAATTCATTAAAAACTCATTTTCTGAAAGACTACAAATTCATAAAAATGAGATCAAGGTTATTGAATCTGAGGAAGAGTCAGTCGGTCTGCAAAGCTATATAGAATGAGAGAATATAGAGAACATGAGAAATTTGTCTAGATATCCTTTAGTGGCCAGTCTAAAAGTGGCACAGGAAAAGACTACAACACTGTCTGAGCGTAGAGCAAGACGTGCACATTTGCAAGAAGCATTAACTGTACATGATTTGGTAGAGAAGGCAAAAAAAATCCAGATGGCTAGCTTTTGCTGTTTTCACAGCTATTGCTACCACCACTGCACCAAGAGATGTGTGGGTGTGAAAGAGGAGCCAGCACTGGTGGAACTGTGACTATTGTCACAGCTGTAGCTCTCCTACTTTGTTGTTTTGTTGTGCTGCCAGTGCTGCCTGATGACGACAGCGCTCAGCCCATTTGCATCGGCAAAAAAATGGATGAATTCCATTCTGACCATTCTCATTTATGTCACATGGCCGCGAATCAGATATGCATCCAGTTTAGGACCACACTGCATGTAAAATGCATATGCAAAAATGAGAAGAAAAAAACTTGGAAACATGAGTTGTTTTGTTTTTATTTAGCAAAAAAAATCTGACAATGGGGTATACAAAATTTACTTGACAAGATTTCTTAAAATAAGCTAAGTAATCTTAAATACAAATTTCTTGATAGGTCAATAATTCTTACAATAATGAAAACAAGATTTAATGATGTGATGTCAGAATATTTTCACTTGCTTAGATTAAATTTTCTGTGACTTAAATATGATTGGAAAAATCAGATTTCTGTGTCCAAATAGCCCTCAAAACATCATATTTGTGTAACATGAAGGCAAAAAAAAAATTAATTTGAATAATTTTACCTGGTAATGTGAATCCAGTCCAGTCTTCGTCTCAGGTCACTGGATGGTGTTTATGTCTCGTGTGAAAGGAACATTGATGTTCACAAAAGTGAGTCCAAAACAGAACTGGTAAAGGTTTGCAAAGATCAGACTGGAAGTGATGTATAGGAACCGGAAGTGATGTTCTTCTGATGTCAGTCTGTACACCTGGATGCCGGAACCGGAAGTGGCATCATGCTAGGTGCCGGAAGCAACGTCATCAGCTCTGAATCAGACAGGTTTTCCCACGGCAGGTCTGTAGAGATAACAGGGGAAGGTTTAGTGCACCGTGACACCCCCTGGCCTGGCATGGAATTACCTTTGCCTGGTCCATACAATGTCCTCCTACTCGCACATGTGTGACACTCGCAACCATATAGCAAGACAGGAAGCACCAGGACTCTAAAGACTTGGACATTCGTCCTTTTTCATAGATATCGGGAGCGCCACACACCCCTTTTCAGCGACCTCATGACCCTCCATGCTCTCCCAATCCATCTACTGACTTCATTGGAAGAGTCACCAGAGACATGAATGTCACTGCCGATGTAAGTAAACCTCTCAACAAGGTCAACATTCTCTCCGTAGACAGACACACAGCTGATGGCTTTGCCCAAGAGGTAATTAAAGGCCTAGATCTTGTTTTTTAATCCAGGACACTCACAAGCCTGGACTCTCAGTTGAAGACTGGACTTCTTTGGTATTGTGTCTCTTTGGAGAATCCTTGGGTACCGCTGGTTTCACTTTGTGTCAAATGAGCAGTTGCTCACGAAGTCCCGAATGAGGCACATTTCCTGCATTGTGAGGGAGTGTCACTTACAGCACATGTGGTACAATTCCCTAAGGGTGATCCAGCTCGCAAGATCCTCATTGTTGAGGACCTGAGTGGCTTGACCAGGCCAAGGGGACACCCACGTATCACCTGGCTGCGGCAGATAGAGGGTCATTTCCTGATGGTGGGACTAGACCACTTGTCTGCCTGGGGGTTGCTTACCAGGATCCAGAGCTGTTTCATTGTGTAGTGGGATTGGCAATGAGCTGTACCAGTGCATACTCCAAAACCTGACCTGACCTGTAATAGGAATGTAGTCTCAGTGATCATGAGTCTTACAGTGTATGTTGCTGATGCACAGGTATGAGACATTGCTATACTTATGGATAAGTTCATGACAGGAGATGGAATGGATCTAGATGTTACTGTTTGCTCTGTGTTATTTTGTGTAAGAAAGTGTGTTTTTTTGTTTATCTTTTGATTCCTTAGTGTTTGATTTTAGATGGTGGCCATGAGAGCCCCCTAATGGTGGTGTTGGTTGGTTCATTGTGTGGTGGGTGCGGCAATGCGCGGTATCCATGCATGCTCCCAACCACCACCTCTCCTATCATAATGTATAAATCATGAAAATGTGTTTTTCATATGTGACTGCACACAAGGTATTCTAAAGTTTGGAAGCTAGCGAATGTTGTCCAATTATTCATAAAACTGGGGGCTTCGTCCCCTACTCGCTTCGCTCGCCAACACCCGTGTTTGGTTTTCCGGATACACACATAGAAGATTTTTTTTTTCTTTAAATTGTTGCTATTTTATTTCAGAACTTTGTTAAAAATATTTGGAATCTTTCGAGTCCCAACATGCTGAATCTTTTAAATGAGGTCCGTGAGATGTGTTTAATGACTTTGTACCATAATTCAGGATAGGTTTCTCTGTTTGGAATTTCAGCACAGACAAAATGATCTACATCATCAGCAGTTAATAATTTTGTTTGCAAAGTAACCAATAAATGCATATGAGGCAAACCCCATTTTTGAAATTCTCTGATTTAAACTTCAAAGCCTTACAATATTTACATACTTCTGAGATATCACCTATGTCCATATATTCTATCTCTATTTGCCCTTTCGTTATTTCTCTGAGTAATAATTTCTCTTTGTTTGCGCTAATGCGATGTTTACTTTCTTTGTTTTGACACTTTCGTTTTTTTCTGCTTTCATATTCTGTATCTTGCTCTGCATGTGTTTCGCGCCTAGGTTTTTTTTGAGTCTTTTGAATTCCACTGTTTTCATTATCTCTAACCTGCTCTGCATGTGTTTGTCCCCCTTGTTTTTTAACCTCTTTATGAAGTTTTACTTTGTTTTCTAATCTTTGTCTTCTATTTCTGATCTCACTTTATCCTGCTTTTTTTCAATGACACCTGGTCCGTGGTGATTATTTTCCCTTTTTTCGAGTAATAATTTTCTATTTGTTTGTGCTACTGTGATCTTTACTTTCTTTTTTTTGATACTTTCTAATTTTATTACATTCATATTCTTTAACTTTCTCTGCATTTGTATCGTGCCAATGTTTTTTTGAGCCTTTCGAATTCCACTGCTTTCATAAACTCTAACCTGCTCTGCATGTGTATAGCACCAACGTTTTTCAATGTCTTTATGAAGTTCAACTTTGTCTTTTAATCTTTGTCTTTTAATTCTGAGCCCGATTGGACCTGCTTTTTTTTCAGTTCCACTTGTTCCGGGCTGATTACCTTATTTTCTGAATTTGCACCTAGATTATTCTTTTTCTTTTTTGCATTTTTTTCTCTCCTGCGCTTTTGAGTCTCTTTTCTCTGCACTGTTCTTCCTTCTTCGCTTAGTCGTCGATGTTTCATCTATAACGTATTGTCCTTATACGCCTTATATGCGCTGAATCTGTGTGTGCTCAAAGCCTTTACATGACTGAGTGTTTTGCTGCCCGTGGTCTTATTTGATATTGGTTGTAAATAGGGTGAGTCTTGCAAGAATCTCATGTTCTATGTCCCGTGAGATGGTCCTGGGTAAATCTCTTGGCACAAAGTCTCATGTTTAAGGTTCCTGCGAGATGAAAGAGATTGGCCATGGAGTGTCTCGCTAGTCTTTTAAGTGTCTTCCATGATCTTCACATGAAGATCACGTCTCGTCTCCCTAGTCTTTCTCTCCCAGGATTTTTTTTTATAATAGAAAGATGTGACTGAAGTCAATCCTTGTAACTATAAGCAATTAAGCTTAATATTGCAGCAGGGAGATTATTGGAAACAATTATTAAAAGCAATATAACAAGTAATGGTATAGAGCAACATTTACAATAAATACCTTGCATCAAGGCAACTTCTCTGTTTTGTCATTGATGAATCTGTTTTGAAATAGGCTGTGGGAAAAGGCAAACAAGTGAGTTTTGTTAGCCAACTTTAATCACATAAGTACAAGGCCTAGGGTGACTTTTTTCAGAGACCGAAAGCTTGGCAGGCACTCTCAAATGCAAAAATACAATAGAAATTGACATGTTGATAATTGATGCTATATCATTTATTTCACTATTAATAATAAGGACAATGTTTGATTGACAAGCATTTCCTAATATGTAACTGTGTATAAACTCGCATTCAGCTGCAATTTCTTTTATGTAAGCATTAAAGTTACTCATCCTCTGTCCCATCTGTACAAATGCTAACAGAGTATGGCCAATCCAGTTTGCCTGTAATGTGGCTGTTTAATGTCATAAAAATATCATCCTCCGTTGTATTAATTCGTAATGATAGCACACATATCATTTGTTTCTGCAAAGACATACATAACACATACAGTACAGAAACTGACTTGCTGTTCTGGTGTGTTGAATCAGAAGCCTGAATCATGCACCATGTTCTAGTAACTCTCTTTGGCAGCTGCGTTTCATGATCAATGGCTACTGTATATCTTCAGTTTATCATGCCTAAGTATTGTTCAAAAGAGAGACTTTACCTGCTTTTTAGCAACATCTTCTGCCAAAGCATCTAGTGGCTTCTTCACTTTAACTATTCAACTAGCAACTAAGTACAATGCCCTAACATCAGCCACATTTAATGAAATGCAGGCTTTGGGAATTTGGCTTTGGCATACTTGATCTTTTTTTTTCTTAAAGAACTCCTATTTTTTATAGTGATATGAAATGTTTTGATGTTTTCATTACTTCGTTTTGAAGATTTTGAGTCCACAACATAAAGTACAGAGGGGACTGAGTACCTGCAAGTTTTCTGTTAGTCTTTGTTCAAATTTTATGTATGCATCCTTTTATTTTCTTATTACTTTGTTGCCTTCACCCTTAACAGGAGTTGTTGGAAATGTTGATGGTCTACTAGTGCAATAGCTGTCAAACATCAGCAGGGTCTTATCTATATCCATCTAACAGCACATTATTGAGATCCATACAGCCAAGATGTTGTATCTCTAAACCTCTTACCTACAGCTATGGTAACCTGTGTGTAATAGTACTCAGAAGTTGATATAAATAAGCTGTATAATGAGGCCATAAGTGATGAAAGATCTTTGGTGCTTGAAAATAATTTTGTCTTTATTAAACATACCAGTATTTGTAATTAGTTTATTCTATATTTTTAATTAATGTCATTTTGTTTATATCATTCCGTCTCAATTTTGGTTATCATTATTTTCATGGGCACTGCCATTCTCTGTAATTAGTGGTTGGCTGCAACCATCTTTTTAATAATAACAGTGCCCAGTTGCTAGTTAGACAAAGGAGGGCTGATGTGACCTTTGACACTAAGATGACAAAATGCAGTATTAGGCATCCAAGCTTTTTGATCCAAAACTTAAAACAGTACATTAAGCAATTACTTTTAGTTAGGGAAAGGCAAACTAGTTACAGTAAGGATTTCTTGCTCTTAAACCTTTCCACTTTGATTTTTGGTATTTGTTTAAGTTTTGTCACTTTCTAATCTTTTAGGAAATATCCCTAGACCTACTTTTTATGCTATCATTTTTGTACAACCCTTAAAATGCTTTTTTTTCTTCCAGCTCTAGCTTATTTTAATAGCTTATCAGTGGTGGCTGGTCTATAGAGTGCACTGGGAAATGTCCTACCTAAAATAAAAAATAATATAAAATAAATAAATATTCCAGCTGTCAGAAATTTATTTCGGTTAAGAGGTCCACATTATTTTGGTGACATATTACAATTATAGTCTTTCATTCACTGTTGCCCAATCTTAATGCGCTTCTCACTTAATCGCGCCTGTCAAAGGGCAACATTGAATTAGACCCAGAATTTTTAATAAACAACTGCATTAAGACCTAACAAAACAATAGAATAGAATTCCATTCAAAAGTATAGGGCTCATTAGGGCTAGCCATGTATATAGCATAAGCAGCTTACACCCTTTCATAATTTTATAGCAGCGCTACTTAAAGGAACTGCAATTACCACCAATCCCGGAAGTGATTTTCCATTGGATCAATTTCAGATTTGCAAGGGTGCTGCTGGGAAGTTATAAGATAAGGCAGTGCTTTTAAAAAATGCATCCCTATGATGCTGGGAATTATGGGTCATCTGATGTATTTTTTGTTTCACCTCTTTCGCCCCACACTTGGATTATGACTACAACCACCTAGGTATTACATTTAATTGTGTTTATGCCCTGTCTTTGCTATTCATGTGGACTTCTCTGTATTGGAAAATGTATTCATCCATGGAGAGCTCTCAACTTCTACAATTCTTCATGCACGCTGCATCACAGTAGGACAAAGCTTTATACAGCATTCTCAGGAAGCTGTTCACTGGGAGATTTCATTCCATTCATCATCACCATTTGCAGCCATGGAGCTGGACTGTTTGTGGACGGTGTCGTGAGTGTTTACAATTTATCATTTTGTGCTCAGAGTGATTTGGGTTGGATTTTGCATGCGCATAAATTGTTTGTTTATTGTCTTGTATGTTCATTTCTTGTTTAATATATTCCTAACCATTGATTTTCTCAACTGCTATTTTACGTCTCTGAGAGTGAGTGTTTGATCCAATTCATGGCTGAGTGGGTTACTGGCCTCATAAATAAAATAAATAGGTCACCATTTTAGAGTGGTGTGAATCTTAAGTGACCCTCAATCGCTACAATGGAGCTGAGTGTGAGAACTAAAGATGGCCGGTGCAAACATATATGTTCCCAAATGCTATTATTCCAGTGCAACAACACCCATTTAGTGGGAAAACTCTGGCAGAGAAAATTTCCATTAAAGAACTTGGAGCACATAATGTATATACTGTGGACACTATAGGTCGCTGTTGCCCCTTTAACCCCAACAGACAGATGCACAGAACACAGGGTAAAAGCAAAGAGAAATATTTTTAATTCTGATTCTTCTCTAAATAATGCCTTCAAGCACCCCAGCCACAATAAACAGACGATTCAGCAAACACAGTTCTCAATAATGATTCCAATTCTCTCCTCCACACCTCCCAGCAAGCTCTGTCCTACACCCCCCAACTCCGGCTCGCTTGCTGGGTTTCCAGCAGTCCTTTAAATTGTCCTTGACTGGGAAGTGCTTCTGTTCTTCCTCTCACGTGACTTGCCAGCACTTCTGGGTCAGCTGGAGAATTCAGGTTTTTAATCAGCCCAGAAGAACTTTGGGGCCATAATCCATTTGTACTTCCAGGCTAGGTGAGAATTTGTACTCCCATCATCTTCCCACAGCATCATCTGGCGGCACCCATGGTACCCAGCAGGGCTGTGTTGCTGAACTCCAAGTCCCATAGTGCCCTGCGGGCATCCGGCACACCGCTGCAGTCCTGGGAAGCTGTCATCTAATGTCTTGGGGGAGGCAGTGTCCATGAAAAGCTGCCTTCCCCCCTCCTTCCATTGCAGGGACATCCTGGCCGGGATGAGCTTCCGGCCATCTCTTACAATACTTATTTCTGTTGTTTGTATTCTGTGTATTTAAAGTATAAACAACAAATAGTGCCATTCATGTAGTCTGTTATGTGCGCTTTTCAGTGCAGTTACTTTACACCTTTAACAGCATACAACATAACAGAGTAGCAGAGTAGTATATTTTTGCCCCACCTGTTTACAAAATCACCACTGTAGCTTACATGCCGTCTATGTTACAGACAGTCCAAGAAATGAGCTCCTTAACTAGTTGATACAGTATGAGGTAAGTGAGAATTCAAAGAAGTTAAAGAGGTGATACAAGGTTTTTAAGTAATTAATGAAGTTAGTTGGATGGATGCCAATGGTTGCTTTAAAATGAGTTGTGACCTAGGAAATGAAAAAAAGGTTTTCTTTACATAGAGAATTGTAGATAAATAGTTCAAATTAACAGGTAACATAATTGATCGTACTTTTGGGGCTCTCACGTCTTTACTTGAGAAAATTTGAAATCTTTAGATGAATAAGAAACTATGATGTTAAGCTAAATATTATTAAAAACTGGAGATCTACTGTAGCAAGTCTTCTGATTACTTGGAAGAAATTCATGCAGACATTAGCAGAACTAGACATTTTAGGAGTTACACAGTGCTTAACTTGGTTAAGTGTTTATACAAAGCAAATATTATAGTGCAGTTCCCCTGGGTCTGGACATGAGAGGGACACGTTCCTCAGGTGGCTAAGGACATGTAGGAGGGAGCCAGGATACCCGAAGAAGCCACTCAGGAGAGTATGGATGGGGCAGAGCAGACACAGCACTTTAAAAGCACTAAATACTGGTGTGTGGACACTGGTGAGCCTTGGGTGAGGACCCTGGCCTTGGATCAGCTCATGGAGCAGGTAGACATTGTGGCATATGGGCTGCCTCTGAACCCAGGTGAGTGGAAGGAGGCATGTATGTGTGGGTAAAAAGGACAAAGTAGCTAGAAGAACATGGGGCCACAAAAGCCCTGAGCAAAGTGGCGGTGTGGGCTGCTAAAGAAGTCAATGGCCCTTTTTAAGGCTGCTGACCACCAGGCTTTGCATAAAGTGCTGATTCCATTCCATGAATAAAGTTTATTTATTTGTCATGAAATGAGGTCTGATCCATCCTTTCAAGTGAAATATCTTATAGTCTTAAACATTGATTGGTTGCTTAGCAATATTATTCAGTTTTTTTTTTATCATATGAGTAGTGGGGCAAGTAAATAAAAAGGGGGATTTGAGCTTCAAGCCTCTACTTTAGCATTGTATAACAGTTATAGGAAGCTTTTTGTGATTTCCTCTATTGTCCTTTTGTGATTTCCTCTATTGTCTGAAAACGTGTACCAAATTTTGGGTTTTGCTTTAGGTTGCTGTGCTTTGGATGCCTAGGCCTGTTTGATTACCAACTGGTGTTTTTAATTCCTCATCTTTTGGTTGTTGGTTTAGAGACCCTTAATATACCCCTTTATTATTTTAACATACTTCCATTTCTTCTGATGCTGTTTCAGTTCTGCACTCTGACCATGGCTCCCCTAATTTGTGAAAAGTGATTTCATTGAAATTGGCATTTAATGTTTCAGAACTTCATAATTTTACATGAAATGTGGGATCTTGTTTAAACATAATATTAAAATATAATTTTTAATAATGTTCAGTCCATTCATGTGTGGTGTTAATATACTGTGCCTGCTGTTTTTTGTGGTCAGTAATAGAAACAATGAATTCACGTTTATATTAACAGTTACAAAAGTAGATCAGTTGCCTTCACATTTCTGAAACTGCAGGCATCAAACAAGAAAGATAATGGTGATTTCAAAGTGATTAAGTCATCATTAAATAACAAAGTTTAATATAACAGATTACAGATAAGCATCAGTGCCCTTGCAGAGAGATTCTGTTTTCCAGCGGAAGCCTGGAGATTTTAGTCACTGCAGGTCACTGTCGACAAAGACTGACTAACTATCAGGAGACAATGTCACTTTTTATTTGCAACCTCTCATTAATTTTTGCCCAGCTTCATCTTCTCATTGGCTTGGCACAAAATGCTCTCCTTGCATTTTATTGCTTTTGATTGCACTCATTAAGGGAATGAAAGAAAAAAAATAAATCTGTTTAGCATCTAGTCCTCAGCACTTTTTATGTTTCCTCAGCACACATAAGGTGATATATTTTTTCCATACAGATGCTCACTTAATGCTGTTTTGTTATTCATTTCGTTTTTTTCATCACTTTATTGACAGCAAAATAAAAAGATCTAGAATCATGACAGTAATGTGAGATTATCTAATACTCTGCTCCCTATTCATTTACATTATCTTGGCAAGGCAAAAAATAGGTCAATTTTACTGCTTCCCTTGCCTTATGATTACCAATTTTTCTATTCTTAATTTGCATATATGAGTGTGGATAGTTATTTTGGAAAAAAGTACAGAAAAATATTCATTTGCTGATGAGCAGAAATTGCTGGGGCACATGAATATTCATCTACTATTCTAAACTGCCGATGCAGGAAACTGAGATCAAGATGGCGTTTGCAAACCAGCTTAATGAAACAAGGTCAAACTTTCAGCACCTGCCTTCTGTCATGTACACAGTGCCAAAAACGTTAAGGTGGCCCTGTCATATCAAACTAGTCTTGATCACTTTGACAAAAAATCATTTGAATGTATATTAAACTGTATATACACAGTAGATACATGACACCTTGTCAAGGGCCAGTTTGCTGCATGGTAAATTGAAGGATTTCAAAAGAACAGCTGCCCGTGTGGCTCTTCAAGACAGTAAATAAGTTTCAAAGGGTAAGAATTTCAACACAAGATATAAGGCCTTTTGTCCAGTTCTAACTTGTCCAGTATTATCTTAGTTATTTCTGAATCTTTTGCCCTCAAAATCACAAAGAAAAATGGTTTATTATTTGGAAAAACACTAGAAGCTCATGACTGAATGGATCCTCACTTACTGTATCTACTTGTCAATATTGCAGTGTTGTAGTTTTTTGTGTTCCCATAATTTGTCTCAGAAATGAATTCCAGAGGTTGACAAGTCATTGTGGAAAAAAATGTTATAGATATCTTCAGGGGAAAGCAGGTAAGCTATTCTGACAATCTAAATTGACTATAAATAAAAATGATAGTCTATAGAGATTGGAATTAGTCATTGAACTAAAATGACATCCTTCCTCCTGGGTGCCTCTATTAGTAACCTGCTTTATTTTAAAAGAACAAATATAAATCCAGTGCACAAAGGTCATTGAAGTTTAAAGGGTTTCTCAAGCATTCGAGATCTAAAAAATAAGGCTGGTTTGGTTAATAACTCAGTACTAAATACAACGCTAGATCTTTGCTTACTTGTTGAAACTTGGCTTTCTGAATTTCCGTTCAGTTCCTTTAGTTGAGGCCACATAGGGATAGTACTGTTTTCCTAGCCATATCAGGAGATGCTGGTCAAGTAGGGGGATCTTGGAATTTTTTCTATATTTAACTGCAAATCACTTCAAAAATGTAAGATGTTTTATATATTCTAAAGCCAAGTTGCTACCACCATTCTAGAATAAGTGTGTCAGTTTTAAAAAGGATTGCTCTGGATGTTTCAGGTAATATTCAGAGTATACTGTTGAAGAACGTCTAATAATGATCATCCATCCATCCATTATCCAACCTGCTATATCCTAACCACAGGGTCACAGGAGCCAATCCCAGCCAACACATGGCGCAAGGCAGGAAACAAACCCCAGGCAGGGCGCACACACACAGACCAAGCACACACTAGGGACAATTTAGGATCGCCAGTGCACCTAACCTGCATGTCTTTGGACTGTGGGAGTAAACAGGATCACCCTGGCAGACAAGGGGAGAACATGCAAACTCCATGCAGGGAGTACCCAAGAAGCGAACCCGGGTCTCCTAACTGCAAGGCAGCAGCACTACCCACTGTGCCACCCAACAATGATCATATATTGTATTTTATTTTCCAGTATTCTTGTGTGATTTAAAAAGTCCTTTTTAGTGATGCACTTTGTAAAATGAAGTTTGACAGATTGATTGACTTCTTTAGAAATTTCATAATAAGCTCACTTGCACTACCCATCTGTAGTCTCTTGTCCATCATTAAATGAAGACACTAGATCTGCTTACAGGTCAGCAGAATTCAAGTATATTCAAGAATTGGCGTGCTTACTGCGGAGCAATGTCATTGCTTAAATGGGTCACTAGCATCCTCAGGGCTGTGTTTGACATCATAATATCTGCACATTCAGTGATTCCGGAAATTTCACTGCTCACCTGGGTGTCATTACTATTCCTTCAGCACACTTCATTGTTTTCACAATGTTACATTTGCTTTTGCCTTATCATAATTATCATTCATATCGAAAAATGTTTTTATGCTATGGTTTTACCTTTTTATGATATATCTGAGTTACTGTTAAACTGTTTTTTATCTAGATATTTTAACTTTTATAAACATGTATCATAAAGCTCAGTGCATTGGTGTGCACTGACATTTTTAAACAAGATGCACAACAGCTTAAGTGGCATTTCCCTCTCTATATGCGCTCGACCTGTTTGAGCTCCAGGGATCGGCTCATTCCGCACTTGAACTTGTTATGTCAGTTTGTAACAGAAACATGGACACCACCAATTTTCCCCTTTCTTTTATAGTTCAATTCAGTTGGGTTTTGCATTTATTATTGCTTTAAGGAGGCTAATATGGTTCTTTTTGAAAGACAGATACTGTAGATCAGTATACGTCGATCGCGATCGACTGGTAGATCGGAAAGGTAGTGCAGGTAGATTGCGTTGCATTAAAAAAAAACATTTTAAACGTTAGTCTATATATCCTCCCTATGGCATTTGCCACTTGATTGACATACAGGGCGGCGAGTCTGAGATCTCTTTTCTTCTAACAAACTGGTCATCCCGAACGCACGATCAAACATGTGAGCTACTGCAAAACTCCGGCTATCTAAGTGATCTAGTTAGCTTTCCAATTTATATCGACTAAAGAAGGGATTTAAAAAAATTGTTTGGGGAGGGTATGGGCTGCATGTGGAATTGGAAGAGGATTTTTTTTCTCTCACAATATCACAATCGAAGTGCGTTTGTCTGATCTTCCAATCTATCATTACTATTCCAAAGAAGGAAAATGTGCAAAGGCACTTTCAAACTGTTCATAAAAACTACGAAACTGACTTCCTTCTGAAAAGCGATCTGAGAAAGAGAAAGGATAGGGAACTAAAATCGCAGTTAATCGGACAGCCGTCATTTTTCACTTGGCTGGATTCAAAAGCAAAGGCAGACACACCGAAGCATCGTTCCAGGTGAGTCACTGGATCATTAAGCATAAGAAGTCCTTCCAAGATGGAGAGATGATAAAAGAGGCCTTCGTTGAGGCAGATGGCTAGGGAGAAATTCCTGCTGAGATTTCAAAACCCCTGACCGGAGGAAAAGGAGTTTCTCCTTGTCATTAAACATGCAGAATACAAGCAACTTAATAATGACCAATGGCTGCTAGACTTGGCATTTCTTTCCGATATGACCAACATGTTGAATGAGCTTAATTTATGGCTGCAAGGAAAAGAGAACTCCATAGTCAATATGATTAGCTCAGTTAATGCATTCAAACGAAAATTGCAACATCTGTCCTCAAAGCTGCAGCGCCCTGATTTGGGGAACATCCAAAACCTCGCGTCAGAGCTGGAGACACAATGAAAGGCGTGTGCGCAACTTGACAGCATATGCTACAGAGCAGATTGAAAATTGTCTGTCAGACTTTGACAGACAGTTTCAAGACTCAGCTTTACTTGAGCCAATCGCTACACTTAAGTGCTATCAATTTAGGGAAGATGTTGAGGGTGATTCACCTTCATCAAAAAATGCAACACTGTTTCACCTAAAACTCCTCTACAGTGGAGGATGAGATTTTGACACTACAGGATGACATTCAGCTGAAGTCTGGGGCTCTTGGACAGTTTTGGAACTTACTCAAAGAGGAAATGTACCCAAACATGAGGAAATGTGCTACCTCCTTGACATAAAGGTTATTCAGTTATGCAAGGTATGACAACATATCTTTTATGTATAAAGTATACTCTATATATATATATATATATATATTATGTATATATATAATTTTTAACGTAGGTAGATCATTTCGACCTGGTCATTTTAAAAGTAGCTCGCAAGCCGAAAAAGTGTGGGCACTCCTGCTGTAGATAATACTTGATTTTTTGTTCACAAGGGGAAATTAAAACAGAAACGCAAACAAACAACAACCCTAACCAAACACACTCACGAGAACTTCTGGCTTGGCTAATGATAAGAGATCTATCGCTGTCTAATAAAAGCTAATAACAGGCTTGTGTGTGGGAGTAAGATGGCTCAGATTGTGAACAGATCTGCAGATTTACAGATTTAAAGGAATTTAGCATTTAATTAAAGCAAATCCAGTTAGTTGTGTCCACAAATGGAACATGACACATACTGGTAGAAGTTTGTCACCTGTCATGTTTTTCCTGACTGAATCCTTTCTCTTGTTGAGTCCCAATCTGCAGAGGGACAAATATAAACATTAATCAAGATAATGCAATTTATTTCCCACGTCCCCAACCTGCCTTTTTTCCATTCCATCTAATTGTATCAGTTGAAATCCATCCAGCAATACTCAACAATACTCAAAAAGCCACGGTGCCTGAATGCACAATGATGCACCATGAAAGGTGACAGTTCATCCATCTTATTCAAAAGCAATCAAACATTCCTCATTTAATTGAGGCAGACCAGTTCTGAATCCTTTCCTTCTTATTTTTGTCATTGTTTCCATCTTTGGAGGAGCCACTCCTTATGTAAAAGCCATTTCTTAGTTAGTTTATGTTAAATTGATATAAATATTTTCTTAGTTTTGTTAGAATGTATGTTTATTATTGGCAGATTGTCAATGGGAGGATCTATTATAATCCCCACAAGTTAAATTATAAATTGAATATTCTAATGGAGGAGCCACTCCTTATGTAAAAGCCATTTCTTAGTTAATTAGTTTATGTTAAATTGATAGAAGTATTTTCTTAGTTTTATTAGAATGTATGTTTTTTATTAGCACATAGTCAATGGGAGGTTCTCTTATAATCCCCACAAGGTAAATTATAAATTGAATATTCTAATCACAGTTTATTATCTGCCTTGCAGTTGGTAAGGCATGGAGGGCAAACAGTTTCAAACCGTACATAAAGAATATACTGAAAGTACTAAGTGAAGCCTATGTAAGTTTGCCACTGAGAAATAACACAACCTTTAAGTATAGAAAGTAACTGAAGTTTAACATGAGAAAGCTAAGATTATAGAAGAAATCCTTTTTTTCTTCTTGCCTTTTATTCTGTGTGTGTAATAATTTTTTTCTGAATTTTTGTGATGTATTCCTTTTCAAATTTTCACTAAACTTTAAAAATGAACTATTGGACTGAGAAATTTCTTTGTTACACATTTGATTCCTGCTGGATCCTGCCTTGCCAAGTCAGTAGCTGGTCAATTTTGGGAACATGGAAAAGATGCAGCTACGCCTTAGGTAATGTTCAACAGAGCTCTTTGGGAACTACAACAACAACAACAACATTTATTTATATAGCACATATTCATACAAACAGTAGCTCAAAGTGCTTTACATAATAAAGAATAGAAAAATAAACACAATATGAAAACAAAATAAATCAGTATTAATTAACATCGAATAAGAGTAAGGTCCAATGGCCAGGGGGGACAGAAAAAACAAAATAAAAACTCCAGACGGCTGGAGAAAAAAAAATAAAATCTGTAGGGATTCCAGACCATGAGACCGCCCAGTCCCCACTGGGCATTCTACCTAACATAAATGAAACAGTCCTCTTTGCATTTAGGGTTCTCACGGAAAGGCTTGATGATGATGGTCACGTAGAATTCTGCCTTTTAGTCCATCCATCATTGTTGGAGCATCATGAAGCTTTGAGTAGGTGGAGGTGGCGCAGGCCACCACCACAAAGAAACCGGAAAAAGAAACAGAAAAGAGAGTAGGGGTCAGTACGGATTGTAGAGCTACCCTGAATAGTTATAATGAGGAAATTGAACATATAGAGTATCAGGATTAAGTTAAATTAAGTTAAATTGAAGTTATAGAAAGGCCATGTTAAAGTAATGTGTTTTCAGCAGTGTTTTAAAGTGCTCCACCGTATCAGCCTGACGAATTCCTATTGGCAGGCTATTCCAATTTTAGGTGCATAGCAGCAGAAGGCCGCCTCACCACTTCTTTTAAGTTTTGTTCTTGGAATTCTAAGGAGACCCTCATTTGAGGATCTGAGGTTACGATTTGGAATATAAGGTGTCAGACACTCCGATATATAAGAAGGGGCGAGATTATTTAAGGCTTTATAAACCATAAGCAAAATTTTAAAGTCAATCCTGAATGACACAGGTAACCAGTGTAGTGACATCAGAACTGGAGAAATGTGTTCGGATTTTCTTTTCCTAGTTAGGATTCTAGCAGCTGCATTCTGCACTAGTTGCAAACGATTTATGTCTTTCTTGGGTAGTCCTGAGAGGAGTGCGTTACAGTAATCTAGTCGACTGAAAACAAACGCGTGAACTAATTTCTCAGCATCTTTCAGTGATATAAGAGGTCTAACTTTACTTATGTTTCTTAAGTGAAAAAATGCTGTCCTAGTGATCTGATTAATATGCGAATTTAAAATTCAGATTACAGTCAACAATTACCCCTAAGCTTTTTACCTCCGTCTTGACTTTTAATCCTAATGTATCCAGTTTATTTCTAATAGCCTCATTGTATCCATTATTGCCAATCACTAAGATTTCAGTTTTCTCTTTATTTAACTTGAGAAAGTTACTATTCATCCATTCTGAGATACAAGTCAGACATTGTGTTAGTGAGTCAATAGAATCGGGGTCATCAGGTGCTACTGATAAATACAGCTGTGTGTCATCAGCATAGCTGTGGTAGCTCACGTTGTGCCCTGAGATAATCTGACCTAATGGAAGCATGTAGATTGAGAATAACAGCGGACCCAGGATAGAGCCTTGTGGAACACCAAATCGGATATCATGTGTCTTTGAGTTGTAATTACCACAACTAACAAAAAATTTTCTCCCTGTCAGGTAAGATTCAAACCAATTTAAGACACTGCCAGAGAGGCCCACCCATTGACTAAGGCGATTTCTAAGAATATTATGATCAATAGTGTCAAATGCAGCACTCAGATCTAAGAGGATGAGAACAGATATATGGCCTCTGTCTGCATTCACCCGCAAGTCATTTACTACTTTAACGAGTGCAGTTTCTGTGCTGTGATTTATTCTAAAACCCGACTGAAATTTATCAAGAATAGCATGTTTATTTAGGTGGTCATTTAACTGCATAATGACTGCTTTCTCCAGAACTTTGCTTAAGAAAGGCAGGTTAGAGATGGGTCTAAAATTTTCAAGGGCCGAGGGGTCAAGATTATGTTTCTTAAGAAGGGGTTTAACTACAGCAGTCTTAAGACAGTCTGGGAAGACCCCCGTATCTAATGACGAATTTACTATGTCCAGAACATTATCAATTAGCACGCCTGATACTTCTTTGAAAAGCCTTGTTGGTACTGGGTCAAGGACGCAGGTGGAGGATTTTAATTGAGATATTATTTTTTGTAAATCAGGTAAATCTATCCTAGTGAAAGAGTTTAATTGGTTTATAACAGGATGCTGGGGTTTAGGAGGATCCTTAGTGTTTGAGGGATATACTATGTTATTTCTAATATCATTAATTTTTTGATTGAAAAATACAGCGATAGCCTCACAGGTGTTATTGCAAGTACTTAGGAGGCATTCCTGCGAGTTACTTGGGTTTAGTAGGTGATCAATTGTAGAAAATAAGACTCTGGGATTACTAGCATTGTCATTTATAATCTTGGAGAAATAACAGCGTCTCTCAAGACGGACAGTGTTATTGTATTCTGTTATTTTGACTTTTAATATTTCATAGTGGATAGTTAGTTTAGTCTTCCTCCATTTACGTTCAGCTCTGCGGCATGTTCTCTTTAAGTCCGACACTCTTTGGGTCTTCCATGGTATAACAATACTAGAGAATTTTTTTACTGTCTTTTCAGGTGCAACTATGTCAACAGCAGCTCTCACTTTAGTATTAAATTTTTCCACCTTACTATTTACATTATCCTCGCTATTATAGTTGGCACTATAAACGGACTGATTGCTTAGAATGTTTGTAAGTTTTAAAGCTGCTGCTGAGTCAAAGAAGCGTTTTTTAACAATATGCTTCTCATGAGTGTTTTTTATCATTATTTCTATATTAAAAAGTAGAAGAAAATGGTCCGATAGACCAATATCAATGATCTGCTTTACCTCAACTTTCAGTCCTTTAGTAATCACTAAGTCTAACGTATGACCTGCTTTATGTGTAGGCTGATTTACGAGCTGCCTCAAATCAAATGAATCCAGGAGGTTCATAAATTCTTTTACTTTTAGATCACACTGATTATCTATATGAAAATTAAAGTCGCCAACTATTAGGAGTGTGTCATAGTTAGTAATTAAAATTGACATTAAGTCAGAGAATTCCTCAATAAAAGACGCGTTGCATTTTGGAGGTCTATACACGGATAATACTAGAACTTGAGCATCTCCTTGGATAACAACGGCGAGATATTCAAAGGACTTGAACTTACCAAAACTGACATCTTTACATTTTAACCGGCTCGAGTAAATGTTAGCCAATCCGCCCCCCTTTTTCCCCTGGCGGTCTGCACGAGTAAAACTGTAATCCGGAGGCGCATATTCGATTAAAACCGCCGCGCCGTTTGAGTTAAGCCACGTTTCACTTAGTGCAATAAAATCTATTTTTTTATCACTAATAAGATCGTTGATAAAAAACGTTTTGTTAGTTAAAGCTCTAACATTTAATAGTGCCATATTTAATGTTTCGGAGGTGCAGCGATGAATACTATGTGCGTTATTGATATTTGGAATAGGGACTAAGTTATTTTTATTAGCGCCGCTCTGTGTGTATTTTTTGTTTAATCTGTGATCTGTTTTAATAGTTTTGATACATTGTTCCTCTAAAATGGTAATTTTAATTAGATTATTGGAGTTTATGCCGTATTTCCTAGATTTTCTACGTGCATTGAGATTGCTTATTACAGTACTAATGTTGTGCACTTTAACGGAAGATTCTATTAAACACTTATGTCCTAGCACAACAGTATCATTTCGGAAGGGGTTAAGAGCAGAGATAGATAGTCAAGATAAACGAATTACCTTCGCTATGTTTTCGGAGAGGACCCGGGCGCCGAAACTGTTCGGATGCAGGCCATCACGCTTGAAGAAACGCGGACTTTCCAAAAAGAGATTCCAATTGTTGATGAAACCGACATCCTTCTTCTTGCAGAAACCCTGTAGCCAGTTGTTCAATCCTAGCAGCCGACTGTAGTACTCGTTGGATCGTCTGACGAGAGGTAGTGGACCCGAAACGAAGATCTTTGCCGATGGGGTCCTCTCCTTCGTGTCTTTAATCAAAGCTGCGAAATCAGCCTTCAGGATTTCTGATTGTCGCTGCCTTATGTCGTTTACGCCGGCATGCAAAACGATTGCTCCAATTGCCCTCTCCTTGTGTTTCTCGTAGACTGCTGGTGCACGTCTCATCACATCTCGGACACGAGCACCGGGAAAACAAGAAACAAACGATTTTGCATTAGGGCATGCAACATTAAGGTTCCTAACAATAGAATCACCTACCACTATTACATCACCAGGGGCTGAAGGCGAGCTGGGGACGCGGAGAGGGTCAAACCGGTTTTGGGATAGGATGCTCGCCTGTGCCGATGGAGGTGCTCTGGCCTTGACCCCCCGCCTGCATAGCTGAAATCCACCGAGGTCATCAGCGGCGTCGCTCCTACGAGACGCGGGGGTG
>JANRMT010062796.1:33920285-33934795 GCA_026402145.1 Polypterus bichir lapradei | reverse complement strand
AAATTTTTCCTTTTCTTTTTCATACCTTCTTTAACACACTACTTCTCCGCTGCGAAGCGCGGGTATTCTGCTAGTTAAAAATAAATGTAGTTCATGACAGAACCCCCCCTCAGGGCACAGGCTCCAAACATGGCCATTAGGCTTTCTAGGATGCTTATGATGCAAATTGTGAAGGAAAGCATGGGCATGAAGATCACAAAACCCATGATCTCTGCTCTGGCTCATATCCTTGCCAATGCACAATGCACTCCATTCTGTGACCTTCATGAGGAGGAGGAGGGTGAAAGTATGGGCTGATAGTGAATTTCCACACCCACTTCTATGACATAAGTCCAAAATATGCTGGATGCACCAGAACAGAGGAAACTGAGGACTTCTGAAAAGGGCTACAATATACCAGCTTTAAGTGAGAAATGTGTAAAACCATTAATTTATAGTATGCTGGACCAACATGTTTCTAGACCAAATAAGTTCCAATAAACCAAGGACCCAATTTTCTTGATGGGACCATTAATCCAGGGTCATGAGCAGAAAGCCACAGCTGCTTTCTTATGTTTACGATTTGCATATTGTACACTGTTGGTACCAGTCGTTTTTAAATTATTACATAGCCAAATTATTATGCAGCCTCACCAGAAATTCAGTAAGAATAGGAATAGATGGAGATGAAACATTGAACAAATTAGGTTTGATTAATGGAGGCAGGAGATGAAGCAGAGGAGGCTGCTCTGCGCCCCCATGAATTTTTTTCATTAACTTTCTCTCGTATTGTCATTGGCTAATTCTAATGCTAATATTTAGTGATGTCTAAGATGTTTCCCATATTCTGGCTAGTGAGTTCATTCTCAGTTCATCATCAGGCCTTTTTTAAGCAAAGAAACTAATATTTTGTCCAGCCATCCATCATCTGCAGCTATTGTTTTGAAAGAAATAACATAAGAGTAAGCAGCTTATTGGTTGTTCTTCATTTCTTTCAGGAATATCAAAAATTGACTGGAATTCATTCTGGAGTTGAAGTCACAGGGCTTATCATCTACCATAGACATAAATGCTATTTTAGATTTATCAGTGGGATATGTTCTGGGTTGTGGATCAAAGATGTCTAAAAACTGACTACAAAAGTGGCAATATTGTTTTTGAGAAATGAGGTGAGGAAATGCATGTTCACAAATTGTGGCTTCTTCACTGCTTCTTATAGCAACTAAGCGTCTTCTTGATTCTACTAATACTTTTAATGTATTAAATTGCTCTACCATTTGGTTAAAATTGGCAGCTAGCTTGGACATTTTTTTTCTAGTAGATCTAATGTCTCTGGCAAGTTTTTTTTCTTCAGGGTTACTCATTTTAAGAGATCCGAATTTTTGTTCTGACATTGGGAAAAAACAAGCAAACATGTTAACATTGTTAACCAGGAAGAGAGTTCAACAGGCAGTCAGGAATCAAAACTAGGGAGACAGGAGATTTGGTGACTAAACTGAAGGGAAGACTAAACTCATAATTCAAAAAAGAAAACAAAGCAGGGTCAAAAAATAGAAAAATAAACAGAACATTTTGTGCAAAAGTTTCTAAATTTATCCACCAGGTCAGACAGTGAGAGGTTCACCGAAAACGTTATTTATATTATTGTGGAATTGAAGAGAGGGGACACGACCTGGCAACCCTTAGCAAACAGGTACCTAAAGGATACTGTTCAAATAAAAACAAAATCGCATTGCAGTATCTTTAAATAGCAACACAAAAATAACCTTCCCTATGCACCATATACAGTATAATTGAAATACTTAACTGAAAGGCATTCTGAAATTAAATAACATTATTACAGGGTAAATCTTGTTTAAGGAAAAATGTATCTTTCCCAGAAAATATTAAAAATATACATTGCTCATGACACTCACAAGCGCTTTACCATGGACCTGCCATTTCTGTCATTCAAATGTCCTTGGCACATTTTTACGTACATTTTAAGAATTTCCACTGGTTTCTACATTTTGGTCTTCTGTTTCCAATTTTCACTCAACTACCCCTTCTATCAACATCTGTTTTCATCCTCTAATCTACCTTCTTTTATACCTCTCCTCTATGTCTCTTTCTTTTCACACAATTCATTAAGAATGGACAGAAAATAATCAAAAAAAAAGTGAAAAAATTAAGCACAAAGACAATAATGAGAAAAATTAACACCTACAATCACAGATTACCTTCACCAAAAATAGGTACATTCAGAAAGTAAATGTTGCTAAATCATGTACCTTTCATTACTGCTCAGCTCGCTCTACAGCTCTGTAGTATCCAGTAGCCTGAAGACTGGTAAAAAGACAACCCCTGGTGGTTTGGGCTATGAATTTATACTGCTAGACATTTTCCTGGGTATGTTCTTCAGTATGTCCAGACATTATTGGCCAATATATTTCCCACTCCAACTCTCCATGGCTGTCATAAGGTGAAGGGTACGTGCCAGTGGTGGTTTGTGCTCTTATTTTAATTGTTTCTTTTTACTTTTCATTTGTTAATATTCCTTATTACTGAATATATTTATTTATGTGAATCTTACATCTTTTCTTGTAATCTTTATTGCCACACATGAGCGCATAGGGAGCGGCTTAAGGACCCAACGGGCACCGCAACAAGTTGTGCCAAGGGACAATGGCAGGGTACTAACCTCTCTTTTTCTCTTCCTTCAGAAAAAACGAAGCACCACCGCCATAACCATTCCTGGAAGACTCTTGATACAACTCACTTCCGGGTTCCTTTCTTGCCTCTGGTCCCTCCATGATGACGTCAATTAGCCATCACTCATCACGGCGTTCCCCATCATTTCATCACTTCCTGTCCGGCACTATAAATTGCCCTACCTGCCTTTGTTTCCCTGTCTGTTGTACTTGTGAGAAAACACTGAGGAATTATTTTGCTTTACAGTATACGGGTCCTAAAAAACCCCAAACCTTTATGCTTGTCTGCTTTGTTTATTACAATGGCGTAGTCGGCAGGATAAAAAGCCTGGAAAATGTCAGAAGGGCAGGAGCTGAATGCAGTCCTGACCACCATGGCCAATGAGCTCCAGGCTTTGAAGGTGGATCAGGTTTCCACAAAGGCAGAATTGGCGGAGACCAAAAGATGGCTGGCGGCAGCAGAAGCGGTAAAACCTGAGCCCATACGGCCTCCACCACCTCCTATCATTCCGCTCTTGGATGCAGACGATATCAAGTCCTACCTGTCGGTTTTCGAGAGGACTGCCTCTCGAAACTAGTGGCAGAGGGCGGAGTGGGCATCCATCCTGGTGCTGTACTTGAAGGAGCCCGCGCAGCATGCCTATCACAATCTCCCTGAGGAGGAGGCTGCCCTCCTTAAGACCGAAATCTTTAAGCATTATGGCGTAACCTCAGGCCAGCATGCGAGGGAATGGCGGCACTGGAGATTTGACCCCCACAGCCCGACGAGAGCTCAGGCGTTCAAGTTCTGGGGCAAGCTCGGGTGCTGGCTGAGGCCAGATGTGAACCAGGCCCGCCAGGTAGTTGAGCAGGTAGCCTGTGAGGGGTTGATAAACGCCATGCCAGATGATCTTGCCCAGCAGGTCCGAAGGCACTCCTACAAGGACATGAACGGTCTTTTGGAGGTCCTGGAGTGCCAACTGGCGGTTCTCCAACTCGGGGGGTCGGAGAAGCCTGCTTGTGGGGTCTGACAGGGACGCGTTGCCATCCTGGATCCCACCCGTCGTGCAGCGGAGCCTCAGCCAAGACCGAGAGGGAGGGGGGCCACCACACTGCGCTGTTACAAGTGCGGTGAGGTGGGACACCTCCTTCCCACCTGTCCTCTCAACCTTGCAGAGCCAATTGACTGCATCTGGGCCAAAGGAGAGAGGTACTGTGCTCAGTCACATCCCCTGGCAGTTCCTAATATGGGAGTGGTTTTGGTAAATGGACATTCAGTGGTGGCACTGTTCGACTCCGGGAGTAACATTACCATTGTAGCTCATTGTTATGTTCTACCTAGGGAATCCATTCCCGAGGTCCCGATTACCGGGAGCCCGGGATTCCCGGACATTTTTCATTCCCGCATTCTCGGGAATGAAACTGCTGTAATTCCCGGGAAAACGGGAACGGCCAAGCTCACATGTATAGCGTGTAAAAGTGTAAAAATCAATCAAGAAATAACAGATTTACTGTATAGTTGAAAATAATTAAGGTGGCACCATTGCTGCAGTTTGCACTTCATCAGACAACAGCTTTGAACCGCAACTTGAAATTGCAATGCGTCAGTTTGTTGCATCCGCATTATCTGTGCCAAGAAACTTGTCATCTCAGAATGATGACAAGAAACTGGATGCATCAGTAAAAGCTGAAATGGCGGTATTTCAGAGCAACGGCAAGCGCGTGTGTTGTTTAGAACAAGTGTATCAGTATCTGATGACTGTGCAGCCTACTTCAGTGGAGGCAGAGCATGCTTTCTCAGCGGCTGGAGTACTTCTGCATGAAGGTGCGCTCTTGCCTGGACGACCGCACGCTGGACACATTAATAATAATAATAATAATTCATTACATTTATATAGCGCTTTTCTCAGTACTCAAAGTGCTATCCATACAGGGAGGAACCAGGAAGCAAACCCACAATCTTCCACAGTCTCCTTATTGCAAAGCAGCAGCACTACCACTGCGCCACCTATGAGGACGTTGTGCTTTCTATGCTCTTATTACCGCAACTAAAGATACATGTACTTATATGACAGCATGAACCGTTTGTAGATAAGGTTAGTCTTTTATTTGTGTCAACATATTGCAGTCGTTTTATTAAAAATAAGTGTCAGTCGTTCTAAAACCGTTCACATGTGAGATGCCCGTGCACTGTGTCATCCCTGGGAGCCCGGGATTCCCAGGAATGAAATGCGGGATTCCTGAATTCCCTGGAATGGATTCCCTAGTTCTACCGCAACAATGGGTGGCTCAGAGAATAAAAGTGACTTGTGTACATGGAGAGACCAGGTCATATAGGTCCGCGAAATGTTACATCTCCTGGAAGGGGAAACAACTGCTCGTCGCTGTTTTGCCCAAGCCCCACTTTCAGCTCATACTCAGACAAGACTGGTCAGAGTAACAGCGATAGGACAAAAACCACTCCCACACCTAACCTGGGTCTGATTATGGAGGGTCAAGCTGCTCCCATGCCGTGCACTTCAGCAGCTGTTGATGACGTGGACAGCCGGGGGGAATCCTCTTCGGCAATGGACCCTGACCCGGAAGTACCACCGGGTGAGGTTCCAGGTCAGACACAGGTTCCCTTGGACTGCCCATCTGATCCGCTCGCCGGCATAGTGTGAGAGCAGTGGAACGATGATTCCCTGAAGTTTGCCAGGAATGCCATCGTTTCTGTAAACGACATACCGTCGGTGGATTCCACACCAGAGGGACCCCGCTCTGCATTAGAGAACGATTTGATTTACCGAGTTGTGGAACACGAAGGTTAGAGGCAGAAACTGTTGTTAATGCTACGGACCTACCAGCGGAAGGTTTGTGAACTAGCTCATGCCCACCTCTTAGACGCCCATCTTAGGGCTGAAAAAACACTGGAACGGGTAAAACTCTGGTACTATTGGCCTGGAATCAATGAGGAGGTCCAACGTTTCTGACAGTCTTGCCCGACCTGTCAGCTACGTCAGGTACCCTGTAGGGACTGTTCTCCTCTAGTTCCGATTCCCCTCATAGACATCCCATTTGAAAGGATTGGTGTCGATCTAGAAGGAACCCTGGAACCTTCAATGCGAGGCCATAGATATATTTTAGTTATGGTCGATTATGCAACCTGGTACCCAGAAGTGGTTCCCCTGCGAGTCACTAATACAAAATATATCACACGGGAATTGGTAGGGTTTTTTCCCGAGTGGGCATATCCAAAGAACTCCTTACAGACTAAGGTACGCCCGTCCCTTTAGATACATTCAGGAAGGTGGCCAAGTTACTCTGCATTCACCATCTTAAAATATCTGTTTACCATCCTCAAACAGATGGGTTGGTGGAAAGGTTTGACCAGACCCTCAAACAGATGCTCCGCAAAGTAGTCAGCGCGGATGGTAGGAACTGGGACCAGCTGTTACCCCTGGTGCTTTTCGCCTATCGGGAGATGCCACAAGCTTCCTCGGGGTTTACCCTTTTTGACTTACTATACGGACGCCAGCCCTGGGGCATTTTGGACGTCCTAAAAGAAAGATGAGGCACTTCCCTCCACCAATATATTAGAGTATATCGCGCAGTTATGCGATAGATTGGGAAAAATCAGACCTTTATTAAAAGACCACATGTCAAAAGCTCAAGCAGCACAGGCGCGGAATTATAATAGAAATGCCTCCTTATGAGAGTTTCAACCGGGGGACCGAGTAATGGTGCTTGTGCCCACTTCCCACTCCATACTGTTGGCACATTGGCTTGGCCCTTACGATGTGAAAGAAAGAAAAGGGCTCGTGGACTATTCAGTAAGCCAACCAAATCGTCGACCTAGTGAGAGGGTGTATCACGTCAATCTCCTGAAGCTGTGGAAGGACAGGGAAGACCATCCACCTGCCAGCTCTACCCTCTCCCTTTTCTCAAAAACAATGGACCTTAACCTCGGTCGCAATCTAACAGGAGCTTGAATGAGCAATCCTGTCTGTTCCAGAAGTGGTCAGTGAAGCACCAGGCCGCACCTCACTGATTCAGCATGACATAGTGACAGACCCGGGGGTGGTAGTCAGGGAACGCCCCTACCGCCTCCCGGAGGCGAAACGTGCAGAGGTGGAACTGGAAGTCTAGCTTCAGTTCAACTCATAGAAATGTTATTTTGGGTTGGATGAGGTCAAGTATTTAGGCTACCTGGTGGTAGGAGGGCTAGTGAAACCATAGTGTTCCAAAATCAAAGACATCCTGGAATGACCCCATCTGATAGGCAAAAAACAGGTGCAAGTTTCTTGGGACTAGCGAGTTACTATCGCCGGTTTGTACCTTGGTTTTCTGAGAGGGCAGCCCCTTTGACGGACCTGACAAAGAAACAGGCCCTTTTACATGTGGTGTGGAACAATGTTTCGGCTCCCAAGTGGCTCTTCAGATTTTTTTGGTGCTTAAATTAATGTACTACCAAAAATAATGTAAAAATATAAGTGAAATGAATTACTAACATACAAAACATATATTATGTCAAATGTTTATTATTTATATGGCTTATAACATGGTACAGAATAATAAATTTTAAGGTACAAAAACAAAACCATCTCAATTTGAGAAAAAGGTCCAATATTTTTAATTATTTACAGTGAAACAACATAAGCTTACAGAATCACAAAAAAAATATAAATAATGTGTAAAGCAAAAAAAGTAGTATCCAGGAAACAGTTTTAGCTAGTCTTTAAAGAAGGTTGGCATTAAGAAAAACCAAATGCCTCAGCTTTGAGGGATTGATCCTGTTTCTTCTCTCTGTTATTATCTGCCCTGTTTTGGAGAAGATTCTCTCTGAGGGGACTGATGTTGCTACAATGCACAGTGCCATTACATGCATAAGGCGTGGGTAAACTGAAGCCTTGGTCTCCTACCAACTCAGCGGGACTGCACTTCTTTGGGAAAGAGGCTCCTCAATATACAATCTCACTTCCAGTATTGTATCTGCTGAGGGATTCCTTCTTTTCTGAGTGTCTCCAGGACCAGTTGCTCGTTCTTCAAAGAACCTCCAAACAGCAGATGCTTGTGGCTTCTCTTGTTTATCCTCTGTTCCCTTTTCTCCCTCTTGGTCCCCTGGCATTGGAGCTGGCTGGCTGTATCTTGCTGCTGCACTTATTCTCTGAAGAGCTTCATCAGCCAGTCTGTTTTCATTAAAGGCCAACCTTTTGAATCTTGGGTCAAGCATGGTGGTTTCTGAAAGAATACTGTTGTATTCTATTCTGTGAAACTTTCTGTCCATGGATGCACAGAGAGTGGCCACTAACTCTGCCACTTTCCCTGTGGTTACTCTGGTCTGGTGCTCAGCTGTCACTCTCTGCAGACCCTTGCACAGGATCAGCATTTTGGAGGCTGTAACATAGTTGAAAGTGAGTAAAGAATAACTGTTAAAATTATGCTTTGTTTTATTTAGTAGTATATATTATTTCCATTCATGTCTAATCTACTTTTCATACCAATAATGCAACAACAACTAACAGAAATGATAATAATAATTGAATAATAATGATATTAATAACAATAATAATAATGTAATAGCATTTGTAAACTGTACCTGTCTGCACTGATCTCCACAGTGACCTGCTCAAATGGCTCCAGAACCATGCATGCCTCCTGCAGCACCTCCCATTCCTCTTGGCTCAGAGGATCAACAGGTGCACTGATAACAGCCAAGGTAGAGATGACTGCATCCTTGGACTCCAGAATCCATTTTAGCATATGAAAGGTTGAGTTCCACCTTATAATGCACTCCTGTTTGAGCTTGAGCTCAGGCATGCCCATCTGTCGTTGGGTAGATTTGAGCTTCTCTGTGGCTGTTGTGCTCCTGTGGAAGAATTCCACTATTGCCTTCACTTTGTCCACAGTGAGTTTTATCACATTCAGAGCATCTCTCACAAACAGGTTAATTGTGTGTGTAAGACATGGGTGGTGGGTCCATTTCAGGATTTTAATTGCTTTAATTATGTTCGCTGCATTGTCACTGACACAGCAAACCACTTTGTTTTCCACATCCCACTCTTTTGCCACTTTTAGCAGCTCCTCTGCTAAGTTCTCAGAAGTGTGTCTGTCACTAAACTCAAAACAATCCAGAAGACAGGACACCATTTTGTAATTTTCAATAAAGTGGCAAGTAACTGACATGTAGGATGTGATGGTGCGGGATGTCCAACAGTCAGTTGTCAGGCAAACTCCTGGGGCTTTTTTTAACTCTCTCTTGCAGTGAAGCACGTTTTCTGTCATATAGTTTTGGGATAGTTTTGTGGGAGAGAGTTTTCCTGCTTGGAATGACATAAAATGGATTGAGAGCAGGAGTAAATGCTCTGAATCCTTTGTCTTCCACGATTGAAAATGGTTGGAAATCACTTGCAATCATTTTAGCCAATTCCTCATCATTTGTGTTCTGTTTAACTGGAGTCATAGCTTTTTGCACAAACTGTCTCATAGAGCTCTGGGTTGTAGATCTAAGTGGTTGTGGTGCTGTACTGGATGACAGTGTAGACATTGACAAACTGGCACTTTCAACAGTTGCAGTAGACAAACTGTCACTTTCATTAGTAGCAGGTTCACTTGCTTGTCTTTTTTCTTCCCACTGCACTGATGGATGTACAGTTCTCATATGCCGGTGCAGGTTATTTGTAGAGCCTGTTCGATATGAGATTTTAACCTTGCACGTTCTACACTCTGCATTTGTATTATCAGTGTAATTGAAATGTATCCAAATTTTACTCCGTTTCCTGCGGTCACTCATTTTGTCGCGCATGTCTCCTTCCCTCGTGTTTCTCTCTCTCTGAGCGTGTGTGTGCTGTGTTTGTCTGTAGCACCACCCCTCCCCCTCCTGCTCAGTGCAGACACGCATCGTGTAGTTGACCAATCCCGTGCAGCTTGAAAAAAAATAGTGAAAGAAAAAAAGCGGCTCCGACTCCGGCTCACAGGCAGGAGCTGGCTCCGATCGTTCACTTCAAAGAGCCAGCTCCGATTGTTCACTTTAAAGAGCCAGCTCCAAGAGCTGTTTCGTTTGCGACCGACACATCACTAACGGGCATTCAGTGACTTGAAAATGGCCCTGACAACGGCACCTGTTCTGAGAATTCCTGATTTCTCTCTTTCTTTTCTCCTCCAGACCGATGTTTCGGACACAGGTCTAGGTGCCGTGCTAAGCCAAAGCATCAACAGTGTCGAGCACCCTGTGATATACCTGAGCCGGAAACTGTTGGACCGGGAAACCAGGTATGCAGCAGTGGAACGAGAAGCCTTGGCCATCAAGTGGATGGTAACTTACCTGCAGTACTACCTGCTGGGCTGTGAATTCACCCTGATGACTGACCACGCCACCCTCCAGTGGATGGCCCTTCACAGAGATTCGAATCCTCGGGACACCAGGTGGTTTTTGGACTTGCACCCATATAAGTTCACCGTCACTTATCGCCGAGGTAAACTTCAGGCCAATGCTGATGCGCTCTCCCAGGTTCATGATCCCTCAGTTCTGGCTGCCCGACCCAATGAGTCTGGGCTGATGGAGGGGTCATGTGATGCATGAGCGCATGGGGAGCGGCTTAAGGACCCGACAGGCGCCACAACAAGTTGTGCCAGAGGACAATGGTAGGGTACTAACCTCTCTTTTTCTCTTCCTTCAGAAAAAACGAAGCGCCACCGCCATAACCATTCCTGGAAGACTCTTGATACAACTCACTTCCGGGTTCCTTTCTTGCCTCTGGTCCCTCCATGATGACGTCAATTACCCATCACTCATTACGGCTTTCCCCATCACTTCATCACTTCCTGTCCGCCACTATAAATTGCCTGACCTGCCTTTGTTTCCCTGTCTGTTGTACTTGTGAGAAAACACTAAGGAATTATTTTGCTTTACAGTATACGGGGACCTAAAAAACCCCAAACCTTTATGCTTGTCTGCTTTGTTTATTACACTATATATATAAAATCCAACATTTGTCTGTATGTCTGTCCGTTTTTCATGAGAGAACTACTTAACGAATTTAGATTGAGTTTTTTCATTAATTTGCCTGAACATTCCGGTTGATTTTGCGACTTCTCTCATTGTGCTAGGAATCATAGTTCACTTGTAGGAGCTATATATTCACATTAATCCAAGATAGAGGCTGTGGGCCGTGGGGAGGGGGAAGCATGACGTGAGGAGTGGGGAGCCGGACAGGACCCTCCTCACTCACGTGCCAGCCTCCATTTGAGTCTGTGTACTTCTGCGTTTTGGAGTGTACCTTGCCTCTGCTTAACATCCATCATGCTACATCCTAACTACAGGGTCACGCTGGAGCCAATCCCAGCCAACACAGGGCGCAAGCCAGGAAACAAACCCTGGGCAGGGTGCCAGCCCACCACAGGGCACACACTAGGGACAATTTAGGATCGCCAATGCACCTAACCTGCATGTGTTTGGACTGTGGGAGGAAACCGGAGCGCCCGTAGGAAACCCACACAGACATGGGGAGAACATGCAAACTCCATGCAGGGAGGACCTGGGAAGCGAACCCAGGTCTCCTAACTGTGAAGCAGCAGCGCTACGACTGCGCCACCGTGCTGCCCAGAACTAAACATGTCATAAAAATAATTTTTTAAGAATCTTTTGAAAAAGTGTAATGGAGATAAAGTAAAACCAAGCTCCTGTGTCCTGGTATTAATGGAAAAGCTACATTATACAGCCTGGTTTTCAAGAAAATCAAACATAATTTGGTTTCAGTAATACTTTAAATGCAAAGTACTGTGCAGAAAATGTTTTGCCTTGCTATTTGATGCTTCCAGTACTTCATTTGGGAAAATGAAAATGATTGACCTCTGCCCAGGTCACCCTGAAATGTCTCTTTATGTAATGCAAATATATCTATTGTTACTGAGCACACAGGTTTTCCTCCAAGCTTCTCCCTTCCCTTCGCTCTGCTTTCTCCATGAAAAGGCCACATTTGAACTGGTACTGACTAATTGGCTACTCTATTGGGTGACACTGTGATGTGGAATAATTTTTTAAGCTGAGGTCATAAATCCCAGAGGCAGAAGAAAGTGCCTCAAGAAAGCATTTCACCACATTAAGAATCTTTTTAAGACACATAAATAATTAAAATAATTAATGATCGTTTCCATTACAGTAACCAGAAGCACCATTCGCATTAATAACTCTGTAGTGAACTCGGGCTCCCTTTACAAGAAATCATGCTTGCTGCATTTCCTCATAACAAACTCTGATTGATTGCCTGATTTTTAAGAAATTACAGTGTGCTGACATAATTAAAAACAAAGGTAGAACTGGAAAGCAACTGCTGGGCTGTATTAAATGAAAAGTGGACGGAGTGCTTTTCTAGAATCTCTGTATTCTCTTCAAATTTGACACTAACAAACAAAACATTGTATGTCCTTACAGAACACTGAGGATATAATTAGGTATGGAGACATGACAAGACCAATTTAACCTTTTAATTGCTGAATGAGTTAAGTAGTTCCATAATTTTTGCCATAAGTTTCACTTTTTAGTTTGAAAAGGAAAAAGTAGACTTAATTAGGAGTATTTAGTATATATAAGGTATATACCCCTGTTACACCCATGTCTCTTCTCATATCACTAAGTACTTCACACGGTAAGATAATTTATATTTTCTTTTAAATTCAAAGAAATTATATATTTTAATACATTCCTATTTACCATGGCTTTGTACAGTGGCAACATGTTGCATGTTGGTTGGGCTTTAAAGTAAGAATTTCACTGTATTCTGTACATACAGCTACTACTACCACTACTACATGTAACTGTTGACTTAGCCCAGTGTAAGTGGGTGAATGTGTGTGCTACAGTATATACTGTCTTGCTTGCGGCTCATTTATTGCTGGTTCTCACCTTTAACCCAGTGCTGACCATGACAGGCAACAGCTCTCCATGTTCCTGAATTGAATAAGTAGGACAGAGAATAGATGGATGGTGTGGCCTTTAAGGGGTGCTTGTTTGCCACCTAAACCCAGATAAAGCTAGGGATGTCAACAGCATACAAAAGAAAGTGTTTTTACTGCTGTTATGAAAATTCTTTTAAATAAGTGAGCATGATAATGGTAAAAACTACTCTAATGTTTCCAATATTATTTTTTATTACAACAGAGGTGAAGCAGACTTCATATGAACAGCTTGGTTCACTATACAAGACTGAGTAAATATTGTAGAGCATTAGTTTATAAAGCTAGGATGAATTGGATTACACAACTTTGAAATATATCAGTTTGCACCAATCAACATAGAGGGTGTAATTCATAACATACCCTAACATCTTTAGAGATAGATTTAAAGTCTTACTAGAGTTAATAACTAGTGTTAATAAGAATAAAAGTTAAATATCATAGGATTTAATCATCTCCAAGGTGAATATGCTAGAAACAGGTGACACATGAAGTCTAGAGATGCCCACAGAAAGTATTCCCCTAGAATTACTAAAACAGGTATAACACAATTGAAGTGTACAGAGTCATAGGGACAGGTTGGAAATGATTGTGAAAAACAGTAAACCTGTAGCCCTCAGAGTATAACTGGATATGGAGTAATCTTCCAGGTAGGATTACTGGTTCATTTGCCTCCCCTAAGAATTCCTTTCTTCTTCTCCCACTGCTCACTCCTTTCACATTTTCTGCTACTCTTATCTATTCTCCTCCTGACTTACCAGGCCTCCTCCTTCTCCTGACTATTCATTTTCGTGATCTGAGTTGTGGAGGTCTTTTGAAGTTCTTTTTTTAAACTACAGTACTTTCATGAGAAGACTGGCTTCTACTTCTGGGGTCAGCAAAGGGCAAAGGTACTGGTGGTTTCATCCAAAAAGAATTCTTTCTAACAGCCCCAGGTGTTGAAGCATGGCCATCAGAGTGGGAAATGGGAAGACATATAGTAGATATGTCCTCTGATGATATCCAAGGGCATGGGAGACTACAGACATTTCCCCTTCATCCTGCAATATCATAAAGTAACACTGATTTCATATCCAAAATTGGTGCACATTCTCCTGGATTATTATTTTCAGGTCTCACTGGGATGTAGTGCCCCATATCACTGGTGGCATGTCATTCCCATCACTGATAACATCACCAGCCACATGGGCGGCTTAAAGCCTGCATCTTGTCTTGAAAAATCAGAACATCCTTGCAATTATAGTCCCTGCTGGGTCCACATTTGCAACAAATATTATAAAGAATATGGTGTTCTTGTTAAAGTGACAGGAGGAAAAAGTGAAGACTTAAAGGATTTTAACAGAGCTGTCACAACAATGCTAATACAGTAATTTCATTATAGTGATCAAATCATTATTCAAACTTTAGTTGGAAGAGTTTTTAAATAAATTAATTTATAGTTCACATCATCTCTCTGTGTCTGCATGACTTTCCTTTCAGAGCTTTAACTTATTTCAGCTGTCTAAAACATGCAGCTAGATTAAATGGCAAGCATGAATAGGTTTGGTGTGCGTGAGTGTATCCTGCAATCTATTCTCATTCTACTTTCTCAATCCACTTGTGCCAGTAAGGCTGTGGCTCCTTGTGACCCTGGCCAGCAAAACCTAATGATAGAGGATGGGTGCTAGTATTTATTACATAACTATCTCATAAGCAGTCACATGAAAAAGATAAAAGGCAGAAAGAATTGTCTGTGCAGGACCTTGCCTGTCTGATCACACCTTTTAATATTCCCTGGCTTGATCTATGTTTGCTACAGTCATAAGACCATGGGGTAATTTAAAGTGGAGGGCTCAACTTGACACAAAGAAGAATTGATAATGGTGTTCCTATATACATTTTCTTTCTTTCTTTCTTTCTTTCTTTCTTTCTTTCTTTCTTTCTTTCTTT
>JANRMT010062796.1:33889341-33905425 GCA_026402145.1 Polypterus bichir lapradei | reverse complement strand
AGATAGATAGATAGATAGATAGATAGATAGATAGATAGATAGATAGATAGATAGATAGATAGAGCACCATGGTAGATGGACTGGCATCCCGAATGGGACGAAATGTGGAACATTTCTCAGCTAGGCAACCATAACAGAAGCACAGCCTGAGAAGAGACATAACTGTCCATAATGGGGCTCAATTATTATCCCAGTTGGGAAGAAAAGATTAATGGATGGATTGGGGGAGGTTGCCAAGAGCAGTTCCTCCCCCAGTGCTGTAGATGGCAGTGTTATGCTGGCCTGGACCCACTATGAATATCCATAAGGATTCATGGGATTCATAGTCCTGAGGGACAACCCTGTCGGGGTCCTTGGGTGCTCCTAGAGGGCACTGCAGAGAGGACTCCCTGTTTTTGGGGGACTTCCACTTGACCCAGAATTGCATTCATAAGGGATTGGCATGGCAACATAAGTACTCTTAGGTATAACATAAGAGGAAGCCATCCAACCTTCTCCGGTTGACTCAGAGTTGGGAGGCAGAGGTTGAAGCTCACCTGATGGAGTAGTAGGAGCTATTGTGAAGTGAAGAGTATACAGTGGACTTTAAAAATGGTATTTGTACATAAAACATGTTTAGTGGCACCCAGAACTATCTTGGTGTGGTTGTGTCTGGGATTTTTGGGGTTACTGGTGCCCCCTGGTGGCTATAATAGATAGAATTCTATTAACATTTACAACCCAAATACATGCTACTTTAAATCTTTAAATCTGAATCCTATAATTACATATTGACAACTCTTCAAGTTCAACCTTTGGCTAAATTGTGCTATTTGCAGATATGTATGCATCCATTCATTTATTTGTCCATCAGTCCCTTTCCTTAATTTTTGCTTACCCGAGGCACGTCAGGGAGTCTCATGGATCAAGGCTTTACCTGAGCCTTAAAAGGCAGAAAACACTCTGCATTAGGCTTCAACCTATTCCAAATGTTAGCAAATAGTCCTTTAGGAAGAAATCTTGTTGAGAATGCTTTCCAAATTTGCTCACTTACAAGGAGTGTTAACTGGCGAAATTTGTGAAAGCATTTTTTGGCTGCAAATTTGCTGGGTTCGTCAGTTTCTTTGTTCATCAAATTTTTTCCTGAAAATTCAGATTCAATATGCAGCCATCTTAGATGAACGTTCACACATGTGTACTGTAAGGGCAATCTGCTTTAGGCATGCATGACTAATTTACAGCATAGGTGATGCCAATACCTGAGTGGTACTCCAGCCCCCGCATACATTTAAAAATGCAAAAAAAACCTTAAGGTATTTTCATGGAGAGGTAAATTAACTGAGCATAATGAGAAAATCATGAAGATAATTGTTGTTCTATATAAATTCAATGTACATTGTGTCTTCACTGCTGGATGAACAATGTTATGCTCTTCGCTATGTAGCACAGATTGGAAAGTGACAGGGGCAGCCATCTGAGTATATAACACTGATCCCTTACATCACAGGCTCTGTGGGTGTTAGTTAATCGTAGTGATAGGTGCATGGATATATAAAGAGAGATAAAGAATTTGGAGTATTGTGGACTCAGCGTATAAGTCTATCTCTAGGAGGCATGGTGGTACATTGGTTAGCACTGCTGCCTCACTGCTATGGTCACACTTTTAGCCACAATAATCAGTCCAGCATAGTTTACAGACACTTTTCTAGTCCACAGGGACACTTAAAAGACTATATTGCCATTATAATCCACTCAAAACTAGTTCTTTTCCAACTTCCCCATTGATTTCAATGCATTTTCCCAAGTGTGCCAAAACTCCCAAACATTTTCACATATTCACTGAACTCGAGGCAAAGTGAATACAGTGGAGTTCACTTATCACTACTCATACTCACAGCAACAATCATGCAGGACCAATTTAGAGTCAATAATTATCCTAATATTCCCATTAATTTGTGTATATCATATGTCTGTATTTTTGTGTATATTTATTTATTATTCATTTTAAGTGGCAAGGATTTATGTGAAAATATTTATTTATTATCAGATTACACAAAAATAAATCATTATTACAATATATTTCTGAAAATGTGCAATCGTGCAGTCTCAACCTGTGACACTTTAGTGCTTATGTGGAAGATCGAGTCCTAGTCTTTCATTCTCCCACACATGCACAAACATACAGGTGGACATGAGTAATTTATATTCACTTACTGAATCTTAACAGTAATTCAAGTGTAAAGCCAATTATGAGGTAATATTTTAAATTCTATTAAGAAAAAAAACTTGTTTTTGTGACTATAATCAGTTCTATCCTCTCAGTTAACCTCTTTTCAAGCGATGTGCCTTGATGTGGCTTCTAAAATGGAGATTAAGTGTATTGAAGTTATTATTGCATTTAAACTTTTTAACCTTAGATAATTGTTTCCACTTTGTAAGTAATTGAAGGTCTGGCTTCAAAGGCATAGGTGGCACTTCAATGACCTCTTAAGGGGTAAAAAAGCTACTCTTTGAAAATGGTAAAATTGAAAAACAAAATACTCAGGCATACTTTGTAGCTCAAAGATATTTTTATATTGGAGGGCCTTTTTCTACCAATGTAACATTTTGAAAACATTACAATGTTTTGTTGAATTATTATGGTATATTGTACATAGTGTTCTTACTTTCTGTAGGAAATGTTGTTGAGTTTTCATGATCCAATGTCAATCACAGAATTACAGCTGTTGTTATTATCTTGTCGCTTTTTAAAGAAAACATTTCATCCCATAAATAATTTATATATCTACTGTATATTCAAAAATTTTGGTACCGAAAATAAATTGTATATGAAGTCAGTATCATATGAAGTCAGCTTTTCTGACAAATTACTTTGATTCAATAAACCTTTCTCTGCTGTCTTTTCCAGTTCTTCTGTGGCAAGTGCTGTGAAGAAGCTGTCTGTTGTTATGGTCCTGCCTTTGTCTAGTCTGATAGCGGTCACAGGACATCTTATCTTTGATTGCCGGTACAACAAATAGTTCTGAGCAGGTATCAGCCACACGCTGCTCCTGTGGAAAGAATGGTGATAAATGCCATCAACTCACAGAGGGAGAGGCAAGTTTGTTGTAACATGTGAACGTCACTGAGAGAATAAAACTGAATAATAAAAAAAATACAAGTGCTAACTGTTACAAGTAGCCAAAATTTACACTGGGTGTAACAGACTCAAATCAAATGTATGTTTTTATTAGATTGTAGAAATAATAATAATAACAGCAGCTCACACTCACAACGTGGAGCACCTGGTCTCAAACTCAGGGACTTCTGGTCATAAAGTAGTAGCTCTTACCTCTGCACCATTCAAGAATACATTTAAACTTCCTGTAGATTGATAGTTGAGATTGAGTTTTAACTCATTGACAGCCACATATAAATCAAATGCTTTATTTTTTTGGTTATATTCTTGAATAAAAGTGCACATGTTTATTTGATATTTGGACTAAAGTCTTCACACATTATAACATGGTAAAAGTTTCTGCTTTAGGTGTGTGTTCAGCATTTCTTGCCTCACATTTCTTTTCATCCTGCACTTACCCAGATCTTTGTAGACACTGAACACACATGAAATGCATGTATTCCAAATAATGATATACTGTATTATTTACCCTATACAACTCCAGGCACCCCACACGCAGATAAGGAGCCTTGGCCTGAGCTGGGAAAGTTGAGCTCCATCAAGGCGGGGGAATGGGACAGCAGGCTGCTTGCTGCTTGTGTTGATTGACACATTTACAAAACAAAAGACGCTGATGGAGAGGTGCGAAGGGATTTAAGGTGGGCCGGGATTACAAGTTTTTTGTAAGCTTCAGGAATTCTAGTGTTAAGAACATTTATATCTGCATGTAGGCCCTCCAACCTGCAGGGGAAAAACCTGAGAGTTTGTGGCAGAACTCCAGCCACCATAAAAAACCTCACACTGTTCCATTCCATCTGAACTAGTGTGTTGTGAGGTGTCACCCTTTGCATGGCTGCACTTGGGTCTTAATCTGGGATCCTGATGTGATTTGTCATGTGGTGGGTGTGGTAATGCACTGTATCAGCACATGCTCCTAACCTCTGTCTCTCTCTTTGTCTATGTTAGGTAGAATACCCAGTGGGGGCTGAGCAGTCTTTTGGCCTTTGAATCCCTGCAGATTTTGTTTTTTCTCCAGCCTAACTGGAGTTTTCTTGTGTTTGATTTTTTCTGTCCCCCAGGCCATCTCACCTTACCTTTTTCTTTTGTTACTTATTTTTTAATATTATTGCACATTCTTAATTGTTTTTCATGTAACTTTCTCTTTGTCACCTTGTAAAGCACTTTGAGCTACATAGTCTTTATGAAAATGTGCTATATAAATAAATGTTGTTGTGTGTGCCCTGCGGTGGGCTGGCGTCCTGCCCGGGGTTTGTTTCCTGCCTTGCGCCCTGTGTTGGCTGGGATTGGCTCCAGCAAACCCGCGTGACCCTGTGGTTAGGATATAGCGATTTGGATAATGAATGGATGGATGTTGTTATTTTAATCAGAACATACATCTGCACTGCAGAACATCACATTGATAAGTTCTCACACTGCCATTCTAGTTTAAAAAATGAACATTTTTAAAATATTCTTTGTACACACAGGGACAGACTCGGGCTAGCTATAATTGGGCGTATTACAATACAAATTTAAACTCTGAACAACCAAGGCAAATTAACTTCAACATTGGCATAGATATCTTCATCCAACCTTCCTTCTACTTTTTGATGATGCGAAGGAGCCAAAATGTAAGGCAGACAGCAGCTTGGGTGGAATCCCACCACAATATTTCAAAAATAATATTGACTTATCTGTTGAACCTGAACATCTATGTATGATTCTCTAAGCGCAAAAGATGCCCACATTGACTCTCCAGTACGTTCCACTAACTTTAAGAGGCTATTGAGCAGACATTTTTTAATTAATTAAAAAAAATGCAGTATGTTGATGGACCTGGGGTGTCCCAGCCCTTTAAATGGCTGCTCAAGGATTTAGACCTCTACAAAACAAGGGACCTCTACAAAACAGCCTTAAAGTATACTATGACATCCCTGACAATAGAAATGTTTTGTGTCGTAGTCTTGAAGTAATCTCATGGCTGGTTTGGCAAAAGAAGCAGGTTGAGTTTATTTGAGGTAAATAAGGAAAAAACTCACCCCAAAGTGTGGAAGAGAGATCAGAAGTTTGAGAGACCGTAAGTACGAGGAAAGTGTTTTGTTTTCATATTGGGCAAAAGCAGAGGGAAAGTGTCACTCCCCATGCTTTTTTATTATTATTATTATTATTATTATTATTATTATTATTATTATATTGATATTGATAATTATTATATGGATATTGATATTTAAAAATTTGCTTTCTCCTTTGGTTTGCCTCAGTCTTGTGTGGTTTTGACTGAAAGCCACAATTCCTCTTGGTGCATTAGTGTAGTGATCAGCACTGCTGTCACACGGACACAGCATCCTTGTGTTGTCTCCCTGGAGTAGGTATGTTTTCCTTGTGCCTACATGGGTTTTCTTTCTGCTACCCTGATTTTCCTTCCAAACATCAAAGCTGTGTATGTTGATTTTGCTTTGACACTGTGTGGACATGTGCATGAGAAGGCCTTGCAATGGAGTGACACCCCATCCAGTGCTACTTCCTGCTTTATGCCGGATACTGGCAACTGGATTTCCATGACCCTGAGGATGGTATTACTTTTATATGCTTCGGGATTGATCTGATCACTACCACATTCATACTGACACTATTTTGCTCCATTAATAAACCCTTTTAAGAAAGAGGTGCAAACCATGAATTGCTAAAGTTTATCACATCTATTTCTAATCTGCTGGACAATGCAATCTTCTGAGCCAGTATGGTGCATCCCTAATATTTATTAAAATAGCAGGTAGCTGAGCCACGTAATACACTTCTTCAAGAGTTATTTAAGAGACCTAAATGGAAATGTCTCATAAAAAGCACTGCTGGTTTTTGGTAAACAGCTTTACTGCAGGCTCCGACAGTGGCCCTAGGCATTATAATGGCAGAGCTTTATTTATGATGAAAAAGAGAAGAAATCCTGTTTAAAACGGATTATTCCATTCGATAGCATTAATTACACGGCAGCTTCAAAAGGAGGAGGAGGACCTGTAGAACTAATCTCTTTTCTCCCCCTCAGCTTATGGTTCTCAGCAGAACGAAGCTAAGAAAAAAAAAAAAAACTCAGCAAAAACAGAGAAAACTTCACAAGACCCATATACAACAGGATTCATTTAAAATATGCAGATCATTTACAAATAATACTGTTACGGTTCGGCAGCTGTGTCATATGGTGATGAACACCAACTATACAAACAGTGGAAAGGGGGTGGATATGACACCCACAGATAAACATTTCCGTTCAGTTTTTGATTTACTGTCCCAGTTTTTTCAGATTTTGGTTGAGCTATATGAAGCCCATTCTTCTAGCAACAGACACAAGTCAAGAAGCAGCAAAGATCATAAACAAACTAGTTTATATTGTACCTTTCTATAGCAAACACAATCCCAAGGCACTATTTATTACAACAGTTTGTGTGTACTTTACTCATCTGGGAGTAGTTGTTTAGAGTTCCCTTCCTCAGCCACTATGGCACATCTTCACAAGTCCATCCATCCATCCATCCATTTTCCAACCCTCTGAATCTGAACACAGGGTCACGGGGGTCTGCTGGAGCCAGTCCCAGCCAACACAGGGCACAAGGCAGGAACCAATCCCAGGCAGGGTGCCAACCCACTGCAGGACACACACAAACACACCCACACACCAAGCACACACTACAGAAAATTAGGATCGCCAATCCACCTAACCTGCATGTCTTTGGGAGGAAACCAGAGCGCCCAGAGGAAACCCACGCAGACACGGGGAGAACATGCAAATTCCACGCAGGGAGGACCTGGGAAGTGAACCCAGGCCACCTAACTGCGAGGCAGCAGCGCTACCATTGCGCCACCGTGCCGCCCCACATACAAGTCATAGGTTACATTTTCCAGTCAATTTAGTAACATTTCTATGGAAGGAAAATATGGAAAGCAAATGTGAACAACTGAATAGCAAGCAAACTCTTGAAAAAAAAAGCACCCCAGTGTAGAATCATATTAAATCCCATAGCAGACCTACCAACAATTCCAAAGCGACATTTCCATACATAAACACTACACCAATGTGTGAAACCTGCCTTATCCTTTACAGGTCTGCTGTTAGTTGCAACCATAGCTTTAGTAGAAAGAGAGGATCAATTCTAGGATGGAATATCAATACACTGTGAAAATGTAATGTTGTATTCATTGTTTGTGTTTTGTATATTGTCTCTTGTTGGTTTTGCACTATTGTTATCTGACTATGAAAGACTTGCAAATAAGAATTTCATTGGACAATGTGCACATGTCAATAAATTTGAACTTGAAGTTGAACATTCACCAATACTGGACTAATTTAAAGACATGGAAGGAGTTTAAAGGGTGACCAATGGGGTCTGTTCTCCTTAAACTGATGCACTAGGTTATAAAAGCAAACTTCAAATACAGGTATTTTTTTCTTCAAATATTTTTTAAGGCCACAGCTAATGTAAACAATGAATATGAAACTTACCGTAAATCAGTCCTCTCCTAAACTCTCTTCCATGCCAACCTTAATCATTCTAATCATTCTAAGTGAGCCAGTGAATTCACTAAGAATTATTTACAGATTGAAAGGACTTTTCTAACAACAAAACTTCATATTTTTTTACCAGATTGGTTAACCAGCATTGGTGGTAACTCAGCATTACATTAGGCAGGAGCATGAGTGTACAGTACAAGCAAAATCGTTAGTGTAGATCATTGATAATTACACAGAGAGCATAATTTTTAAAAAATTACAGTATGAATATTAGAAACTCCATAAAATCACTCCCACAAATTTTATCACAGACAAAACTGGAAAAGACTCCTCCCAATCTGCTATTATAGCAGAAGATTCCCACATGGATGGAGATTGCAGGCAGAATGCAGCTAACAAATGGAAACAGCTAAGCTTGTGCTAGTATTATTTGCAAAAGAGGTGCCAAGCACAGTCAGATTGAATTACAAATGCCAAGTTTGTTCACTATGGATGATGTGGGCACAGATGGTCATATTCAAGTTATATTGAACACATACTGAAGGAGCACAACAAACAGTAAGTTATCAGTTCATCTCTGTCTGCTTTGCTTTGAGTGTGTCCATCTATTAGATTGTTAATGTACAGTATAATTATTATAGAGCATAGTGTTAAATTAATACATTTCATTAATATATTTTTGAAATTAGCCTACAGCAACCTCTGTGGTGTTAAAAATGTTTACTGTATATGCTGTCTGGTTGTATTTTTGTGCTGTTATATAGTTAACTCTAGTGTGGCTCCTGAGTAAAAGATCTGTTCCATGTCAGGTCATTGTGACACTGACTTCCTGTCTCGTCAGTTCAGTGCATAAATGATGGAAAATGGATGGATGGATGATTACAGCACCAGCATCACTAAACTTCATTTAATATAAATTCTTCTGACATCAATTATTTCTTAAAATAGTTATCATAACTCTAGACTTAATGATTTTATATTGGAAATTTATACAAATACCAACCTTAAAATTTAGTTTGGGAAAAGCTTCTGAAAACAGAGAAGCATTCTGCACCACTTTAATTACAGATTAGTTTACTGTTGCCAGATGACACAAGTTGGCTGGCATCCTGGCTGGAATGGATAGTTATTTGTTTGGTCGGGAAGCCATTTTTATGGAAGTATGTAGATGGACAGAATGAGTTGGTGGTACCTTTCCTGTCTCAGAGTCCATAATAACAGAAAGTCAAAGGCAGATAGTAGCCACATATATTCCACTTTTACATTGGGTGGCAGCATCCTCTTGCTGTTCCTCCCAATGGTACAACCACAGGGCTTATTGGGAGATGTAGTCCTGATGGACAGCCTTGTTGGGGTACTTGGGTCACACTAGGTGGAGCTGTAGGGGAATATCCTACCTACTTTCACATGCAATGCAGTGGTGCTCTTGGGTCTAGCATAAAAGAAGTAATCTAACCTGTATCTGGGATGTGTAGAAGGAGAAGAAAACCAAAGGGTTGTTGTTATATTGAAGTAAGTGGTGTTCCTTGAGGATAAAGGAAACCTGTTGAAGGTGTTATCGCAATTAAAAGTGGAGTGTTTCAAATTTCGCTTGAGAGAGGTTATTTTAGCTTGTATATTTTGTATACAGTATTTTCGTCTTTTACACATCCGAAAGACGCTCTTGTTGGCAAACAGATCCTCAAGTGCAATACAATTTATTTTTTGTATAGCTGAAAATCACACAAGAAGTGCCGCAATGGGCTTTAACAGGCCCTGCCTCTTGACAGCCCCCCAGCCTTGACTCTCTAAGAAGACAAGAAAAAAAACCTTGTAGGGAAAAAATGGAAGAAACCTTGGGAAAGGCAGTTCAAAGAGAGACCCTTTCCAGGTGGTTGGGCGTGCAGTGGGTGTCAAAGGGGGTCAATACAATACAGTACAATACACAGAACAGAACGAGTCCTCATACAGTATGAAAATAAAAATTTTAGAAGTATGGAGTAGAATTTAACAGTAGATGATATCACATAATATGATTTAAATTTGTTTAGAGACCTGAAGACCTCATTCATCAAGCTGCCTCCCCAATTTGGCCATTCCACAGCTGAAATAGCGCTAATCTGATGAAAGGACCCCTCTTTCCCACGATTCCTGCGATCCTCCATCAGGGATGACTTTATCTTAGGCAGGCAAATCAACTTGGCAGGTGGGCCGTCAGTACAAGCTTTTGAAATGGCAGCGCGTACCTGTGCTACCCATACAAGCAGCGCGGTGGCACTCTGAACAATTTTCTATCATATGTCACTCATAAAATATTAATAAACAAAAATGTGATATCTGTCACTTTGATGAACAAAATACAAAATGAAAAACACTCCTACTTTCAATCAGTTAATGCCATTCCTGGATGCACCCCAAATGACATTTGTACTTTTTTCTTTTTTGTTCAAAAAATATAAATGTGTTTATTTTATCCAAATTACAAAATACAAAAATCAAAGTTTTCTGTCATTTAAATGTTGGAAGCAAGAAGAGTCTCAAACATTCTGATCAGGATGTTTTGAAGCAGCTGATAACTAATCTGGATCGAAACAATAATTAGAGTTTGCGTAAAAGCCGATATCCAGCTAGAAGAAGAAAACAAAAGCCCACAGTCGATTATCCGCTGGTGAAAGCTTGAACATGAGTGTCTTACAGGGAACCAGCTAAACTCCAAAGGCAAAGAAGCAACCAAAAACTCTGTCAATGGCAGATTTGGCACTTAAAGGTCTGTACCACAGAGACAGCAAATTCACAAATGCCACTGTGCCACTGTGGCTGCACTAATGTAACCAAAGCCTGCGAACAGCAATTTTAAAAGATACAGCAATACCATAATGAGTTATTTTTTTATTATGTGCATGTTTTTATTTTTGTTTTAATGATACTGATTCTGCAAGCACCAGTGGCACCACAGAGAAAGGTGTTTTAAGGAAAAAAGAAAAAAATTTAGAAGAGTTAAGCTTATAACTGTACAGTTTTTCAAATGATCTAAATAAGCTAAGTACATTTGGTGGATCAAAGGGTGCACTTCCAAAAAAGAAAGGAAAATGTCATTTACATAAAGGAAAATTTTATGTTGGGAGTTGCAGACCTGGCTAAATGTTTAAGAGCGAGAGTAAAAGGTAAAGGAGAGAGTGGACAACCTTGCCTGGCACCCTTGAAAATTTGAAACGGTCCAGAAATACTTGAAAGAGTAAGATGCAGAGTAAGAGTATAAATATAGGAACATGCGAATCAAAGCTAAAGCACATATCATATATGTCATATCCAGGATCTGTCCTTTGATAGTTTTGTTTCTATGTGATAATTCATACTAAATGAGAATCAGATAGTGAACAAAAAATGTTAAAAATGGCTTGATAAAATTGTAAATGCTTGCAACAAACATCAATGGCTCTACAGCAAGCAGAGGTGACACAGAAACTTTATTTCTTTACAAGAATTGCTGGCCTAATTGGCTACACTATGCTTTCTGATATAATTCTGGTGACAGCAGTCTTTGCTACTCCCCATATAAGTTGTTTCCAGTGTCACATTACAGTGTGGAGATTCCTATAATAGAAATGTCCATATTGACTTGATGTCACAATGATGATACACAGTGGTGTTTATATTGCTTTATTTTTATTGCTGCCAAAAAGATGTTATAGGACTTTCTGGTAAAGTGCTAGTGTCACTGAGCATGAACTGTGTCCTTGCTTGCTGCTTCATCCTTCAAAGGATACTTTCATTTTTTTTTCTGCCAAGGTAAATTAGAAAAAAAAATAAAAAGGTTACAATAGCTTTCAAAGCCACTTGCAGAGGAGCAGTTTCACTGTAGATTGCGTACAATGCCTGCATATAGCTTCCAGGTGAGGGAATAAACACAGTCAGTGATAAGTATAGCAGTGCAGGAAGGAGAGAATATTCACCATCAATTTACCAAACATTGGACTATAGGTAGACATATTTGAGTGCAAGAAACACTGGAGTTTATACAAAACATGATGGCTCATTTGGTTTTGCTTAGCAGAACACGATGATAGTCTGATAATTTGAATTGAGTGACAAAAAGCAATGATTTCCATTGGGTGGAAGACTATTTTAAAAGAAAAAAAGAAATGGCTTAATGTTTTAATTGTGACTTTAATTTTATAACCGATACATCAATATTCTAGAGTCTGAGTCATGACTCCACAGAGTCTATCCTGACCACATTAAATACAAGGCAGGAGTTTATCCTTAATGGGGCTCCAATACATCATAGGGCACACTCACACTTCCACAGAGAGTCAGCTGTCAACCTAAACTGGAAGCTTTCAGCATGTGACTGGTACAGGGACCGCAGGAAAAAAAAGTGCACACAGAGATGATGTGAAAACTCCAAAAAGAGGGTACTGAGCCAGGATTTAAACCATTATTTGTGAGATTAGCACTAATAAAAAAAAGAGGAAAGAAAGGAAAAGAGAGCAATGGGAGAGAAAAATCAAGGAGGAAAATAGGACTGAAAGAGGAGTAGGATCGGAGGTATGAACCAGTGCAAGGCAATCAGGAAAGAACCCTGTGGAGAGGGAGAGGAATAGTTCTCCAGGGGTGAGTCACACCTGCATCCAGGTAGCGGGAGCACAGAGGGGCTTTGAGGGTCGTGGAATGACAGAGCCAGGCTTTGGGCATCCCAGTGGGTGATGGAATGAAAGCCATTTTAAAGGATGATTGTGTTCGCTGGTGTCTCAGCCTGCTGAGGAAATCCAATGGGTAAGTGGAAAGGCAAGAGAAAGACTCACTGGGAAAGACAGCAGAAGTATTCAGATTTTAACTGCAAGGTTTTATTCTTGATTTTAACATTATTTGTCTTGGATTATTAATTGATTGATTTAACTCCTACAGGGCACTTATTTTATTTTATTGGATTATTAATTTGATTGAAGAATGTACGGCCCCTTGCTTATTTGTTAGACACTGGATGATATGAATAAAACTACACTGTGCACTTGTGTTTGCAGTAGCCTTGTTTGTCTGAATCCTCATTGCACTAGTCCATCTTCGATTTCATGCATATTGATAACTGGGGTAGAAAAAGATGCCAGATCTATCTATCTCTCTATCTAAATATTGGTATTTGCACTTGGTGCCATGCAAGTCTACAGCACACCGCTTCCTTTTTCTAACCTATTGTATTCACCACAGTGTTAAAGCGCAGGGTGCATGGCATTAAGCAAACCAGAGCAGGACACAAGCACGACACAAGATTCCATACCCCAGACTCATGTGTAACACGCCAATTTAAAGTATCCAGTTAAACAATTTACTTCACACTGATAATGATTGTCTCAATAACTAAACCCAAACCGATGGAACTTTGAGAAAACTGCACTAAACAATACACAGCCATGCTGTGCCTATATATATATACTAGCAAAATACCCGCGCTTCGCAGTGGCGAAGTACTGCATTAAAATTTTTATTAAGAAGAAAATTAAACCTTTTTAAACTGAGGGAGAATATGCCAATAATTATTTGTTAAGGATCTCTTTGTATACCACATTGTGAGTTCGGCCCTCCGGTTGTAATATGACCAAGCTGTGCGCTGAGTTTACTCTTGAGCATGCAACTTACAGTTGGCCATGTGAACAGTAATCTTGTTTCAAATCTCACAGCTTGGATTGCTGCTGCCATAATCGGTTTGAGTTTCATGGTTTGTTTCAATTACGACAGTATTTGCAGGACTTGTGTTGAAGTAACATTCGGCATCTGTCAAGCGTTGTAAGCATACAACCGGTTTCATCGATAACGTCACATCCAGCTTTTGAGAGTTTAAACATTCATAAACATCAAAGTGTCCACTACTGAAATCGCCACCTGTGAATCTAAGATGTTTAAGAGGCATTGGCGGTTGTCGAAAGCTGTAAAATATTTGGCCATTTCGGTACACTTGAAAACGACAACCGAACAATTCAGCGGCAGCCATCAACTCACATGCAGAACCATAGGTGAAGGGCTTAAGCATTTCACTCTTCTAGTGCTCCTGTGTAGTATAATTATCTCCTGTACCGTCATCAGTCCACACCTTGATCCTGTCCCAGTCATTCAATACATAAGACACAATGTTCCTCCGGATATCAAGAGTGAGCCTGATATTGCCGTGCAATATGTAACAAAGAGAATGGAAAAGTTAGGTGCCATCTCCGGGCATGGAAACCACTCAGTAAGTGACAGTTCTTTGATCGATGGTGATCACCTCGATAGACATGGTAATGGGGGTACGGTTGGAATGATAAAGGAAATGGGTACCTGAACAATGTAAAGTAAGTCTAAAATACCTACACAATAACTATAATCGTAATAAACGAACAATAAAACAGCGGAGAAGCCGTGGATTAAATAAAAAGGCTGTAGTTATCAGTAGGGAGACGTGAATCCCGTGGCGAAGCAAGGAAGGGAATGTAGAGACCGGGGCGACGGATGGCCTTATATAGGCAGGCAGCCAACAGCGTGGGAGGGGGGACCCAACGCCGCCTCACACGGTGACCGAGCTGCAGGCTATGGATGTAAATATGTACGTAAGTAGGATTCAGTTAGCATTGGGAACCCGTGTACCAAATTTCTTGAAGATGGGCCCATAAGTAACAAAGACTGTTGAAAAGTTCAATATGCCGGCCGATAGTGGCATCATACCACCGAAATAAGTACGTACATTGGTTTTGGTTAGCGCAGGGAAGCCGCATACCAAATTTTGTGAAGATGGGGCCATAAATAAGAAAGTTCAACATGGCAGATGTTGTCGACCATTATGACTGTTGCGCGTAGAATTTTGAAATGAAACCTGTTTAACTTTTGTAAGTAAGCTGTAAGGAATGAGCCTGCCAAATTTCAGCCTTCTACCTACACAGGAAGTTGGAGAATTAGTGACATTGGAAAGTTCAATATGGCGGCCGACAGTGGCGTCATACCACCGAAATAAGTACGTACATCGGTTTCAGTTAGCGCAGGGAAGCCGCCTACCACATTTCGTGAAGATGGGGCCATAAATAAGAAAGTTCAACATGGAGGACGTTGTTGACCGTTATGACCGTTACGTGTAGAATTTCAAAATGAAACCTGCTTAACATTTATAAGTAAGCTGTAAGGAATAAGCCTGCCAAATTTCAGCCTTCTACCTAAGTTGGAGAATTAGTGATGAGTGAGTGAGTGAGTGAGTGAGTGAGTGAGTGAGTGAGTGAGTGAGTGAGTGAGTGAGTCAGTCAGTCAGTCAGTCAGTGAGGGCTTTGCCTTTTATTAGTATACTAGTAAAATACCCGCGCTTCGCAGCGGAGAAGTAGTGTGTTAAAGAAGTAATGAAAAAGAAAATGAAACATTCTGAAAATAACGTAACATGATTGTCAATGTAATTGTTTTGTCACTGTTGTGAGTGATGAGTGTTGCTGTCACATATATATACTCAGCAAAAAAGGAAACGTCCCCTGACTTTCAACTGTTTTTACTTTCAGTAGACTTAATGTGTAAATATTTGTATAAACACTAAAAGAGTCAACACCATAAGACATAAACTAAAAATGTTTCACAATGTGTCCCTGAATGAAGGGAGGCTCAAAATCAAAAGTACCAGTCAGTATCTGGTGTGGCCACCAGCTGCTTGAAGTACTGCAGTGCATCTCCTCCTCATGGACTGGACCAGATTTGTCAGTTCTTGCTGTGAGATGTTACCCCACTCTTCCACCAAGGCACCTGCAAGTTCCTGGACATTTCTGGGGGGAATGGCCCTAGCCCTCACCCTGCGATCCAACAGGTCCCAGACGTGCTCAATGGGATTGAGATCTGGGCTCTTCGCTGGCCATGGCAGAACACTGACATTGCTGTCATGCAGAAACTCACGCACTTTTTGCCACTCCTGTCTGGTCCAGCGAAGGTGGGTTTGTGCCCATAGGCGGCGTTGTTGCTGGTGATGTCTGGTAAGGACCTGCCTTACAACAGGCCTGCAAGCCCTCAGTCCAGCCTCTCTCAGCCTATTGCGGACAGTCTGAGCACTGATGGAGGGATTGTGTGTTCCTGGTGTGACTCGGGCAGTTGTTGTGGCCATCCTGTACCTGTCACGCAGGTGTGATATTCGGATGTACCGATCCTATGCAGATGTTGTTACACGTAGTCTTCCACTGCGAGGATGATCAGCTGTCCTTCCTGTCTCCCTGTAGCGCTGTCTTAGGCGTCTCACAGTGCGGACATGGCAATTTTTTGCCCTAGCCACATCAGCAGTCCTCATGCCTCCCTGCAGCATGCCTAATGCACGTTCACGCAGATGAGCAGGGACCCTGGGCATCTTTCTTTGGGTGTTTTTCACAGTCGGTAGACAAGTCTCTTTAGTGTCCTGCGTTTTTAGAACTGTGACCTTAAATGCCTACTTTCTGTAAGCTGTTAAGGTCTTAACGACCATTCCACAGGTGCATGTT